>CM062818.1:1287165078-1287312578 GCA_031772625.1 Pinus tabuliformis
CCTGATTGTTTTTCAGAGTGGTCCTTCATTCCTAATAGGTATTGGTTGAACATATACACTTTACCATTTTTCTGGAAGGTACCAAATGCCCAGAACAGAGGGACCAGAGTTAGCCATTTTACCCTGGAATTGAGCGTAGTTCCAATCATGGGTGAGAACCTGTCCATCGCATGGGTAATATGTAATATTCTCCTCGGTGTCTCAGCATCAGCTACCATACAGCTTCCAAAAGAAAAGCTAATTCTCTGGAAATCTGCAGTGGGCTCAACAAAATATTAAAAAGAGCATGGTATAGATAATGTCTCACGTTGTTTTAACATGGCTTTAAGCATGTTGTATATTTATTTTTCCAGGTAAGTGATTTAATGTAAATGGAAATGCATCATATTTGTAAGGATTTCCACAAGGGATGAATGTGTATTTATTATTGAATTATTATGAATTTTAATTTAGAATTAAATTAATAAGATATTTTTTAATATTTCATGGTATTTATTTGTTTTCCTCTTTTACTTTTTCATGAATTGTTCTTAAAACATTCCGAACATTTAGATGGGATGAAATATTTGTTGCAAGTATGATGTGTTAAATTTTTATTGTAAAAAGTTATATAGTAATTAATATATTGTTTATATGGTAACTAAAAATATTAATAATATTTTTTAATATGTAAATTGTAAAAGTTCATATATTGTTGGACCTTAGCACATTAATTTTTTTTAAGATAACTTATTATTATCACTAAGATTTTTAAGATTTTTTTTTATAATATAAATTTTTTTCAATGCCAAGTATTAGCATCTTAATTGCATAGTTTCCAATATAGGAGTTTAATCTCTTATTAAATGGGAGTCTATATAAGTAATTATAAGTAATTTAAAGATAGAAAAACATTTCGTACCTAGTAAGTGGATATCATATGTATCCTATGGTTTGAAATCTTTTGGGAGCTAAAGCAGTGAAGGCTACATCAATATAAGTAATTCAAAGATAAGAAAAATATTTGGTACTTGGTGATTGGATATCATGTCTATCCTAGGGCCTTTAGAATCTTTTGGGAGATCTAACAATGATATTTATTTTAATGTAGGAAGAAACAACATAGTTGAAACAACACCATCAATAAATCCATCGAATGTGATCATCCATTAAATGACATCTTGAAAGTTACTTTATTGTAGGGGAAAAAAATATAATTGGAATACTTCCATGGATAAATCCATCAAATGTGATGAAATTGCATGCAAACCTAAACATGGTGGGGTGACATCAAATCCTCTAGCCCAACATGACTTGTTTACATAAAAATTACATATCCAATTATGGGAGCTACTCTCCAAACATTCATTATCTAATAAAGAAAGAAAGAAAATTATTTAAACCTATAAGAAATGGGAACCATTATGCACCAATTATTATCTTAGGGTAGTAAGACGAAGGAATCATAATACACAAATATTACCCTTGCCATGTATTGATTCTATTATAATTTATCACTCTTCAACTTCTTTTCCTTAAGAGTGTAAACTCATATCCCTACCATAGGCAACAATTGAACATTAGTCTTTCTTAAATCCAAGGCTTTATGTATAATCCTGCATAGTTGAAATCCAAGGCTCTATGTATAACCCTACATAGTTGAAAACTATCTCAAGTTTTGATGTAAATGATTCTTAGTTGGCCAACTTTAAAAAGTGTCTACATTAAACCATAATTTTGCAAAAGCATAATCATTATTTTTTTCTACCAAAACTGAAATCATTAGATGTTCATAAAATGACTTTAGATGATGCTAAAATGGATGAATACTAAATATATAACCTTAATGTTTAACAATGAAAAAATATTGTTGGTTGTTGGTTGGTGTTTCAGATTTGATGTGTATTATCAATTTCTAATAAAATGTTTTGCATCCAAATTATCATTAAAACTAAATTCTTAAAATTGAATATAAATATCTTAAACATTAAGAAAAAACAAATATAAAATTTATTTTCTTAAAATTATAAAATATTATGACTCCATTCTTTTTATATATATAATTTCAATTTATATAAAAATATTTATTTTTAATAAATCTATTTTAAATTAGTATATTTATTTATAAAAATTTGGTGTGAAAAATCATATAACACAAATTTAATTAATAATTGAATTTAGAAATTAATTATGCTTTAAATAATAAAAAGAAAAATGAAATTATATTTAATATATTAGCATTAACATAATTTTTTCAAAATAAATATATTCATTTATTTAAATTTGAATTGATTATATATATATGAAAGAAATTTTTCTATTTAAATAAATTTAATTTAATTTGATAATATCATTAGAAATCTAACTAAATATATTTTTAAATAAATAAAGTGATAATTAATTAAATAGCTTATTATTTTTATAATTAAATAAGTATTTTTTAAATTATGAAATTTGACAAGTGAAGGACCACATGCTTAGTTGATCAAACCAATTGCATATGTGATAAGATAAATAGAGGGGAATTTTTTGGTAGGTAAAATTGATTTCAAACTTTTATCATCTTATGTGATGTTCACTTTGGTTTACCTTTCATGTCGAATAATAACATTTTGTGCATGTTGAAAAAATTATTTTTCCTTTCAAAAACACATAAGTGAAGATAATTAGAGGGGATAATATATTTTGTAGATAGAGTTTATTTCTAACTTTATCATGCCACTTACTTTTACCTTGAGTGTAGAATACGAACAACATTTTGCCCATGTGGAAAAATATTCTTGATGTTTTTGTTTATTTTTATTTTTTTCCTAAAAACAAAGGTCAACTCTTATACTTGAATAGATAAATATGGAAGAATATATCAGGTGGATAGTGTTGACTTCCGATATTCACTTTGTTTTACTTTTAATTTATAATATTAACAACATTTTATATATGTTAAAATGTTTTTTTTTTAAATATCTTTTTTTGGTTTGAATAATTACATCTTATTTGAAATTGAAAGTTTTGTATTGGGAGCCGTGTTCTTATTCAAAATTCTATAGTCATATTTTTTTTGCTAAATTTTTATCAAGAATGAAAAATGAATATATACCTCAATTCTCTTAAATAAGATTTTTTTGGTCCAAACAAAATTTTCTTCTTTACGAAATTGAATCATTTTTTAGAAAAATAAGATAATGTATAACACTTAAATTTACTAACTAATTGAAAATAGAAATGTTTTCTCATCTTCATTTGAAGGCATTGTCTAAAATTACTTATATATAGAAGATATACTATGTAAAACTGATATTTTGTACTGTTTTTTAAACTAACATAAATCTTGTTGAGAAAAAATTTAGAGTGAACAATGTTCATAGTTGAATAAATTTAGAGTGAACAATATTCATAGTTGAATTGAGGCTTTTGTGATCCATATCAAGTTTGAGTAATTTTTCAAACCAATGACTGTGGTTCATCGTCAGGGCAAGTTCATTTAATTAACATCTGGCATTTTATAAATCACCTCAAAAAATATAGCCCTTATTCATTCTTGCATGTCCATAAATTTTAACCTTACATATATATAAATTTTAACCATATTCTTTTGTATATATATAAAATTTAAACACATTATTTATTATTAAATGTTTACTATTATAATTATAATTTAATTTATATTAAACCTAGTAAAAATTATTTAAAAATATATTCCATCTTATTTTTTTATTTTTTTTGCAATTGACAATAATGTTATGCACATATCATTTTTATTACGTAATCATTTTTATTTATGCTAATATACTAAATTGTTTAATAATAAGAAATATTTTGTTTTTAGAACATATATACTAAATTTAGCTTTTTAATGTGTAAAAATTCAAGTTAACAAGTTGGATAAAATATATTTAAATCCCCTGTTGTTATTTTATTTTATTATATATATGTAAAATCTTTTTAATGTATGCAAATTTAAATTCACACTGAGTAGCATCTATTTAATTTTTCTATTTTTATTTATGTTAATATGCTGAATTGTTCTATAATAATAAATATTTTATTTTTAAAATATATAAATTCAACTTACCCTTTTTAATCTTAATGTGTAAAAATTCAAATTCACATAATGAAGAGCACATATTTAAATCGATCTCCTGTATGCAACAGCAATGAGGAGATTTATCCAATTTACGCCTCGAAAAATAATACTGATGATTTGCAATGTTTGAAAAATAATACTGACGATTTGCAATTAGATTTGTCACCAAAATTGTTCAGAAAAACAAGGGACATTTGATGCCCCATATCCCACGTGATCGTTCACACGCTTCGTTACTCACCTCTGCATTGATCTCATTCATAATCTGATTTGATTTGAAAGTGGGGACAGTGAAGTTGCTAAAAATTGGAGTTGTCTATAATGCGACTTTTTGAGATTCCGGTGACGGAATCCGGCGGAAGAAATTGAGATGAAATCATGATTTGTTGCAGTTAAAATGGTTTTTTAACTGCATATTCGGATTCAGCACCCTGAAAAACCCTGGGACGCTTTCATTGTGCAGAAACTAGTTATCAAATTTAGATTTCAATAAATTACTGCCGGATTTTCACCGGAAAAAATCGCCGGAAAGGCTTTCAAAAAGTCGCGTTAAAGACTACGGCCTAAAAATTTCAATGCATGATCCCCAGTTGCCTCAGTGAAGATTGTTTCAGAGTAACAGACGGAGACGATAATGTCGGCCAATAATACAAGGAGATGGAGAAACCCCAGACCATTGGCTCATAGTCACCTGGGCTCCAGAACACTAGATGAAGGTGCAGCAGCTGCAGAATGGACGTGGGGACGTGTCAAGTCAGGTGCGCCCACACTCTCCACATCTACGAAAGCAGGCTTTGTGGGCGACAGAAGATGTTCTCCTTCACTTGTCAGCATCCACACCACCCGGGACATGGACGGCCGCAACGCTGCAGCTGCTTGCGTACACAAAAGACCAATTTTAACCACTCTAATCCCTTCCTCCCGCGAATAACTGCCCTCCAATGTAGGATCCAGAACTTCTAAAGCCCTCTCTGCTTTATACAATCTCCATGTCTGATGATTGACCCAAAAAAACACCATTAGTTAACAGGGGATTATAATACTGCAGAGAGATTTAGAAAAATATGAGATCCACATGAACCATACCCTTTCGATGAGAAAGTCATCTACAGCGGAACTCTGATTCTTTCTTCCGCTTATAATCTCAAGGAGAAGCACTCCAAAGCTAAATACATCTGCTTTCTCAGTCAGCTGTCCACGTAAAGCGTACTCCGGGGCCATGTAGCCTCTGCACAATAACATAGCTAAGCAAATCTCCATATAATTTAAACAGTCTCAAAATGTTATATGAATCGTAATTTGTTCGTGTTACATTGTAATATTAAATGATGTTAGGGACCTCGAGAGACAGACAGAAGGGTAGAGAGAACTCTTACATAGTCCCAGCAACTCTAGTGCTAACGTGGCTCTGATCCTCCGCAAAGAGTCTGGCTAACCCAAAATCTGCTATTTTGGGTCTGTGTTTATCATCCAGTAAAATATTGCTTGCTTTAATATCCCTGTGAATGATCCGAATCTCAGATTCCTCGTGAAGATATGCCAATCCACGCGCTGTTCCAACAATGATCTTATACCTCTCTTTCCAGTCAAGTAAATGTCGTTTTCTTGTATCTGCAAACAATGCTTCACTTATAGTAAAAACATTAACAAGCTACTCAAATAAACTCCATTAAAATAGGCCCAACATTAGCAGCGTTAAGTCATTCAAGGAGGAGAAGAGACCAAATAAGAGCTTGTCAAGACTGCCGACTGGGAGGTATTCGTAAACAAGTAGTCTTTCTGAGCTTTCAACGGAGCAACCAACCAATTTCACTAAATTCCTGTGCTGAACACGACTGATGAGATTTGTTTCATTCAGAAACTCAGCTTCCCCTTGCTTTGAACCTAGATTCAGTCGCTTAACTGCAACCTCTCGGCCGTTCGGCAGAATCCCCTGTTAATTAATGTACTTGATCGTGAGTCAAACTAAAATAATTCTATAATGTATGATTTCTCATTGGATATTATGGAATAAATTGTTTAATTAATGTTAAATGCTCACTTTAAAAACACTTCCAAAACCTCCTTCGCCAAGTTTATTCTCCATTTTAAAGTTCGAAGTAGCTTGTCTCAAAATATCGTACTTGAAAATGAGCTCCGGATTGATTGTAGTTTCAGATATGATTACTTCTGTGCAAAAATAATAACGTGAGGGTATGTACATATTCATGCAGTAAAGAAATAGACGAACAATTCACAAGACACACAAATCAGCGGCATCTTGGATCATAACACTGAAATATTAAAGAACAATTTCAGGACCTTGGGTTCCAGAAATCCGGTCCCGACTTTTCCGGCTACGAGAGAAATACCACAGCCAAAGGCCTATGGTTACAGTAAATCCAATGACAGCAGCTATTACGCCCAGTGTTATCCCAAGAACCTTGCCTTCTGCAAACGCTCTCATGACATATCAGTAAATAGTGCTTTAATTCACTAAAATGAAACCCTTGCAAAACAAATATAACCCTAATCATTCCAAAGTATGTGAAAGGAAATACTGGATGCCCGATGGCCCTTTCTCGGCAAGAGGTTGCTCCCATTTTTGCTTTCTGCGAATTTCCACGAGAACATTTAGTAAATTGTTTATGTTTTGGTTCAGGAAGAAATCGTTACAGAACCATTATATAATCCCAGTCATCGTAAACTATATGAGAGAAGATACCTGGCAATCGAGGACTTCCTCCCTGGGGTGTCAGCGAGAAGTCGGAAGTGTTGAAAAATTGAAAAACCTCATAACGCAAATGGCATTTGTCAGCTCCGATTTGTGCCCCAAGAGCTCCACTTTGGCATAAGAATATATATTCCAAGGCCAATGTTAGGCACGATCTGCAGCTTGCTTGGGACAGATCTCCCCAACATTGCGCTAAGCTGTAGATATGCCCTGTTAAATTCGAAGGCGACCGGACTAGATCTGCAGCGAAAAGTTTGGGATTCTTCACCGCTTCAGCAGTGATGTTTGAGAGCAGGACCTTCACAGTTTTTTCGAACTCTTGTGGCTGAGTGCTTTTACCATTGTTGCAACGAACATCTGCTGGAGTATTCTGTGCGCTGTCAATATTGAAAATATTATAATCGGCATAGCGTAAGAAACAGCCATCTAGCTGAATGGCTGCAGAAGTACTGTGGCATTTGTCAACAAGATTTGCTTTGGCCGTCGATGCGCACTGTTTGCAAGTGGAGAAACCTAAATCTCCCCTGCACTGGACTACCCCATAAGCCGTACTGTTTCTGTTTGGCTCCTCAATAACAATGGAAGTCTTGAATCCGCTGGCATTAGCGTTCCCCGCCAATGATTCCAAAACCTTGTTTAGATTTCGCTGAAAGGCGCTCCCGTTTATATATTCGTTATCCCCACAATAAGACCAAACTGCAGCATTAAAATTAGGCGGACTCACGTTAGATTTGTAGTAAAAGCTATGATAGTCGTAACGCAAGCGGCAGCCGTTTAGTTGAATGTCTCCAGAAGTGCCATTGCATCCCTGAACAAGCATTGTCTTCGCCGTAGATGCGCACTGTTGACAAGCATCGGGACCTAAATCTTCTGTGCACTGGACAAACCCATAAACGGAATTATTGGATCTCTCATCACGAATTCGAGAAATATTGAATGCGCTGTAATAAACATTCGTGACCAGTCTGTCCAAAACCACATCTAGCATACGCTGGAAGGCACTACCATTCCTATATTCGCTGCGATTCCCACAATGATATGAAACGATATTAGCGTACGGATCAGCCACTGCGAGAGGCATACGCAGAGCCACACATAGGACAACTAACTGGCTCATGATTAATGGTTTCATCTTCACTGCCATCGCGCCGGCTGCAGGGTAATGTTGGTGGCGAACGCTCTTCTCTTTTCTCGTCTCCGAGGGCAGTAGCATAGCATTTCTTTGCGATCTAACATTCGACAACTCTTCCCACCCTTTCCTTGGGAAAATGTAGTCTCCACTTTCTTGGAAAATTTTTGAAGATCTCGTAAGGTTTTAAATCTATTTTTACATTAAAAATACAAACCATTTAGCATTAGTCAGTTTTGATGAAAACCATCACTCTGTCCTTAACCTATTAAGTTGGGAGGCTTGGTCGGTTGGGATGAAAACCATCACTCTGTCCTTAACCTAACTTATAACACGTATTCACATCTTTAACCTCTGATAATCCACCTACTATCTGGTGTTTCGTACCATTCATAATTTGAGTGGTTTAATGTTGTTGTCAGAGTCTAAGAAATATCTCCCGAATAAACCGTTCATTTATTCAAGTCCTCATCTATCAAATCTGTAGCGAGGTATAATTCACGGAAAATGCTATTTCCACCACTATAGGATCATTAATGCGCTCTTACATGCGCTGGAGATAGACGTTTATAACTAGATAATAAAAATAAAAACAGCACGTTACCCCTGCGCGTGTTATAAAAATCTATCTCCGGCGCATGTAAGAGCGCATTAATTATCCTATAGTGATGGAAATAAGATTTTCCATAATTCACCCTTTATCTAGAGACTAGCCTTTCGTATTGAGGATGACACGTATTTAAATCTGTAGCACTTGAGAATTCAGTCTTTATTGCGTGTTTCGTACTGAGGATTTTGTTCTTGCTTTTTATCGTGTTTTATTTGAATTTATATTATCTTTTACCAAAAGGAAACCCATGAGATCCGTACGAAACGATGAAAATTGATTTCATATTTAGTGGTTCCCTGTGGATGCGAACAGCTGTGCCGAGTGCCCACCACTCCGATGACGCGGCCGTACGCTATGATGACTGTGATTCCCACGATTTCACCTTGCACTTCTTCACGGTGGAGGGAAAGCGCGTGAGCAGTGACAGTTTGCTGCTTTGACCACGCGATTGAATGTTGCGCTGATAACGGGATCCATCTCCGTTTCAGACCTTATTTACGCCGAAGGCGTTCTTTTAGCGGACGGATGACCACCGACCTTCCTCATCCGTCGACGACCTCCCAATTTTTGTCAATTTTTTTTATTTACAACCAATTATAATCTTCTCATGGTTATCCAAAAAATATTGATCTAGCCCATTAGAAGTTTCGTAGAGTTGGCAGAAAAAAATATTATATTGAGGAATTTAATTTTATGTGTGAGCTAAAACAAAAAGAGTTTATTTGGTGGAGGGCAAAGGTTTTTATTGCTCAATTAAGGACCAATTGACATCAACTTCGGTATGAAATGGGATGGTGGAAAAGGCCGAAAGAAACTTGGGAAGAACAAGTGTGTACAGTTTGCACATTGGGGCCGTGGAATCGGAAAAACATTTCATTTTGGACATTCAAAGACATCAAAGACATCAAAAAAAGTTATGTGAGCATGTTAGCATCAGTTTCTTTGCATTGTTTTTTTAGCAAGGGGATTGTTGGAAGGTTGGGCCAGTTCATCATCAATTTGAATCGTAAAAGAATTGAAATGCAAAAAGCAAAAAACAGGGAACTAATGGTCTCATAGACTATTTTTAGTCTCATGGACCTTAAAATATCATTTCATTTCATTTCGCCTCCTAAGCGTCAGAGCTCTGATTCGAACCCTCAACCATCAGAAATGCTAATAATTCTCTTTTGCAGTTGACAATTTCATTGCAAACAAATTTCTTCGGTCACAAGGTTTCTTCTCCACGGGGATTATTATCCACTAGATGATGAACTGTGGCAGATTCTTCAAGGATGGGTGGTTCAAAAAGCTTGAAATTATTAACATTAAGCACATCGTGGATGCCACTTGGGAAGACAAGTCAAAACAATATGCATTTTCTCCAATGCATTCTAGAACAATTTGTGGGCCATATCGCAGAGGGTGCAGCTTATTGTGCTAGCCCTTGAAGCATTGCTTGTCCAATAAGAGCCATACACGATCTTCAGGTTAAAAATTCAAGGGTGTTCGCTGCTTGTCATGCCTCTGTTTGGCACAATCATGGGATACCTGCAAAGCATCATTTACTTGAGTCGGGTATTGAGATATGGAATGTATGAAATCCTGAGTTGATTTTTGTTCTTATTTTTGATGTGCAAACCCAGAAGGGGTGATAGCTAGTGGCATCTCAAATGACGCACTTGGTTGAAAACCAAAGAAAACCTCAAAAGGCGAGAAACCAGTTGAGGAGTGTGTGGCCTTATTGTAACTATGCTAAATGATGTGAAAATATGTACCCCACTATTTGTTTCTAGAAAAATAGTTGTGAAGGGAGTGAACCAAAGTACGATTGACAACTTCGGTTTGTCCATCCATTCGCGGGTGAAAGGCAGTGGAGAAACGAAGTTGGCAACCCAACAAAGACCAAAGAGTACACCAAAATGCACTGAGAAACGAGAGTCATGATAAAAAATAATGCTACCCAGCAAACCAAAGTGTTGCCAAACATGTTGGAAGAAGATATTTGTGCTCTGAGCACCAAAGGTAGTCTTATGACAAGGGAGAAAGATAGCCATCTTTGGAAAATGACAGACCACTACCCAAATAGCATCATGTCTGCGGAAAGTAGCACGAATACCACTTAAAAAGTCCATGGAAATGGATTCCTAAGGATGAGAGGGAACTGGTAATGGCTAATAAAAACCATGCTTACGGTTTGACGACTTGCTTTGTGAACAGAGAGAACATGCTCGCATGAATCTTTCCACTTGCTTGGGTAAGGCAAGCTAGTAGAAGTGGTGTTGAAGATTGAGAATGGTCTTGGCTATGCCAAAGTTCCCTCCGCATGAAGAGGCACGTGCTTCACAGATGAGAAGGAGACGATCACCAGATTGTGGCACATAGAGCAGGTTAAGTTTATACAACCAACCGTTGCGAAATGGTATAATAAAGAAAGGGGGTTTGTTTTATGACTGTAGGTTGTTGTAGAGCTTCCCATATCTCACCAAATACCAAATCCGTTGCATACATATATTTTCAAGCATCATATGTGGCACAACGCAACTCTAGAATGTGTAGACCTGAGTAGGTGGCTGACTTAAAAAATCAACTATTTTATTAGCTAACCCATTCTTAAATTTAATCATCAGATGGAATTGTTGAATGTAAGCAACACACTGTAGATGGTGTTGCTCTTGAATCTTGCACTATGAGTTGATGAAGATCAGTGGATGATGATTTGTATGGAAGATGGTCTCTTTGCCGAGAATAAAATGGCATCATTGCTTCAATGCTTGCACTAAACTGTAGAATTCTTTGTCATATATGATGTACATGAGCTTAGCATCTGCGAGTTCCTCGGAATGGTATGCCACAAGGTGGCCTCCCTACTTAAGAACAACACCAATGGCGAATTGAGAGGCATCAGTTTCCATATCAAATGGTTGATTCATATCTGGCAAACAGAGAACAGGGGCAAAGCATAATGCATTCTTGAGTTGAGAAAATTGTCACTCAGATTCGACATCCCAAATAAACTTTGCTTGATTAGACAACTGGTGCAAAGGGAAAACTAGCTGCGAGAAATAACAGAAATTTTTTTTGTAGAAATTAATACCTCCCATGAATCTCTTGAGATCATGTGCATTGCAAGGCATTGGCCATTGTGCCAAAGCTATACCCAAGAGCGATTTGGGCAAAGCCCTATGCTATCAATAATAAATCCCAAATATTGAACTGATGTTTGTCCAAAAAAAGATTTCTTCTCTTTGACCCGAAGTTTATGTGCTCGCAATAACTCAAGTATGTTGTGAACATGTTGAAGATGGTCTTCCCAATATTTACTGAATACCAAAATATCATCAAGGTAAATAACCACAAACTTACGCCAAGTGTGGCATGAAAACATCATTAATGAATCTCATAAAGGTGGTCAGTGCATTGGTCAATCCAAATGGCATGACCAACGATTCAAATAGCCCAAAATTTGTTTTGAAATCCGTTTTCCATGTGTTGGTTGCATGCATGCGAACTTGAAGGTAACCTGCAGTCAAATCCATCTTTGTGAAGAAACAAGCCCTGTGTAAGTGGTCCAACAAATCCTCAATTCAAGGTAGGTGATAACGATTTTTAACAATGGATTCATTAATGGCCTGATAGTCTGTCATGAAGATCCATTCCAAAGCATCCTTTTTGGGAATAATAAAAGTTGGAGATGCACATGGCGAGTATGAAAGCTCAATATGACCGTATGTCAACAATTCTTCAATTTGGCATTCTATCTCTATTGCCTCTCAAGGAGCTTGGCGATAAGATGGGGCATTGGGTAAGGAAGCACCATGAATAAGATTGATTTTTTGTTCAAGAGAGTGTGTTGGAGGCAACCTTGTGGGTTGGGTGAAGACATCTACAAATTCTTGGAGTAGAGGAGCCATTGCAAGATGAACCGAATTGGTGAGGTTGTTTGGCTTGATAAGGGCGAACCAAGCACAAAGAAACACATTGGTTTAAATTGACTCTCTTAATAGGAGTTGTGCCAATATCAAGTTGGGTTGATGTGCTAGCTAAGGATGTGAGCACATAAGTGTGGCCATCGCGTGACAAGTGGTATTGGTGATCTTTAACATGATAAACAACATTTCTGGATCATTGGTATGGAATGCCTAGTAACTAGTTGGCACAATCGAGTGGAGAAACATCACATACAAAAGTATCGTAGAAAGGTCCAATAACAAAGGTTACAACACATCATTAGGAGATGGTAAGATGAAGGCCTTCATTTTGGACCCAACCGAGTTGATAAGGGTTTGGGTGTGGAGTGGTGGGAAGGCAAAGGCATTGAACCAATTCCTATGCGACAAGATTCTTTTGATTCCCATTGTTGAGAATAAGAGTGGCCAACTCATGTTTGATTTGACAATTATGGGTAAACATAGGTGCAACAGAGGTGCATGTTGCATTAGCAGTCATGAGGATGAGAAAGGGGTCCACTTCAATAAGATTATCAAGAGAAACAACTGCAAGTGTGGTAGGGGAATTTGGTTCCTCGACCTTTGTAAAAAGAGTCTTGTTGGGGCATATATTTTTCAGTGCTCGACAATCTGCAGAAGCATGTGAGTTGGTATTATAGAATGTACACCAAGGGGTATTGTGTGGTCTGGGGAAAGAGGTAGAGGCTACGTTAGAAGAACCAGAGGGAGACAAACCATTTCTGGCTTGGGGAGATCGGATTCGAGAAGCCACTTTCCGTTCCACAGCCAGGGCCCGAATAAATGCCTTGTCCAATGAAACTATCAAACAACTCAACTTCTCGTCAAAAAATCAATAGAAAACCAAAATTAAATTTGATAATTAGTACCTCTTTTGGATTAGAGATATGGAGTTGAATGCACAACTTGCAGAATACATCAATGTAAGATTGAACTGATTTATTTGGTAGTTTCCGGAGCTGTAAACTTGTAACCATTTGGCAAGGAGATTTTGGAGATATCTTGGGGAATAGAAGTGTTCCACTCCATAACTTCGGTTGGTTACGACACTGGCATGAATTATCATATACAAGCAAATGCAAATATTCGCTCGACCAGATCCATAGCCCATCCCCAATTTTACAAGCCCGGATCACTAGCCAAGTTCAGTCTTAGCCAAGCCGCTTCGCCTTTAGCCTGCGCAATAGCCACAAAACTCAAGTTTTTTTCCTCCGCGTTCGGTTAACTATAACATGCTTGAAACAAATCTCCTTCACTAGAAATGAAATTCTTGTGGTTGCTTCTAAGGTCTGCCACCATTGCAAGTCCAAGGGAGATCTTTAGCTAATTTCCATTTCCTAAGTAGTTGTAGATTTTCTTAAATCTATGGAAATTTCCAGAATTAACAAATTGATTATAATTATTTATCAAACAGATATTTTGTATCATGTCCGTACAATTTCAAGAACTAAACCCATTGAAACTTTAAATGAGGAAACTGCATACTCGACTCAATTTTAATGATATAATGCCCTCCCCCTTCAAAATAGCCAAACAAATTCAATCTTTACATTTGTCTTCTAAACGACTACACCATCAAATCTAAACCTAAATGTTTTCAATTTCATTGACAAGAAATCATTCACATCACCCAGCTATAAGTGCTCCTTCTTATAGAAAGATATTATCAGAAAAAAATAAAAACATATAGAAGTTTTAAAATTATTAAGAATTGGTGTATATCTAATTTTTAAGAAACAAAGAAAAAGAACACCTAAAAAATAAATTTTAATTATATGTAAATATATTAAATGTAGAATTAACAATTCATATGCTCTTTAATCCAATATAATAAAAATATTATAATAGATATTTTTAAAAATTATATATATTAAATTTCTACAAATATTAAATATCATTTTTAAAATAATTAGAGTAACTTATAAAATTTTATTTTATTATACATTTACTCATTTTCTATTTAATAAAAACTAAATTAACATTCATCATAACACTCATAAAAATGCATATATATATTAAAATATATTAGATTAGAAAATCAATATTTATTAAACTATTACAATACCATGTATACCAAAGTGCATATTTTAGGTGTTTCAGATGAAGAATTACCTTATCAAAGTCCATATTGCCTAAGTATTCACAATACCATAGGCAAAGTGCATATTTATCCTATTATAGTATAGGTGTTTAAATGAAGAATTACCATATTCACATTGATAAAAGAATTACCATATTAACATTCATAAAATTATAAAACTCTAATATTAATATTAATATTACTATTTTATAATTTTAAATATAAATTTATAATTTATATTAACCACATTTATTATTTATTATTATTTAATCAAATTTATATATAATTATAATAATATAATTTTTAAAATCATAATTTGTATAAAAATTCACCAGAAACCTATTTCTTTTCCTTGTTTATGAAACAGGAAACCCATTTCTTTACAACAATTAATTACAATTTTTATGGGGCGGTCCCAAGCAGCAGAAGAAATGGACTCTGGTTTCATGGAAGAATGTAATTAAGAGGAAAGAGGAAGGGGGCCTGGGAGTACGAGACCCTGAAATTGTAAACAAGATTCTAGGGGCGAAATTATGGTGGAGATGGGTCCAGGGAGGATCTGATGTGTGGAAAAGAATATGGTACCAAAAATATGGCATGCCTGACACCACTGAAGGGCGCTTAAGAATAGAGGAAACACCAAGAGGTTCACAGATCTGGGATTTTGCAAGTAGAAATAGGGATATAGTTAGGAACTTTGCCTTCTGGGAAATCCGTGAAGGAAACTCAGCAAGATTTTGGGAGGAAAGTTGGCAACAGCGGGGCACTTTGGATAGGCTTCAAACTCTTCATGAAGTTCAAGAAAAAGCGCAAAGAGCAGGATTGAAATATGTAAGGGACTATTGGAAAAGAGGCGAATTAAACGATATATGGAGAGCTTGGAAAAGACCGGAGGAATGGGCTGATAACATAGGTCAGGAGGCTGGGCAAGTGTATAACAGAGAAATAGAATCAAGGAAAATCAAGGTTCGAGAAGGTAAGGATATACTTAGATGGGGTAAAGCGACGAAGGGCATGTTCACACTAAAAGAAGCCTATTACTGGGCAACGAAAGAGGAAAGGGAGGAGGAACCAATAGGATGGAAAACGATTTGGGAAGGAAAATGGTGGCCAAAAGTAACATGCTTCGTATGGCTGGTATGCAGAGGAAGGATCCTAACTTGGGATAATATGCAGAAAAGAGGAATGATTGGGCCATCAAGGTGTAGTCTCTGTATTAAGGAAATAGAAACTCAGGAGCATCTATTGAATAAATGTATATATACTAAGAGCCTATGGGAAGAAATTAGAGTGCTCTTTGGTATGACAAAAAGGGATCCCGACAGCATCAGGAATACTCTGTTTCAGTGGGGAAAAGGGAATTTCCAAAGCAAAGTTGTAAGGAGAATATGGAACTTAGCGGTTGGTTTTGTAATATGGGCGATCTGGAAAGAGCGAAATCGACGAATATTTAGGGATAATAGTTGGCAAGAGTCGAGAATTTGGGATGAAATCTGTAGTTCGATTAAAGAAACGGTTTTATCAGAAGTGTGGGAGGAAGAGGATTGGAGATTGAACCCGGAGGAGCAGAGAATAGTCTCCAAATTGAATATGGAATTTTAGATGATTTATCCTCATGCAGAGCGGAAGATTATAAATGGAATGCCGAGCCCCAATCATTATAGGTTACCTGGTGAGCGACGGGTTAAATTAAACTTCGACGGGGCCTCAAAGGGTAACCCGGGACAAGCAGGCTTCGGAGGTATTTTCAGAGATAGCAGCGGAAACACGCGGTGGGTTTATGCTGAAGGGGGAGGGGAAATGACGAACAACGAAGCGGAATTGTGGGCAGTGCACCACGGACTCCGGATAGCAGTTAGGAACGGGTATATGAATCTAGAAATCGAAGGCGACTCACAAATCACGATTGATATGTTGAAGAAATTAAGGGATGGGAAGAGCTGGGAACATGTATCGAAGAGTTGGCGGACAACAGGGATCCTATAGGATATTGAAGCGATGCTGAGTAGGATCGAGTATACTACAATAAACCATGTACTGCGAAATGGAAACCATGTAGCTGATCTATTGGCTAATTGGGGAAGCGGAGGATCGAATAGGAGCGTAGATGGCAGCTGGATATCATTACAGGATGATCCAAGGTGGAATGAGTTAAAAAATCTATTAAGTCAGGATCATGATGACGCGACCGCACAGGGAAGGAATAATTAGGCGCCTCCGGATTATGGTAAGGAGGGGGAAGGACAGAGTAATAAATGTTCGATCAAAGTGTTTGCAGGATCAAGATTATGGGATTAAAGTCATGAAGGCTGACAGCAATCAACCCACGGGAAGGATGAGCATTCCAAGGGGGAAATCGGGCAAGGTACCGAGGAGAAGCGGTGGCAACGTCAGAGCGTCAGCCAGCGTTTTCCATCATGGAAGAGAATGTAGAATGGGTATTAATGACGATGACAGGCTGCAGAGAAGCTTCAAGAAGGCAAGGTGGCAGCATAGCGATAATATAGGGCTTGCATGCAATCGACCAAAGCAAAAGGAGACTTCAGAAGAGAAGCAAAGCAGAGCGAGGAAGTGTAGAGAGAAATTGCAACAGAAGAAGGACTGGAAGATGGCAGAGCACCAGGACAGGGGAGTAGGAAGGTGGACGAGGAGCAAGGCAGCAACTCCAGCGGAGAAAGGAAAGAGCACGGTCGAAGAAGCTCTGCAGAGGATATATCTTACTATCCAGGATGACTCGGAGGAAGAGTTTGATATTCGCAATTATATTGCAGACGAGGAGCCTCAATGCGCAATGCACGGAAAAGCGGGTACGGGGAAGGTCCATGAGATGGAAAAGGGGGACCGCGAGGAGGAGTATGAGGATCAGGAAGACGACGACGAAGTGGAGGTGGATAGACGCGGACGGGGTAGAGGAGCGCGAGGAAGCGCTAGCCAGAGAGGGAGAGGGAGGCCTGGAGGACGAGGTGGCCGAGGGAATAGGAATGTGCGTTCTGAATTTGAGGAGGCAGCAGCTAGTGAGGTAAGAGGCAGAAAGAGAGGCAAGAAAGACATGAGGAGGAAATTACAGGAAGCAGAAGAAGCATATGCCCAAGATACCAATCCAAATATCAGAAGGATTATAGAGCATTTGGAGGAAGAAGCTATGCAGGAGATCTCAGATCCTGAAATGGAGGATTGGGAGCAGTTCCTCCCTGATCCGGGACATACGAGAGGACGAATGTCCTTGTATAAACAGTCTTTACATGTTTATTGGGGCATGAAGCGGTTATTGGCCAAAGCTATGGAGCAGGTGGCTCTAGAAATGGCTGAATTGGTCCAGGGCATTCCAACCATGAAAAGGGAATTGAAGAATATTCAAGTTACTCTCCTTATGCAAGACAGAAAGATGGATGACATCCTGCAGATGCTTCAAGCGGGTGGAATGGGCATCAAGGTCGAGAAAGAACCAAAGACAGATGCACCGAATCAGTAGAAGATGCAGCTGATGCTAGGAGGTTTTTATATAGACTGTTATTTTGTTTTTTGGTTTTGTAGATGATAATGATTCAGAAGGAAAACAGTTTACCTATAGTAAGAATAGAAGGATATTTAGCGTGGGTAGATAGGCTGATAATATACTGTTTTTGGATGGCTTTGAAAAACTTCAGATGGTTAAAAAACCCGGTTTCCCTTAAGGGCGGGTTGAGACCTGTCCAACTATGTAATATCTTTTAATTTCAGTAATGAAAAAACAGAGTATCGCCTTAGCTTACAAAAAAAACAATTAATTACAATTTCATCTAAACGTTTTGCATTCCACTTACTTTGGCTCTGCATACAATTATTTTCTTAAACATGTATTGCTTTTAATGTTGTTTTTATAGCAACCTACTATGCAGCAAAGTAGCTTCACAGTCTATAAAAAGGAAAGGAAGGCGACAAATGTTGTTTTTATATGTAGTTACTAAGTTCTTGAAAATCACTATTGCTTCCCATAGATGTAAGGTTTCAACTCATGTTCGCCAATAACATGAGTTAGAAGATAATTTCAAATATGCTTTTATTATTTATTGAGAAAATTTATGTTAGTTGCAAGTGATTTGAAAAATGCTTATGAAATAATTTTCGCTTTAATTCAATAATATTTTAACTAACAAAAACTTTCTACATTTTAAATTTTAAAGTACTTTAAGGATTTTAAAGTCTAGGTCATGTCAACCATCATTGTTGCAATATTCTTGAAATGAAAATCATATCTCTTTAGCATGACAAAGATTCCATTTATAGGGATTGTATAGTGAATTCTTGATACCTCATTAATTGATTATGAGATTTAGAGACAAAATTTATGGTTTATGATGATGTTATGTTATTTAAAATTCCTCTTACTTAATGTACATTTCCTTTAAATGTACAAGGCTTTGAGTTTTATCAATAAACCCTTCCACATTCAAAATAATCATTTTTTCCTTGTATTTGTCCCTTTGGCCTCAACAAGATAATCGCATGTCACAATGCTTCCCTCCCTCTTCCAATTCCTCACTAACATTCTAATATATTAGGATTGATGCCCAAAATATTAAAAAGGTCTTTTCATGAAATTCACTCTTAACACGTTTTGTGATTTGTTGGAATTGTAAGTGGTATATTAAACACGCATAAATTATGCCCTTAACCCTTAGACATTTAAAATAATGCATAAATATAATATTAAATGAGCACATAAATGACATCCCTAAGACTCACACACATGAATGATGAACATAAACAACACATTTAACCTACACAAATATATGACATACATAAGTGCCCCACCTTATGTCCCATACACATAATAAACACACCTAGACAAGTAGACATGCAAGCAACACAAATAAATAATGCACATACTTAAGGGACATAGCTAAATAAATTGGTGGATTTCAAAACACTCACTTCAAATTAAATTTAGGAACATTCTTTTGAAAATTATTGCTAAAGTCACACAAATTAAAGTTTTGAAATTGATTTATAAAATCCCATTTCCTAAACTTTATTTATCATAATTTTTAGAATTAGTTTTTAAAAATTCTTTTAAAATCTCTTTAAAATATTTTAAAGATTATTTTATCAAAAAAACATTGCTATGCCAAATTTTTTTATTACTTCTTATATACTAGAATAAGATTGATGATAGTATAATCAACATTTATTTCATCTTAAGTTACTGTTTGCTCAACTACTAAAACTTTGATATCATGGTCAATGTTAATATCATGTTCATCTCCACCTGCCTTTTATATTTTCACTTTTAGTAAAACAATAAAATACACTACTACTTTCCGTACCCATAAATCAATCCAATGATATTCAAATACCAATCTTTGAAAATATTATTGGATTAACTAGTTCTAATCATGACTTACGGTACTTTTCATGTTACTATACCTCCCATCATCTATATACCAAATTTTAATGCTTATATTGGTTACTTAAATCGATATGAAATCAGTATAACATGTAATCATTAGCATAGGGTAACAAATATACCTTCTGAGTAATCAAGGAGCTAGTTCGATTGTTGGATGCCATTAGGGGTTAAATTTGATGCCCGGCTCTTTTACACGTAAAATATTATCTATTTCAAAATTTACACGTTATTTTGTTAATAATTTTTAAAAATGTGATAGGTATATTAAAAAATGAAAAGTTTTAATATATGTATATATTTATATATATAGGCAAGTTGGCAGAAATAACGTAGTTAAAACTTAAATGTGAATATGAATCATGATTAATACCTTTATTAATGATTTTTGGATCCAAATGGGTTGTAATGTTGTAAATGTTACAACTTACGTCTTAGAAGAAGCAGCCATAAATCTCAATGTCATAGAAATTAATCGGATTGGTGACCTCCCAGATACCTATTACCCAATTATGTTATGTTTATTTGCTTGGCTTCCAACTTGCAAGTTATTGCTGGATGTGAATTCCAATCAACTGCAAGTTATTGCTTGATTTGAATTCTCGTGAGGAGGGGGGGCATAGGCAGAACGTTGTAGAATCCAGGAATTTGAAGGCTACGGAACTCGAAACTCAACAAACCACTCACAGTGTCGCACAGTCTAATCATGAAGAATTTTCAAGAATAAATAGCTAGTAAGTAAGAGCATATACGTTGTTTTCCAAATTCTGATTATTTTGTTTCGAAATCATTAGTTGACACAATGATTCTCCCTTGCTTTTCTTTGTTGAGTGTGTAAGAATAAAATGGTTATAGTGCAAATTAATTAATGTATAAGGGCAAACAATGTCTGTATCACCATAGCATTGTTTATTTGTATAAAACCTTGTTGTCTTATTTCTTCGTATTTTCCTTGTCTTCTTTCTCCATCTCTTTGGTTGTTTTCAGTAAGTCAGTCAACCACTCACAGGCCCGAGTCTGTCTCATTCCTCTATAGAGCTTGGCAGGGCTTGCAATACTCAGTTTTGAATCATTTTTTGCAAAAAGTTTTATAGGTTGAGCTCTTTCCCAAAAATTTCTTAATAAAAATAAATCCCTCAATTGTTTCAGCTGCTGCCAATAATGGTAGGCTAGAGACCCATACTTGTTGTGAATAGTAGCTTTGGGCCAAGATGAGCATATATTTCAGATATTTAATTTAAAAAAAACATTGTTGACTCCCATGTACGCTTTATAATTTATAAACTATGAGCTAAATGGCCACCTCGCATTGGATGCATTGGATATGATTATAGTGAGGGTAATAACCTCAGATATTTCTTTCCAAACATGTAATGTGTAAGTTATAATCCGGTAAGAAAGACGATTTATGAATTTTATATTATTAAAATTAAACATTAAATTTTCTTACATAGATGTTATTTGTTTGCAGCAAAACACACCATTCGAATGGGTTATATTAGATTGCATTTGATTCTCATTGATGTGTGAGTGCAATGATTCCAAGAACGTCTGGTTTAATATTTTTTTCTAAAACTCAATAAAATAGTGAAATATAATTTTTTTTGTGATGTAGTTAAGGGGAATCAATAATAAGTAATGGTTGAGTCCAAAGTCCACGGAATTGAGATAATTTTAATTTTTTTTTGTAATTCTAAAAAGACTAAACTTATTAGAACAGAAAAGCTCTACCAAGAAAACTCACTTATCTTTTTACTAAAATTCTACAAACACCCAAAAACAAAATTTTCCTGCAGCCGTTGAGAAAACATAGAAAAAGAGAAAAAACGATTGCATGCAATAAATCAACTTTCATTTCAATTTCTTAAAAAGTGTACCAATTCCTTCCCTTTTGAATGCCTATCATTATTTATTATAAAAAAAAGGTAGCAGCTACCCATCCATAAAAGGAAGCTACTGCACTTCGATAGGTTGATTTCATTTCTAGCATTGCCATTTTCCTTTCTTCATGCTCCTGCTTGCCCTATTTTATTTGATCTATTTACTTTATTTTATTTTTTTGAGTGTTTTGTTCAGATTTTTTTGCCTTTTTGTTGGCTTAACTAGGATTGTATTGTATATTTTATATTTGTATGTATTTTTGGGTGCACTCGATTTTGTTTCTCAAATTTTATTTTCTTGATTTCATATCCATGATCATCATCGGACATCTTGTTGTTACAAGAAAATTAAGTCTGTACATATCTTCTCTTTCCTTTATACACATTTGAAATGAAAAAGCTCTCATTAATGAGGATCTCAGTGAACCATAAACCATTTCAAAAAAGTTCATCAAATCATTTTGTTTAATAAAGCTGATCAAATCATTGTGCACTATGCTAACAAACATACTTACATAAAAATATCGTGAAAAACTTTTCGTGGACATGAAAGAAAAACAATAAATTTATTCCAAATCTTATCTTCAATTTTTTCACACAACCCATCTACGTATTTTCAATCTAACATTCCCCACTTGCCATTGGCGTTGATTCACTTTTTGGAGTTTTGAGTGGAAATCTGGCCAAACAGTTTTTTTATTAAATTTGGATATTTAATTACTTAAAATACATTTTAATTATATTCACTGGCATCATATAAGCCAAAAACCTAAAAAAAACACTAAGTGTAGAGACTAGAGAGTTCACTATCCAATATATTTAATATATTTTTTTATAAACTCTTAATATAGAAATCAATATTTATTTTTTTAATATAGAATTTTGGTGAAGCAAAACTTGCGTTTATTACTACAATAACAGAATTGTATTAGCCAATTTCCAAACTTGGTAAATATGTTTTATAGAGCTTTTAATATTGCACTATTTTAGCTAATAGTTTGCATTCTCATATTTTTGGACTCTGTTGAATTTAAAACGAGGGTTTTTTTGTTTTGATTTTGGCCATAACAAGACAATGACCACAGTGCTGCAACTTTTTTCTTTTCAATAGTAATGAGAGAAATTGTCTGTTCAACATGAGTGAAAGCAACTTACTCTATGGGAAAATTGCAATCAGTGCTCAAGGAGTAAGTCAATTTCTATATAATTTTTTATTTTTATTTTTAATATGTGAGCAAAAATTTAAATTTATATATGGTTGTAATACAATTTAAACCAAATAAAAATTTTGTTTTTTTAGTTTTTCAAAAAGTGAATGAAAGAGAAATAATAACTCAACTAAAAATTTGAATGTGTCCACTTCCAATTCCAAGAAACGGTGTTGTTGAGAACGCGATTATTAAATGCAAAAAGAAGATGTGTTTATGCTAAAACATATTCTAAAACATTCAACTTTTATGCCTATACAAATGACTAAAATAGATAGAAGAAATAGACAATTTATTGTAAATATTGAAAAACTTTTACCTGGACTTGAAAAATTATTAAATATTATGAAGAATTAATAGGTATATTATTAAATATTATAAAGAATAAATAGGTATATTCCTTGGTTAATATCCTTTAGTGCAAGATTAATTTTTTAATATGGTTTTAATTGATGAAATGAAATTCATATATACCAATTAATTTATTTTTATTATATAGGTATTATATATTGAAAAATGTCTTCAAACAAAGGGAATCAACTTTCTATAAAAAAAAAAAATTGGATCGTCTACTACATCTCAAGTTTCATCGCCTGATAAAGAAAATCATGATTTTGATCTAAATGAAGATTTAGATGTCTTAGGGCATAATGAAGAAATTGATGAAGAATTTCACTAGAGTGAACGTAGCACCCAAAAGAACAAAAAAATGAAAGTAAGAAGAGAGTTTCATGATTAGTGGAAAACTAATTATAAGTGGTGGAGAGAGGCAAAATATGAAGGAAAAATAGTTATGAAATGCATATATTGTGAAATTCATAAGGCAATGGGGTCATGGGGAATTGGGACTAGTTGATCTACATTGCAACACAATTCTATAGTTGTTCATGCTAGTTCAAGCATTCATAAAATCTCACAGGCAAAGTGGATATGTGGAAATGAGAAGAAGATGAAGTCTATTACAAAACACATTGCATGAATTGATGATATGAACAAAGAAAAAGTCATCACTACTATGAAATTAGTATATTGGATGGTGCAAGAGGATGTATCACTCTCAAAATATGAATCTCTTTGTTTGTTTACAATGTCCTTGCACACACCAAATATTCCAAAGAATAAATATTATGCATCATATACAAATCACATGGTTGCAAAAGAATTCATTTTTGTTATATCTCAATATCTTGAAGAGCTACAAATTTCCAAAATGCTAGATAGCCCTTTTTTTCATTGATGCTAGATGAAAGTACAGATCGTAGATTAGAAAAACATCTTGTAGTTTATGTCATGTTTTTAAACTCAAAAGGATTTGGCCCTCCAATTTCACATTTTTTAAAGCTCACAAATGTTTGCAATGGAAGAGGGAATACAACTTCTGATGCAATCAAACATTTAATGGAATCAAGGGGTCTTTCAAAAGAAAGATTGATAGGAGTTTCCACAGATGGTGCTTCTTCAATGGTTGGTAATGAAAATGGTTTTATTACTTTCTTGAGGAAAGATGTACCTAATCTTGTAGGTGTTCATTGCATTTCTCATTGTGAAGCTTTAGCTGCATCAGATGCTTCAAAAGGAATACCTGAATTCTTGTTTGTTGCGAAATTAGCAAATAAGATATATTCTTGGGTGCAAAATTCTACGAAAAGAAATAGTCAACTTATTGCTCTACAAGAACTTATGCAACTTGAAACTCTTCCACCTCTTCAAATCCATGGAGTTAGATGGCTTTCAAGGGGACAAGAAATTGAAATACTTGTTGTATTTATGCCTCCCATATTAACATTGTGGAAAAATGAAATAAAAGATTCATTGTATGATAAGATAAGGATCTTTTCAATACAATTTTATTTACATATGCTTGCAAATATAATGTGTGAATTAAACATGTTGAACAAACAATTCCAAGAAGTGTACATTGATGTTAGCTCTTTCTGGGCAGTCATAGATGTCATTGTAAACACTTTGAAAAGGTGGTTTTTAAGAAGCGACACATTTGCAGATGACACATGTTTTTTATATAAATTTATAGATGCCTCTAAATTTGGATGTCTAGAAATTTATGATAATGAGGGTCTTGTTCACAAGCATGAATTATGATTTGTGGAAATTCCACATGCATATGATGATTGTGTTGATATACAAAAAACAATCATGGAAATCGTGTATTGAAGGTTCAATAGAAAGTTGCAAACAACTTGCAAAAGATTATGTTCAAGCTCTTGTAAAGAAATAGAATATTTCATGATCTTGTATTTTTCAACTCAGCAAGGTTGTTTAGCTCTTGCCATGATTTAGAGGATGTTCATTGCAAAGAACAAGATTCAAAGTGTTGGCTCATAAAGATTTTTCAACACTTACACCATCCTTATTATGAAAGTGAAGAAAACAAAACTACATTTGATTTTGAGGCTTGTTTGAAGGAGTTCCATCCATTAGTTGACACTCTTCGTGTTAATTGCGAGGGATCATCCATGAAAGATGCATGGAGGATTTTTTTATGTTACAGGGTTGCATACAAATTTTCTTAACATGTAAAAGTTATTGCAAGTGATACTTACTATTCCTGCAAGTACAGTTGCTTATGAGAGAGGACTCAAGACAAAACATAATAAAGGATGTCCGAAGAACAAAGTTATCATTAGTTGCATTGGATGCCTTGATGCGAGTGTCCTTAACCGCGGGCTTGATTCATCGATGGTGGAATTGGATAGGATACATGACATCTGGAAAGATGCTAAAGAAAGAAGAATCTTAAATATTTAAAAAAAATTCTTTCATATTTATGTTTGTAATGGTGGTGTTTTGACAATTACCTCTTTTGTTGAAACTATCCAAAATTTAGTTTGTGTACATGTTGATATTGAATCTACTTTTTGAACATTTACATAGTTCATACACATTATGTTTTTGGTTTGAAACTTATTTCACAATTATTGTTCTTTTAATGGGATTGGCATCGTAGTGATTTAAATGGAAAACATGGTATGTGTGTTTCAATTTTGGTTAAGTGATTTTTTTGTCTAATTTAGTTGCAACAATATTTTCATTCACTATTTTTCATGTGAGTAATTATGAATATATTTCTTTTCACTTTATAATATTATTTTTTTGTTATTTCTTAGAAATAAAAAAATTACAGATATGCATATACATATTTTCCATCTATTTTCTCACTATTTCCATCTTCAAGAAAAGAAGCTGAACATTTCAACAGCCTGGAAAAATCACAAAAAAGTTTCATCGACAGGTCTCGAAAGAAAGTGTAGTAATGAGACTTGAGTGCACTGGTACAATAGAGAATGAAAAATTTGCAACAGTGGAAAATTTGCAACACTTATAAATACAATTTGCAGAAATTAGATAAAACTTGTACAAATAAATATTGAAATTCAAGTGATGAGAAATTTAAAAATAATACCATCATAAAAAAAATTCCTTGACGACTAAAGACATGATCAAATTTAACCCCCTGATACAATGAAAGTGTTAACATCTATCATGGAACAAGAATACTTCCCTCCTAACCTATATTGGGCATTGTGTCAATGCCTCCACTGCGGGGTTTCCAAAAATGGAGCATGTAATCTTGGGATAAATTAGCTTACCTTCTACCCATAGAGATAAGGAACATTATCTACAAAATTCAACTTGGCATATTATAAATTTACGTGTATAAAGTTGTTATTAAGAAATTGTATGTTCCGCTCTCTCTTAGTGAATTACCAAGTACAAAGAAAATAGTCTAATGATGCAGGAGCATCTGGTTAACAGGGTAGTGGTTTCTGAAAAGGACAAAGGACACGGTTTGTTGGATGGGCAGTAGAACTGCCTTGGTTATTTCTTTCTTTTTTACTGTTATTATTATTAACTATGTAATGTACTTTTTAAATTGCCAGGAACAAGGAAAAA
The DNA here is from genome assembly GCA_031772625.1 of Pinus tabuliformis. Lineage (NCBI taxonomy): Eukaryota > Viridiplantae > Streptophyta > Pinopsida > Pinales > Pinaceae > Pinus > Pinus tabuliformis. The sequence continues at coordinate 1,287,192,007 of CM062818.1, forward strand.
CAATACTGTTATAGTTTTTACTTTTAATTAGGAACAGTAGTGATTAGGTAGCATTCCTGTGCTTTACAAACAACCATATTACGGTTGGAAAATACAAAGAAAGACAGAATGTATCAATTAACTGTAGGCAACCACAAAAGGACCAACTATAGAGACTAACGATATAACTAACAACAGTTACCAAATGAACAACTGTTTTTGTAGACAGAATTACAAAAAGGGCGGAACGAACCATTATGGGGGTTCGACTTCGTGTAAACAAACAAGAGCAGAGACAATAAAGAAATAAACATTATGTGCATCTATTTACATTGTGTTCAAAGCTGCGTATTCGTGCAAACAAAAATAATAAGCAAGACTGTCAAGTAAAGTGTGCTACAGGTGTCATATTCAGGAGAGTAATAACGCGCTGGAGGAAGAACTGTATCCGAGTTCATGTAATCGAAACCACAAGTATGTGAAATATAACACAGGCCTTGTCGTTTTACAAAGCAATAATTCATATAAATAAGCCATATAGCCGAACAAGCAATTTATACATACAAACCCCTGTTACAAGTTTTCATTACATACTGTCTGCAATAGAAAATCGATTTAGGACCACAAACAGGTCGCTAACCTACTGTGAACAAGAACCAATCCGCACCAAGGCTCAATACTACAATTACAACCAGAAAACAACGAAAGGCTGACTTATGAAAAGAACAGTCTAAAGTCTGCACGCAAGTCCAACATTGGAAGTCGAAGCAACCTAAGAGCAGTTACCAAACACCAAGGGGAAAGAACTACCCGTGTTTGCGGACTGTCGAGAGCATGATAATGGTAGCCATGAACAACCCCACCCGCAATAAAATGTGCAGAGAAGATTAGTCAGGGCGGCATCATAACCCAGTGAAAAAAAGACAAGGGAAACTCTTCCGGAAGGGAAAAGAAAACAAAATCGAAACCGAGCTTACCTGCTCGCGGCACCAAAACCTCTAGCCAACCCAGAAGGAATTCCTGCTCACGAAGGAGCCGTGACATTAGCAACAGAAAAAGAAGAATACAAAGGAATCCGGCATAGAACTCCAACTTACCAAGTTTGCATGTGGAGCTTCCAGCTGAGAACGCCGCCACCGAACCATCGAGAACAGAGAAGAGGAATCGAACCAGTTCTAGAAGAGCACGACAGTTCCAGGAGAACCCATTGTCAACAGAGAGAAAGCAAAACCAAATCATACACAGGCGCCAATAATTTATGCAGAGACAGAACCCTAAGGAGCTAAAAACGACGAAAGCCCAAACCAGAACAATCTTTGATAATCTAACCGAGAAGCAACGTTTTCAAAACTTACCAGCACAAGCATAAGACGTCGGAAGAACAGGCAGTGTCAGGCACATAGCCACAACCATAGTTGAAAGGGCAACTGGGCATCGAAACAGCAGACCGAATAGCCTAGAGACGGAGAGAATCGCACCCCAAAGGCATCGACTGAAGGTCGCAGAGCTCGTAGAGCGAAGGGGGAACAACATCAACCGTAAACAGCAAAAGTGAGGAGGCGCGAAGGGTCGAGAACCCTAAACCCCAAAACAACCTTGCGGATTTTCCGAGGCGGACAGCTGTTGAGCGGATGGAGGGTTGAGGTACTGCCTCATTAAACCGGATCTACAAAGTACCGATTCCGAATTAAACCACACAAATAAACAATCAACCCAACACATTATTACATTTGCCACCGCTTCTTACACCTCAGCTGACCAACAGCGGGACCACGTGGGCTGGCCCCATCAAGTGGTATCAGAGCCACTTTATTGAGAAACAATGGAAGCGCCAAGACGTGGACGTGGGAGAGGTGTACGCCGAGGAGCAGATGAAGGATTGAGAGAACAGATCAGAGTTCTTACAGCTCGTTTGGAAGCAGTGGAGGCGGGCAGGCGAAGAGACCCGGAACTTGGAGATGACAGTGAGGAGGAAGCAGTAACTGCTACAGACGGGTCAGACGAAGAAGCCCCGGAGTTGAGGCTGCTGCGGTCAGTTTTATTAGCCAGCAGCAAACCCAAAACAGAGATTTCCAACTACGATGGCAGTCTGTCCGCAGATGTCCTGCTGGACTGGATCAGCGAACTAGATAAGTATTTTGAAAATGAGGAAGTCAGTGAGGATAAAAGAGTTAGATTCGCTGCAACTAAATTAAAAGGGCACGCCCTCTTATGGTGGGATAGTGTCCAAGCGGACAGAAAACGAATGAACAAACTACCGATACGAAAATGGCCAAGGATGGTGGCAAAACTGAAGGGCAGATTCCTGCCGAAAGACTACCAGGTTGAACTTTATCGGCGAGTACAGAATCTAAGGCAGAAAGGTATGACTGTCAAAGAGTACACAGAGGAGTTTTACCGAGTAAACCTACGTGCTGGTTATACAGATGACACTCTAGAAAAAACTGCAAGATATGTGAATGGCCTGAGGATGGAAATATTGGACGAAATCAGCATTCTCTCTCCCCGAAATATTGAAGAAGCCTTTCAGAGTGCTGTAAAGGCTGAAGAGAAAATCAACAGAAAACAGAACAATAGGAGAGGGAGAGGAAACGGTAGAGGACGAGGGTAGTCCTATGGCAGAGGGAGAACTGCCGTGAATAACGAGGAAGGCAGCAGTTCCAGAGCTCCTGGGGCAGCAGAGAAAGGAGAAATCACCAGAGGAGGTCGGTCATATCACCGAGGACGAGGAAATGGCCGCAGAAGAGGGACTAATTTCCAGTGCTATAGGTGCCATAAGTGGGGGCACAAATCCTTTGAATGCCCAGAGATGGAACAGACTGGCCAGAGGGGAACACTTGTTGCGCAGCCTGAGGAAGTTGAAGCACAACCCCGGGAAGTAGAAAACATGGCGGAAACAGGGGAAGCTTTGATTTTAAATAAAGTACTGTTGAAACCAGCTAAGGAGGTGGCTGAACAGACTCAGCGAAAAGCACTGTTCCGGACAGTTTGTAAATCACATGGAAAGTGCTGTAAATTGATAATAGACAGCGGAAGTACGGACAATTTGGTTGCCACCGAAATGGTGGAAAAGCTGGGACTGAAGCGACTCAAACACCCTACACCATACAGGGTGTCGTGGCTACAGAAAGGCCACCAGCTATTGGTAGATGAACAGTGTGAAGTCGAATTTCGCATTGGCAAATACCACGACACGGTGGTCTGTGATATTATGCCAATGGACGTGTGCCATATACTGCTGGGAAGACCATGGCAGTATGACCGGAAAGTGACACACGATGGAAAGACAAATTGCTATAAATTTACAAAGGATGGGATCAAACACACGCTTGTACCCATCAAAGAGGAGGATGCAGTGGAACCGAGCGGAACAAAGGCATTATTAATTGAAGGAAAACAGTTTGTGAAACAGATTGAGGAAAATGAGGTCAATTTTGCAGTTGTGAGGAGGATGAAGCCAGTGTTGCTGAACATAGAAAAGTCAGAACTGCCTAAAGAAATTCAGGAGCTGTTGGAAGAATTCCAAGATATTGTGGTTGATGAGTTACCTGATAAATTGCCTCCCAAAAGGAGTATCAGCCATCACATTGATTTTATACCAGGAGCAAGCTTGCCAAACAAGGCAGCGTACAGGATGAGTCCGAAGGATAATGAAGAAGTACGCAAACAAGTGCAGGAGTTGCTGGATAAGGGACTGATCAGAGAAAGCTTGAGCCCCTGTGCAGTACCAACAGTACTTGCACCTAAGAAGGGTGGAGAATGGCGAATGTGTACAGATTCGCGGGCCATTAACAAAATCACGATTCGATACAGATTTCCCTTACCCAGGATGGACGACATGATGGATTGTCTTAGTGGAGCAGCTTATTTTACAAAGATCGATCTGAAGAGTGGTTATCATCAGATCAGAATTAGGGAAGGAGATGAATGGAAAACAACCTTCAAGACCAATGAAGGGCTGTATGAATGGCTGGTCATGCCATTCGGGTTGAGTAATGCTCCCAGTACTTTTATGAGGCTGATGAATGAGATGTTAAAAGAATTTATTGGTAAGTTTGTGATAGTTTATCTGGACGATATTTTAATTTTCAGCAGAACGAAAAGAGAGCATCTTCAGCATATTCGAAAGGTGTTCGAGAAGTTGCAGCAGAACAAGCTGCTAATAAATTTGAAGAAATGCACTTTCCTGCAGAAGGAGCTGATTTATCTGGGATTTGTAGTAGCAGAAAATGAATTGAAGATGGACCCAGAAAAGATTGCAGCAATTATAAGTTGGCCGTCACCGAAGAGTTTATTTGAGGTACGTAGTTTTCACGGTCTAGCAAGTTTTTATCGAAAATTTATTAAAAATTTCAGTGAAATCTGCGCACCAATGTTAGAGACCATCAAAAAGGCCAGCCAACCTTTTTGTTGGACCAAGGCAGCAGAAAACAACTTTCAACTTTTGAAGCGGAAGATAACGGAGAGGCCGATCTTGAGGCTGCCCGACTTTAATAAACCTTTTCAGGTTCGATGTGATGCAAGTGGAACAGCTATTGGCGCTGTGCTCAGCCAAGAGGACAGACCAGTGGCATTTTTTAGTGAAAAACTAAATGAGAGTCGGCAGAAGTATTCCTCATATGACAAGGAATTTTATGCAGTGGTCCAAGCCTTAAAACATTGGAGACACTACCTACTAGGCAATGAGTTCGTCTTGTTTTCCGATAATTCAGCATTACAATATGTAATGCAGCAGCACAAGTTAAACCATAAGCATGCCAAGTGGGTAGAATACCTGCAGAGTTTTACTTTTGTGCTAAAACACATAAGTGGGCAAGCCAACAAAGTGGCAGATGCTTTAAGCCGAAGAGCCTTGCTCTTACAGGAAAGTAGCATACAGGTGATGGGATTCGAATATCTGAAGGATTTGTACCAGATGGACATGGATTTCAAGGAAGCTTTTGAAGCTTGCCAAAATCCCGTATTGAGGAACACAAGCCCATGGCTAGATTATAATTTACAGGAAGGATTATTGTTTCGAGGTGGGCAACTATGTATTCCGGACTGTTCGATGAGGGAAAATCTAGTAAGAGAAAAACATAGTGGTGGACTGGCGGGACATTTTGGCATCAACAAAACTTTGGAGCAGCTCGGGCATTTCTATTATTGGCCTAAAATGAACCGGGACGTGCAGAGATATGTAACCAGGTGTAAAGTCTGCCAACTGTCGAAAGGACACAACCAAAATACTGGACTTTACGCACCCCTACCTGTTCCAAGCAGGCCGTGGGATTCAGTCAGCATTGACTTTGTCCTAGGATTGCCTAGAACGCAGCAGGGATATGATTCAGTGATGGTGGCGGTAGACAGATTTTCAAATATGGCTCATTTCATTCCTTGCCGAAAAACTAGTGACGCCACGTATGTGGCACACCTGTTTTTCACAGAAGTTGTTAGATTACATGGCTTACCCAAGACTATTGTTTCAGACAGGGATGTGAAGTTCACAGGACATTTTTGGCGCACCCTGTGGAAAAAGTTGGGCACGCAATTGAACTTCAGCTCTGCGTATCATCCGCAGACTGATGGACAAACGGAAGTGGTGAACAGGAGCTTGGGAAATTTATTACGAAGTTTGACTGGCGAAAATTCACGATTATGGGATAGAGCTCTTGCCCAGGCAGAATTCGCTTATAACGATTCGCCCAATCGTAGCACCGGATTTAGCCCATTTCAGATTTTATATGGTATGCATCCTCGGGGAATACATGAACTGCGAGATTTGGGAAATCTGGAGCGGAGAAGCGCGGATGGGGAGGATTTTGCTGAAGCAATGAGCGAGCTTCATGAAAAAGTCAAATTGAGATTGCAGGACAGCACACAGAAATACAAACAACAAGCAGACACAAAGCGGCAAGAGGTGCATTTTGATGTTGGAGACGAGGTCCTTGCGCACCTGCGCTGGGAACGGTTTCCTAAGGGCACATATAACAAGTTGAAGTACAAGAAAATCGGTCCATGCAAGATTTTACGAAAGTTTTCAGCCAACGCTTATGAACTTCAGCTGTGTAGGAATGGACAGGGTAAGTTCCTCAGAAAGAACACCAAAAGGACACCGCTCACAACTAGATCTCAAATCAATACACCAGTATTTTTGACGTGGTTAAAACCCTCAAAGAGGGAAACAGTCCATGGCCTGAGCCAACGTGGCCACTTCAGGTAATTTATTAATCAAAGAATGAAAATTTAAATAAGCTTTCTCTCATAGACGGATTACTCGAACAATGACCCTCCATGCGCTTTAAATAGAACTCATGGACCAATCGGGTGTCAAGCCACGGATCAAGTGTCGGTAATACCGAGGAGAGAGTGAACCGTCGGATCACTACATATCGTGACCGTCGGATTGTAAGTTACAAAATGTACAACGGTAAAGAAACACACTTTACCTAACTCTATACCTAACTCTATACTAGACCAAGTTGAACTTAACTATTTCCTATGTGTCGGAATATCCTAACATCCCCCCTTAAGAACAACTTGGGATAGGATTGAAGGATTTACAAATATGACACAATAGGAGAAGGAAGGAGGCACTAGAGCCTATCCCCCCTTAGTGACAACTTCCTGAACTCCAAGCATATATCGAAGTTTAGTGAACTTCGCCTCTGTGAGAGCCTTTGTGAAGATGTCTGCAACCTAATCATCTGTTGAACAATATTGCACTTCAAGAACATGGTCATGAATGAGCTTTCTGATGAAGTGCATGTGTAGTTCAATGTGTTTGCTGCGCTGATGCTGGACTGGATCTTTGCATAGTTGAATGGCACTTTGATTATCACACCAAAGTGTGGTTGGATGCTGCTGCTCAAAGCCAAACTCTGATAGGATCTGATGAAGCCACAAGGCTTCCTTACTAGCTTCCACGGCACCACGATACTCTGCTTCTGCTGACGAAAGAGAAATGGCAGCCTGTTTCTTACAAGCCCATGTAATAGGTCCTGAACCAAGAGTGAAGACATAACCGACAGTAGACTTCCAATCATCAGGGTCACAAGCCCAATCAGAATCAGTGAAACAAACTAATAAAGGAGCTGCTTTAGCACTGTAATGAATCCCAAACTGTACTGTACCTCGAACATAACGAAGTATTCTTTTAGCTGCTTTCCAATGACTTTCACGGGGGTTTTGCATAAAATGAGCAACAAGGCCAACAACAAAGGAAAGGTCAGGACAAGTATGGGTTAAATACAAGAGTTTTCCTACAAGTTGACGGTATAAGGTAGCATCAACTTCAGGAGAAGTACAAGAGACTGAAAGTTTGACTCCAGACTGAAAGGGAGAAGGGGCTGGCTTACAGTCTTCCATGTGAAAATGACGAAGAATATCACAAGCATACTTGGACTGGGAAAGGGAAATAACCTCCTTGGATTGCAAGACTTGAAGACCGAGAAAATAGTGTAAGTGTCCTAAGTCTGTCATTTCAAATTTCTTTTTAAGGCTGGACTTCACATGGTTTATAAAGTTGGGATCACTACCAGTAAGAATAAGATCATCAACATAAAGAACAAGGATGATAAGAGAGTTGCCCACTTTCTTGGTGTAGACAGTATTGTCAGAATAACACCTAGAAAAGCCAGATTCTAAAAGAAAGCTATCCATTTTGGCATACCAAGCCCGAGGAGCTTGCTTGAGACCATAAAGGGATTTCTTAAGTCGACATACAAGGCTGGAGTCTGTTTGGATGAAGCCAATGGGTTGTTCCATATAGATTTCTTCATGCAAGTCCCCATGCAAGAAGGCAGATTTAACATCCATCTGATGGACTTCCCATTTTAAAGAGGCAGCAAGGGAAAGAACAAGGCGAATAGAGTTCATTTTGGCAACAGGGGAGAAGGTTTCAGTGTAGTCAATGCCTTCAACCTGTGAAAAGCCCTTAGCAACAAGACGAGCTTTATGTTTATCAACTTTCCCATCTGGTCCATACTTGGTTCTGTAAACCCATTTACATCTAAAAAGTTTGCGTCCCTTTGGTAGAGGAACAAGATCCCATGTATCATTTGCCAACAATGAATGATATTCTTCATTCATAGCTGCTTCCCAATGTGGATGGCCTGAAGCTTCTGCAAAAGTGTCAGGATCATGATTTACTGGAGCTTGAGCCAGTAAAGAAGAGGCTCTTTCAAACTGAGAACGTGTACGTCGCTGATCTGTAGGATCACCGACAAGATCACCTGCTGCATCTCCAGTAGCACAGACCCATCTTGGAAGTTGAGGATCCTGAGAAGGTGGGGGAGGATTGTCATCCTCACTTTCATCATCTGAAGAAGAAATGTTTTCAAAAGTAGAAGAGATAGGAAGAGGTGGCACATCCGCCGGACTAGGCTCGCAGGCCGATTTATTTTCATCAAATTTTACATCTCTTCTAATGATAACATTTTTGGACTTAAATGGAATAAGTCTATAACCTTTTACATCTTCAGAATATCCAACAAAAGTACATTTCTCACTCTTAGGTTCTAAAGCTTTATGCTTTTCATCTGGAATATGGGCCCATGCTTCACTTCCAGAAACACGAAAGTGACTTACATCTGGTTTAATGGAACTCCAAGCTTCTTCTGGAGTGATATTCTTTAGAACCTTAGTAGGAGTGCGATTGATTATATAATTTGCACAATTAATTGCTTCGGCCCAAAAACTAAGACTGAGTCCTTTAGATTGCAGCATACAATTAGCCATTTCCTTTAAGGTGCGATTTTTTCTTTCAGCTACACCATTTTGTTGTGGAGTGTATGGAACAGTATGTTGCATTTGAATTCCATTTTCGGTGCAAAAGTTGATGAATGTGTTTTTAAAATATTCTCCACCATTATCAGTTCTTAGCTTAAGAATTTGATGTCCAGATTGTTTTTCAACAAAGGCTTTGAAGGCCAAAAATGTGTTAAATACTTCGCTCTTGAGTTTTAAGAAGTATACCCAAGTGCGTCTGGAGAAATCATCAATGAAAGTTAAGAAATACTTGCAGCCAGAGAATGAAGCAACAGGAAGTAGACCACATAAATCACTGTGCACAAGCTGTAAAGGGGCTGAGGCGTGCCAAGAGGCACGTTTTTCAAAACTGTCCCGATGATGTTTTCCGAGTACACATCCGGAACAAACACCATCTCTGCAAGATACCATAGGAAGACCTGTCACCATATTTTCTTTACATAGATGTTGAAGGGAGCGATAGTTTAAGTGACCAAATCGCTCATGCCAAAGTTTGCTCACTTCATCATTATGAGCAACAAATACTGAGGGAAGATTTGATGACCCAAAGTTGTGAAACTTATACAACCTTGTGGAATCATCAGCAATACCAGTAGCTAGAATCTGTTTAGGATCTCTTAGATCCTTGATTACAACATCATGAGGTGAAAATTCAACAATTTTACCTTCACCTGAATGAGTTATCTGATATACAGATAGAAGGTTGCAGGATAAGGTTGGAACACATAATACATCATTAAACTGACCATTGTCTAGATGAACAGTTCCAGTCCCTACAACATTAAGAGATCTATCATCACCAACATATATATTTTTGGTGTTACAATCATTTAAAGAAGAAAACATGGCTTTGTTTTTGGCCATGTGATAAGAGGCTCCAGAATCAATGAGCCACTCATGAGAATGAGAAGAAGAAGATACATTTAATGCATAACCAGACTGAGATGATTGACAAAGACATGCAGAAAGTGCCATTCCTGAAGATGAAGTTGAAGTTGAAGTTGAAGAATGCTCCACATGGATGTTATGTTTCTTCATTGCGGCTTCCAAGGCTTCCATCTTCTTAAAGCATTTAGATTCTAAGTGGCCATCTCGATTACAAAAGTTACAATGTCTATCAGTTTTCTTCCATTTGTTTTTATTGGTCTTATCATTTTGCTGAAATGATCTTTCATTTTGAGGCTGAGTTTGCTTAGGACCCTTGTTTGGTTTAGGACCATTCTTTTTAGGATATGACTTCTTAGGATTCTTTGAATTTGGTTGCTGCTGGGCGGCTAACGCTTTCTCGGAAGAGTTTCCAAGATTAAGAAGACCAAGGTGTAAGAGTTTTTCTTGTTCTCTTATTAAAGAATCACAAAAAGAGTCAAAGGAAGGGGCCTTGTAGTCTTTTCCTTGACAAATGAAAGCTTCCCTTGTAGAATGGAAGGTGGAAACAAATACAGAGTAGGCTGGTCCAAACTTAGTAAGGATGGAATAAATAAGGTTACTATCTTCTTTCTTAACCTTAACACCTTCCAAGAGATATCTAAGGGTCTTGAATTTGAACAAGAAATCTTCAATGCAAGAAAAATTATTAGGATCCAATGTAAGCAAATCATTTTCAAGTTGATGGGCTCTAATTTCATTTTTAATCCCAAAAACTTTAGTGATTTGTTCCAATGCTTCATGAGGAGTATCAAGTTCTGCAATATGGAATCTAAGATCAGGAGAAATAGACATCCCTATCAAACCACGTGCTTGATCTTGTCTATTTTCCCATTTTGCAGCCTTGTCTTCATCTTTTGGTTTCTTCTCTTGGCCTGTGGCTATTCTGTAGAGACCTTTACTTCTAAGTAAATCTTCCATGTAGGCTATCCATTGGAAGTAGTTAGTGCTGTCAAGAATGACTTGGCATGGACTTTCCATTTAAAAAAACAATTTGAAGCTGAATATGCTGAAAGTAAGTGTTCCAATGGATAGATCTCGAAAAATTAGGCCGTTTTAAAAAAAACGGCTCTGAAAAAGGCTTCCGGATGAATAAGTTATGGCTTTTTGAAAAAAAACATTTGTTGAAGTTGCCGGCAAAGTGCGCGAATGTGCGGGAATGAAAAAAAACGCCCCCAGAAAATGGAGATTTGAACCCAAGACCTCTACTCTCTTAAAATACCTTTGAACCAATTGAGCTATACAAAAAATTTGTGAGAGAGAGAGAGAGAGAGAGAGAGGGGGGGGGGGGGGGGGGCTTGGGTTGTGTGCTTGCCTTGAGAAAGCTCTTTTTTCCTACAAAACAAAAACACAAAACCCAACACGAATATGCAAAGAAAAACGAACCTTACGGCTCAAAGTTAGCTTTAGCCAGAAACTAAATATTTTTCTCAATGTTTCTGATTTTCCAAGATCACACTAAGGTGCAGGGAAAAGAGCATACACATGAGAAAAAAAACTTCCTTTCTGTTTCTGATTTGCCCAGATCGCACAGAGTCGTAGGGCAAAGAGCATATGCAGAAATGAAAGGTATAGATCCGGTAATAAAAAAAGCTAAATAAACAGAAATCGAAATAACCAGAGAGAAAATAACAGTAAACTGCAGATAAACACTTTATACCTCCAGATCTTAAAAATGACGCAGATAGGGCTACTGGAAACCTTTTCGCGTGAAACGAAAGGGGTTCCTCACTGGAACAGATGCTCCGAACACAACAGAGCAGTCCTCTTGGCCCGAAAGTAGTCAGAAACAGTAGATCTAGGAAACGACAGCCGCATGCAGTTCTACCGACTTCAGATTTGGATCACCAACAGACGCGACCCTCAAATAGCTCCGATACCATGTAGGAATTGACAGGGTAAGTTCCTCAGAAATAACACCAAAAGGACACTGCTCACAACCAGATCTCAAATCAATACACCAGTATTTTTGACGTGTTTAAAACCCTCAAAGAGGGAAACAGTCCACGGCCTGAGCCAACGTGGCCACTTCAGGCAATTTATTAATCAAAGAATGAAAATTTACATAAGCTTTCTCTCATAGACGGATTACCCAAACAATGACCCTCCATGCGCTTTAAATAGAACTCATGGACCAATCGGGTGTCAAGCCACGGATCAAGTGTCGGTAATACCGAGGAGAGAGTGAACCGTCAGATAACTACATATCGTGACCGTCGGATTGTAAGTCACAAAATGTACAACGGTAAAGAAACACACTTTACCTAACTCTATACTAGACCAAGTTGAACTTAACTATTTCCTATGTGTCAGAATATCCTAACAAGCTGCCACCTGACATAGGCATATCACCTATATTCAACATGGCAGACATGTTCCCATATCACGCTGAGGCGGAAGATGATAGTACGGTACAGCCAGAACGGGACACCCAGTTAGAGAGCAGTCCTTGGAAGAAGCAGTTACCTTCGGCCCGGACCCATGAAATTGAAGGAATCCTCAGCACCCAGGTAGCCAAGAAAACGCGCAGGAAGGAATATCTGCGTTACCTCGTCAAGTGGAGAGACCGTCCAGTAGAGGACAGCTCGTGGCTCGACGCGACGCAGATACAAAAGGCTGGCTATTCGGTGGAGGAACTCATGGAACGGAGCCATGAACTTCTTTTACCCCGGGAGCCTGATGCAGGAGCATCTGGTTAACAGGGCAGTGGTTTCCGAAAAGGACAGAGGACACGGTTTGTTGGATGGGCAGTAGAACTGCCTTGGTTATTTCTTTCTTTTTTACTGTTATTATTATTAACTATGTAATGTACTTTTTAAATTGCCAGAAACAAGGAAAAACAATACTGTTATAGTTTTTACTTTTAATTAGGAACAGTAGTGATTAGGTAGCATTCCTGTGCTTTACAAACAACCATATTACGGTTGGAAAATACAAAGAAAGACAGAATGTATCAATTAACTGTAGGCAACCGCAAAAGGACCAACTGTAGAGACTAACGATATAACTAACAACAGTTACCAAATGAACAACTGTTTTTGTAGACAGAATTACAAAAAGGGCGGAACGAACCATTATGGGGGTTCGACTTCGTGTAAACAAACAAGAGCAGAGACAATAAAGAAATAAACATTCTGTGCATCTATTTACATTGTGTTCAAAGCTGCGTATTCGTGCAAACAAAAATAATAAGCAAGACTGTCAAGTAAAGTGTGCTACAGGTGTCGTATTCAGGAGAGTAATAACGCGCTGGAGGAAGAACTGTAGTCGAGTTCATACAACCGAAACCACAGGTATGTGAAATATAACACAGGCCTTGTCGTTTTACAAAGCAACAATTCATATAAATAAGCCATATAGCCGAACAAGCAATTTATACATACAAACCCCTGTTACAAGTTTTCATTACATACTGTCTGCAATAGAAAATCGATTTAGGACCACAAACAGGTCGCTAACCTACTGTGAACAAGAACCAATCCGCACCAAGGCTCAATACTACAATTACAACCAGAAAACAACGAAAGGCCGACTTATGAAAAGAACAGTCTAAAGTCTGCACGCAAGTCCAACATTGGAAGTCGAAGCAACCTAAGAGCAGTTACCAAACACCAAGGGGAAAGAACTACCCGTGTTTGCGGACTGTCGAGAGCATGATAATGGTAGCCATGAACAGCCCCACCTGCAAGAAAATGTGCAGAGAAGATTAGTCAGGGCGGCATCATAACCCAGTGAAAGAAAGACAAGGGAAACTCTTCAGGAAGGGAAAAGAAAACAAAATCGAAACCGAGCTTACCTGCTCACGGCACCAAAACCTCCAGCCAACCCAGAAGGAATTCCTGCTCACGAAGGAGCCGTGACATTAGCAACAGAAAAAGAAGAATACAAAGGAATCTGGCATAGAACTCCAACTTACCAAGTTTGCATGCGGAGCTTCCAGCTGAGAACGCCGCCACCGAACCATCGAGAACAGAGAAGAGGAATCGAACCAGTTCCAGAAGAGCACGACAGTTCCAGGAGAACCCATTGTCAACAGAGAGAAAGCAAAACCAAATCATACACAGGCGCCAATAATTTATGCAGAGAGAGAACCTTAAGGAGCTAAAAACGACGAAAGCCCAAACCAGAACAATCTTTGATAATCTAACCGAGAAGCAATGTTTTCAAAACTTACCAGCACAAGCATAAGACGCCGGAAGAACAGGCAGTGTCAGGCACATAGCCACAACCATAGTTGAAAGGGAAACTGGGCATCGAAACATCAGACCGAATAGCCTAGAGACGGAGAGAATCACACCCCAAAGGCATCGACTGAAGGTCGCAGAGCTTGTAGAGCGAAGGGGGAACAACATCAACCGTAAACAGCCAAAGTGAGGAGGCGCGAAGGGTCGAAAACCCTAAACCCCAAAACAACCTTGCGGATTTTCCGAGGCGGACAGCTGTTGAGTGGATGGAGGGTTGAGGTACTGCCTCATTAAACTGGATCTGCAAAGTACCCATTCCGAATTAAACCACACAAATAAACAATCAAACCAACACATTATTACATTTGCCACCGCTTCTTACACCTCAGCTGACCAACAACGGGACCACGTGGGTTGGCCCCATCATCTAACGTTTCTATACTCATGGAATAAGTATTTATGTTATTATGATATTTCCATTTTTTCTCAATGATTACAAAAATGTTTTTTTTAAGAATATAGCCAATTATTAGGGGTAAAGAAATAAGTATAGTAATTATAGGCCAGGGACTATGATTTTATGTTTTTTAGAAAGGCATATTTATTTGTATTAATATTTTTAAGTCTTAACATATTTTAATGGGTATTTCTCTCAAAACCTAGTCAAGTTATAATGATAAGAATTTAGTGTTATGATTTTTTAGTTAGGAGGGAATTTGAAAATTTGACTTTGAATGCCTCTAAATGTTAGCTATAAATATAGCCATTAACTTCAACCTATTGTAAATTAAACATAACATGCAATTTCTACACCCTTGAGTTACTATAAATCCCATTCTATTACATTAGTTAGAAATAATATGGATATAAAGAAACATATCCTAATCAATGAAACCATAGCTTATAGTGGAAAAAACCTTGACATACCAAGAAAAGCCCACTCTAGATGATCATAAGAACTTATCTCAATCTATTTTGTTATATTTTGAAAGAAAAAGTATCATGCACAAACCTAAACTCCTTTTGTGACATGAAACAATTATTAGTTTACTTATCATACAATATCAAACCAAGCATGCTTCTACTACTCCATATATATATTCAAGGAAGAAATATCTTGATATCCCATCTATGAGTAATATAGATATTTTAGTCACTTAAGGGACTATCAAACAACAAGGCTCAAAGCCATTACAAGGATATACTCACTATGAGCCCAACATGCCACATGTGGGAATCAAACTTGAGTGGGAAGAATAACAAAATTTCTCCCAATCACGCAAACTACCTCTAATTCTCTCTCACACACACATTCTATTAGATTGCTTATTCTATAGAAGGGGTTACATTTGGCCTTGGTTGGGGCTTTCTACCACCAACATGGTTCAAGAAGAGGATTGAAGCATGTGGTAATTTCAAATCATTTAAATAAATTTTGTAGCATAACATTAACATACTTGATAATATTCTAATGGAGGATGGATGTATTCATTTATAGATTTTTTTGAAACAAAAACTTATTTAGAATGAAAAACCACTTCAATATGTGCAACACCTATAGGTATGGTAGACGAGTTTTCAATTAAATGACGTTGGCTTGATTTGCATGGGTGTCAAATTGACCAAAAGAAAATTCCATGAGAGATAATGTTATTGAAGTTATAAAGTTTGCCACAACCAAGTTGCAGTAGTGACTATGCACTTCCAAATGATTCAAGGTGCCACTGTTTGCTTCATAAAGGGATGGGTTAAGAAGTTTTTAAATTGTCAAATTAAAAGTCAATTTGATTTTAATGTATAATTGACATATTTAGTATGTTTTTTAAGATGTATTTGGAAGTATTTTGTGACGTTTTTAGTAAAAATCACCAAAATGGTACAATCATATAACAATATTTGGTAAAAATTGAAATGCCTTACTGAAAAAGTCATTACCTACCTATCATGCAAATATCATGTTAATATAGTTTTTGTCTATAATAAATATTAAAAAAATTATATTATTATTATTATTATTTTAATGTTAACGCAACCATATAAATAAGAAAATTATAGATTTCTTATAGATAAAACTATATATATACATGTATATTAAAATATATATATAAAAAAATTATAATAAAACTATACAAAATTCAAAATTTAACTTTAAAAGTTAAACATAATTTTGTCCCTTAAAAATATCTTTCATAACCATAACCAAGATAAAAGAGGCTAATATTTAGACATTACCTAAAATTAAATCCCAAAAGATAAAATTATCCTTTTACATAAAAATTGTTTAGATTATTAATATTTAAACCGTATCCCATATAGAGTATAAAAAAATCACTTGGAATTATAAAATTAAATTTTTTATTTCCAAAATCCAAATGTTTTTTTTTTCTATGAAAATGTATTCTTCTCATTGATTTTGGAAATTATGAACATAATTTGCTTCAGCCAACTCTATCCTCTACCATTTTGTGCAGTATCCCTGTCTCAAGTTTTACCGTTGAATATGGATTGACACCAGGAATTTTTTCAACGTAAAACACTTTACGATTGTCAGGAGGGCAGTGAAGTGGGCTCCAATTTTCTCCCTCAGTGGTATGCAAAACACTTTTGTGATTGTTTCCCAAAATAAAACAACAAGCACGCGAAGTCGGCTCCACATTTCTCTCTTGTGGTATGTAGGAACAACGTACACTTGGCCATTGCTGTGGGTTTTAGTTAGTCATATCTCGGTTATAGGTTCGGTATTTCCTGGCCAATGGTCCGCTCTTCGATTTTTGGGTTTTTTCATTTCTCTACATATGGTAGTTAAATAGAAGAACAGATGGCAGTTCATTCAACACAAGTAGTTGAATGCATCCATTCGATACTCGTATTTTCGGTTCTCCATGATTTGCATCTCTTAGATCGCAAGAACTTGTAACTTACCTTTTTGCCTAAGGTTTTAGATTTCAGATGGTTTCCTTAAATCTTCAATTGAAATTTATGCACTCTGCCTGGAAACGAAGAGCATAAGGTGATTAGATCAGTGTAAATTAGAACTCGTTTTATATTTACCTAACTCCTAATTGTTTTTCAGAGTGGTCCTTCATTCTTGATATGTCTTCTGTTGAATATATAGACTTTACCATCTTTGTTGAAGGTAGCAAATGCACAAAACATAGGGACCAGAGTTAGCCATTTTACCTATGGAATTGAGTGTACTTCCCAATCATAGGTGAGAACCTGTCCATCGCATGGGTAACATGTAATATTTTGCTCGGTGTCTCAGCATCAGATAGCATACAACTTCCAAAAGAAAAGCTAATTCCTTTGGAAATCTATATTTGTCTGAACAAAATATTAAAAAGAGCATGGTAAGATAATATCTCACGCTGATTTAACATGGCTTTAAGCATGTTGTATATTTATTTTCCACGCAAGTGATTTAATGTAAATGGAAATGCATCATATTTGGAAGGATTTCCACAATGGATGAATTTGTATTTATTATTGAATTATTATGAATTTTAAATTAAACTAAATTAGATATTTTTGAATACCGCTAGAAAAAATTTAAGGGGCAAAGGAGAGGAGTCTGCCTCATAAATCAGTTGCGGCAAGGAAATCGAAACTACTCATAGGCTTAATTAAAACACATAACTCACTGCAGAAAAATGCAAAATGGTTGACGTAAATCTACTTGTGAAAGTTTAAGACCACATCACAACATAACATACCTTTGATTATATTTCAAAACACAGGAAAATACATTCTCATGATAAATTGGAGGTTGCTTCTCCAAGTAAAACAAGAAAGATCTTACTGCCATTTACGCTTCACCAAGGTTGCAGAGTAACACATAGTAAAACATAGTAACTGTTGTTTTCATGAGCCCACCAAAGTTCACTCCATGATATTCTCTTTACCTCTCATAATTTCACCCTCTCTTCCGCTCAACCTTGCAAATGGATTTTACATTCATATTTATACAAAACATACATTTGACTCATTAATTCATGACAGAGAAAACATTAATACACAACATGGGTGATTTTACATAATAAATGGTTTTCTGAACTTACAAGTGTTGTGGAGTGTGGGTAATAGTCTCGGAGTCAGAGTGAATGCTTTCCCATACGTATTTATCAAAACTCATTAAGTGCCTTAAGCTCTGTGTTGTGTTGTGGAATGGTCAACAATGTACTTCTGCTCAGACTTTAGTCCTTCCGCCTCCAAACAAAATTGCAAGCTGCAAAAGTTGACTGGGAAAGCATGGTGTTTGTTAGTGTGTTTAATGTTGTGGTTGGTATTAATATTTCCAACACTCCCTCTTAATCACAACTGTCGCCATTGACAATTCCCAAACAGTCTTTAAGATAAATAAAACTTTCGTGTGTTAATGGCTTTGTGAAAATATCAACAAATTGTTGCTGTGATCTGCAGTGTTGCAACACAATTTCACCATTGTTAATCAACTCTCTAATAAAATGATATTTAGCATCAATATGCTTGGTCCTATTGTGAAAGAAAAAAAAAAATTGACAATGCAATTGCTGAAGTGTTGTCACAGAAAATAGTTGTCGTTTCCTCTTGCTCATGGTGAAGATCCCTCAATATCCTTCTCATCCATATTGCCTGACACGCTGATGCTGTTGCGGCGACATATTTAGCTTCTGCTGTTGACAATGAAACTATTGGTTGCTTCTTGGAGGCCCATGAAATGGCTCTGGAACCCAAATGAAAAACATATCCTGACGTGCTTTTTCTGTCATCGACACTTCCTGCCCAATCACTGTCAGTGTAACCAACCAGCCTGAAATCATCTGTTGCGGCATATTGAATACCATACTCCTTTGTCCCATTGGCATACCTTAGAATTATTTTCGATGCTTGCCAATGTGTTTCCTTGGGTGTGTCCATGAACCTCGATACCACTCACTGCATACATTATATTCGGCCTAGTGGCGGTCAAATACATCAAGCTACCTATCATGTTTTTGTATAATGTTGGATTGACATTGTTGTTGCAATCTTCTTTGCTCAACTTCAACCCCATGACAGTTGGAGTTGGTGTGGGCTTGTTGTTCTGCATATTAAACCTCTCCAAAATGTCTGCTACATACTTTGCTTGGGAAATAAAAATACCATTTTTTGTTTGCTTCACTTCTATGCCCAAAAAATACCTTAACAATCCCAAGTCAGTGATTTCAAATTCACTCTTCATGACTTCTTTGAAATTAGCGATGAGGAAATCATCACTGCTTGTAAAAATCAAATCATCTACATGTTAGTGTTGGTATCTTCATCCCTCCGTCAGATATCAAATCCTCTTATTGCATTTCATATTAGGTTTCCTGCCCAGTCAGCTGCATTCCATTAGGCGCATGGATCATCTGACGGTAGTGGCTTCTCCTACAGTTTCCCTCATGTTATTTACCTACTGGCTCATGTTTATTCATCAAAAACTGTATACAGTCACCTTTTTTGTCTTAAACATTGCAGAAGTCTTTTCTAGAGTTTCATTGTCATTTAGGTCTAGGGTTTCATTAGGGTTTCGTCAAAAAAGGTTTCAAAAAGTCCAATAATAACCAGCAGGCACATGAGGAGGTTCCAGCATCAATAAATTTCAGGATCAAGTGTTCAGAGATGTGTTTTTCCTCAAAACTCTCTTTTGAGGAAAAATAGAGTATTTTTTATTTTATGGTACAAATTTATGTAGTTTTATTTCCTCCATATGTAAATCCTTTCGTCTGTAACCCTGGTCACTTTCCCTAGCCCCAGTAGCTCCAACCCCTGCAAAACAAGCAAAACATAGGTCATTCAGTTCATCACAAGCTTTAACAAAGTGAAAAAGTTCAAAACAGAGTTCAAGATAAAGTCATTTTCAAAACATTGTAAAAGTGGGTTTTGCAAACCAAAAATTTAAAAGCCTCTTGTATATAAGTCGTTTCTTCAATTTGAAAAGTTCAGTTGCACTCTTGGAAGCAAAGAAAAGCTGTGTGAAGAGAAAGCAAGACAAACTTGGTGAAAAATCGCCCCAAGACAGAGGCGCGACGCACTGGGAAACTGGCGCGGCGTATTGGGCTGCGATTTCCAGTGCAAATTTACACGGGCGCGGCGCACATAACTGGCGTGGCGCGTTGGGTTTGATGCGTGGCGCATACAGCCAGAAAGCCTGAAACCTTCAACAAATCATTCCAAATCACCCAAAACGTGTGGATCATCATTTGTGCAAGTAGGTTGAGCCTTCATCACTGCTAGTGAAACAATTTTTAATGCAATTTATGGTGATTGTCTTATGGTGATGGTTTAAAAAGAAATCAAACCCTATCTCTTGAAATCTCTCAAAGGAAACTGCTGCCTAGGGTTTGAATTGTTGTTTTGGCTACCAAGTCCATCTTTCTATTCCCTCACCACTCCCTTACTCCATTTTTCCCTTGATTTCCCTATTCCCTAAATTCACACATTCCTAAAACATCATCTATTCCTACCCTAATTCCCATTTCCCAAAACCCCAAATACAAATTCCCAAACCCTAGTCCTATACCAAAAACTCCCAAATCATTCCCTAATTCTCTATTTCCCTAACTAAACCCTATCCCAACAGTCCCTAAAATCCTTCATTTTCTCCCTCCCTCCACAGTCCCTCATATCACTTTTCCCTTGGTGGCAAAAGTCAAAACACATCATAAATCACCTACTTCTCATCAAGACAGTTCATCCACTAGCAGAAATGGCATCTGATCCCTCATATGATTATGAAGAGGAGACACACAGTGACTCACCTACAGAGGTACATGCACCCAGGAGGCCTCATAGAGGTGGCAAGCATATCCGAGAAGAACCAACCACTCTTGCTGAGTTACAGGCCTGCCCTCTTGCCATCACTTGTTTTCAGCACCAGTCCTGCTATGAATTTTGTGAGAAGGTTGCTAGCATTCAGTTTCACCATGAGTTGGCCCGCTTGTTTGTGTTGCATTTACATGATGGTCAAGCCACTCTAGCTGGTGTCACTTTCACATTAACACCAGAATTTATTTCACTAGCAACCGGCATTCCTAACATTGGAGAGCAATGGAATAGAGGCAACAAATTGACAGGCAGCATTATGAACCTTACATCAAGCCTGGCTATTTGAGACAACTCAACAGAGTTTTTCCTTTTCGGTACCTCAAAGATTCATATGCTCCTTTGATGAAATTGATCATGAAGTATTTCAGCTGTGAGGGCCGGTTTTCCCGTTTATATGCTTATCATATCAGGCTACTAATGCATTTTACTAGGGCGAGGATGATGAACCTCCCCTACTTTATGTGCCGAAACATTGAGAAGATGACCACCCTAATACAACACAAGACTTCTCAGCAGCAGTTCAACAGTATACATCATTTTGCTCTCATTAAAATTGTGGTCATCCATCAGCTTGGCTTACAGGGCATTATTTGGGAGGACTTCATTTCTCGTGAGTTTTTCAGAGCTCCTCAGCGACCTTCAGAGGCTTTGCATGAGACAGGTGGACCTTCATATCAGCATGAGGGTCATGAGACACAGACCGCTAGCATGCCGATGTTTATCACCTATCAGAAGGACACTAGACGGTTGTTCGCAACAGCTAAGTGAGTATTATCTCCACCTGGGGTGGAAGGGGTCTCACTTCCGTCATCAGCACAACAGGTTCAAGACAAAGGCAAGGGGTCACTATAGGATGAAGGACCGTCAGGTGAGCATGAGACTGATTTCATTCTCATTGAGGGTGATGATACTTATACGGGCCCGCAAAGCACAAATCTCAAAGAGGTCATCCAAGAATAGTAGGTGGACATTAGTGCCTTGTCCCTCAACTTGGAGAGGGCCAAGTGGAAAATAAAGTATCTGGAGTAAAGAAATAAGCAACTTGAGGATCAACAAGCTATGATGGAATTACAATTCATTAAAGAAAACCGGCAATAAATCAAGAGGGCATAAGGCAAGTTGACACCCATTGAGCAAAAGGACGAGGACTGGGAATATGTGTTGGAGAAAGTGAATATTTATTTGGAGAAGTTGTTGGAGAAGGCCAATGGGGAGAAAACAATGTTGAGGCGCATGGCCTGCCATTACATGGCGAGGAATATGAGTTGCAAGGCAAGAATCAGAAACTTGAAAGCAAAGTTGAAAAGGGCATCGAGGAGGCGAAAGGAGCATGATAAACTTCAAATATTGGCTGAGGCTTCCTTGGCCCAACACAATGTTTGATGAAGAAGACTCAGCCCAAATTTCAAAAAATTTGGGGCATTTTTTGCATTTTGGAATTTTTTGCTCAAAAAACAGGAATTTCTGCTCTATGCGTCGCGCCACGTGGTGCTCGCTTTTGCTAGGAGCCTCCAAATGAAAAAATCAGAATTTTTGGATTTGGCATGGAAAAATATGCTTGCCTACCAATGGCCAAGAAATTTGGACAGGTTTTGAGCCCTCAAAAAGGTCAAAAACACTTAAAAAATGACCTCATTGCCCCTATTTTGACACACAGAAAGCAGTGTTGGGAGAATTGAATTTTGGAGAGGCAAATGGAGGCCAAATTGGAAAATGCCATTTGGGTTGGAAAGTAGACAGGTAGACCTTTCCAATAAGCACACTTAGAGCGAATTCGGACACCGGGAAGGCCTTCAAAAGTGGGTCCAAAAGGGCGCTATGCATAGAGAATCAGGCGTGGCGCATAGAGGAAATTTAGCCCATTTTGACCAGGAATGCTCTGTTTTTCGCCCAACTTTTGCCAGTTTGACTTTTTCACGTGCTTAATGTCAAATTTGTGATGTAATTTAATGTACATTGATGGATCATGATGGAAATATGTCAGACTTTCACTTATGGAGCTAGATTCATCTGCTAAAAAGTTGTTTGAAATGAATGAATAAGTTCCCTTGTTTCTAGAGGCATGCTGTTTTGTTGCCTGATTTCTAGTTCTCAGTTTAGAATTAGTTGAAACAGCTCCTAAACATGTGAGCTCGACCCCTAGAGGCTAGGATGAGCTATGGTTTGTCTATATTATGTTGTTTTTCAGTCATTAGCATGGTTGGACTTTTGAGAAAGCCTTGAGCTTCATTGTACACTCATATCAGCATTTTGGCTAAGGAATTGAGACTAGGATTTGCAGCACTCTTTGGGATCCCTATGGCATTTGTTTTGGTACAGTGCTTTTTTATGTATTTTTAAATTTACTTATGTGTTATGTATGTCATTATCTCTCTTATTTCTTCTCAGCTAAATCAAACAAGAAAACAAGAGTGTAAGTAGAATCCATTCAAATTGCAGTGCTCTACTTGAGGTTTGCTTTAGTTTCTTGATGTTTTCAGCTGTTTGGAGAGGATCCATGATTTCTCTTGCCCTCTTCAACTCCTCACCTGTCTAATCCCTCCATCTCATTCAATTTAAGTGCCAAAATCAATTGCCTACCTTACCCCATTGAGATCTCTGCAAGACCGAGCCTCATTCCCCGCACCCAAAATCTTCTTTTCCATTAGAGCCAACAAAAACATCATTTCATTCAATCAAACTTTTTCACACATATATCTAGCCTAAGATCAGTATTTCTATTAGTCATCTTAAGCCCTCATTGATCATAATTTGCTGAGATTGACCCAGAGAGAGCCCTCTCCCAACCTGGTAGTGCTAGCTACCAGGTTAAGCATGGTTTGATGTTAGCCCTGGATCCTACCTTCCTCAGCCTAAGGTAAATCTAGGAACTAACACTACATATAAGACAATAATAAGAATCTTACCATCACTCTTTTTGATGTAGAGAGTAGGCTCACCGTCACATTTGTCAAAACCATTATCCAACAAGTAAGCATCTATCGTGATGTACCATGCATGCGGTGCTTGCTTTAGCCCATTAAGAGGTTTCCTTAACCAATACACTTTGTCTTCTTGGCCTTCTACCTCATAACCAGGTGGTTACGCAACATACACTTCCTCTTTCAGCACTCCATTCAAGAATGTTGATTTTACATCCATTTGATAACTTTCCATTTATGTTGTGCGGGAATCGCCACAACTGTATGCACTGTCTCCATCCTCGCAACTAGAACAAACGTCTCCGCACAATCTCTTCCATGCTGCTATTTGTATCCTATGACAACTAGCCTCACTTTATTCCTTTCAATCTTCCCCTCAACGTTGCTCTTTGTCTTATAGACCCACTTCACTTCAATGACTTCTTTTCCTTCCAAAAAGTTCAATAACTCCCATGTGTCATTCTTTTCTATTACTTTTATTTCTTCCTCTGTTTCCGCAACCCTTTTTTCTTCTTTGACTGCATCTTCAAAATGGGTTGGGTCATTTACATGACAAAATAATATAAATATGAAATTCAGACTAGCGTTACTATCAACTTCATCTTGCTCATAGATTTCATTTAAATTTTTGAATTTTGGTCTTCTTATGCTTGTTGAAGATGGGCTTGACATGTCACTTGGTGTTGTAACAATGTAAACTTTGAAACGGGAACTGATACTGTTACCCGTTTCGTAGAGATAGCAAAAAAGTGCCCTGATTTTGAAAAGGGGTGATGCAGAACGCACATGTTTTTTTTAGAGCATAGTTTTTGGCATTTTAATTTTTTTTATGTACATCATGTTTTATAATGGTAGTGATTTTCATGCTGATTTAATAAAGTGAGTATTCTGCATCACACCCTTTTTTTAAAAGCCCTGTTTTTTGGCTTTAAATTTTTTAATGTATAAAATGTAAATAATTATTTTGTAAATTTGATAATTTCTGAAGTGGTCGTTTTCTTCACATTTTCTTGTTTTTTATTTTAATTTTAATTTATTTATTTTTTTCGTGAGGTTTTTATTGTTTTGCATTTTTAAATTAAAAGGTCGATATTTAGAATTTTCGATATTCTACAGATTTATACATCCTTAATTAATTTTTCAATCCACATGAAATAATTGTTTCTAAAAAACAATATTTTTTAACAATGGACATAAAAATAACCATTTTTAACATAAATATAACTAAAAAACTACACGTTTTGATAATTTTTTGCTAGAATTGACATGTCAAAATCACAATTTTTATACGATAATTTTAACTAAAAATGGTTAAATAATAGCTTTTTTTATGAATTTCATGTCAAAAAAATAATAGTAATCACTTTTTTTTTTTCCAAAAAATAATGATTAACTTAAAATCAATGCAAAAATCACATATTACAAATATTGAACGTATAACAACCCTAATTGAGTGTTTATTATTCTCATAAAATGTCAAAGTCAAAACATTGCAAAGCTTGTTTTACAAGCATAACTTAAATTTAATCAACAATGTCACGTAATCCAAACTCTTCGTCCTCTAGAGTTTCATCATTGTCTTCTTCCGCAATATTTTCTATTTCATTTTGCTCATTTTCCTCTTCTAATGGGTCTTTGATGTCTGCGAATCTCCCAATCTATGTCTTTCCAAACATTCCATGTAATGGTGGTTGGGGTTCATTTGCCTTTTTAGCCACACGTGATTCACTAAAGTCCCCTTTCTTCAACCCAATTCTTGCATTGCATCTGGAAGAAATTGAAGAGCATTAATTCTTTACTGAATGAAATTGCACTGTACTGGATCTTTTTCAATTGCAATGCAATTTCTTCCTTTTTGAAGGAAACATGCTAGTGTTGTACCTAATTATCAAGCACAAAAGAAATAATGAACTAAATTAGTACAATGACATGTTAATTAAAAAAATAACATATTGAAATTCAATTCCATATAGTAAAACTTAACTGAGCCAGAAAATAAATCCAGAACCCAATCTCCTTCATTTGAACAAATTTCTATAAGATAATTAATCAATAATTGTGGTTTTTGATAAATGTTAACTATCTCTCCTTTTGCTTCTTTGTCTTCATATGTTAGTTTTCTCACAACAACATCATAAGTCAGTATTTGGCTATGACTCTTTCCGTCTACCCGATTAAAAATCATAGACATATGGCTATCATCTTTTGCCCAACTATCAATATGAATGAACTCACAATTATTTATAAATTGTTGATCTTCATTGTTAAGAAGATTTGACTTTTTCCTGTAACAGTAAATAGTAAAAGTTCAATTAACTTGTACATAAATAAATTTTTCGACATTAATCAAATATACATTTTAAACGTCTTACCATGTAAGCTGCATCCTTCAATTTGTTTTCCCCTTGAAGCTTGACAATATCATTGCCAATTGTGTGTCTGAATGAAATGTCACAAATCTCCATAATGGTGATGACGTGACTTCTACAAATCCCGCAACCACTTTACTAAGAGCTTGATAAGTATAAGGGTCACTATCATAGTCAATGTTTAGAATATTGAAACCATGGGGAATATCTGCAATGACTAGGGCATAATCCCTTTTAGGTATGAGTTTAGCAATGTCTTCACAGTCGCCTTGTATTACTTGATATTGAATAGTGTCTAGCCCATTCCAAATGAAATGATTAAGAGTTGGATCAAGTTGAACATTCTTAATACGTTGCTTCCTCAGTCTTTCGATCTTTATTTTTTCAATAAAGGTTTTGAAACTATCTGGCACTCCATTATCATCCTTCCTCATCTTTTATAAAATAAACAAATATATGTGTAAGTTATAAATTAAAAATAGTACACAGGTGAATAAAAATGAATGTATAAATCAAGATACCTTTTTAAATGCAAGATAAAAAGATTTTAATGTTGATGTAGAACTTGAATCTGGATAGTTGCGTACAACATCATCCCAACTATCTTCATTCAACAATCTAACCATTTGTTCTTGAATTTTCATATAAACTTTGTGACTGCATAGATAAAGTAACAAAAAGTTAATATAATGATATGTATAACAAATACTACCAAGAACAACACGTTTTATTTAAAATATAATTATAATCTAGAAATAAATAAAAATATTTCAACAAACTTACTTTTGAAATTCTTCAGAGATTTCCTCCAATGATAATTCCCCTGACCTCACACGAGATATATTGTTTTGACAATTTTTTCATCTTTCATTCCTTGCATCGCCCTCCAAGGTGTGATAGTCATATTGTCTGGAAGATGCTTCATTTCAGGAGCTAATTTACTGTTGCAACATATCAATGGCTTAGACTTTTTGACCTTCTGGTTTTTAATGGCAATGTCTTCCCACATGCTAAAAATCTCATCAATCAACCTCCAAACATCTCCAGTTCTAAATGCCAATTGGAAAATGTTATCAACACCTCTGAGTAAATCACTATGTTTGCTACCTTTTCCACCTTTTGAATTGGTTTCCTCTTCAATTTGATATCCTATTTCCATACAACATTCCTTTCGGAAATTTGCAGTAACATTTATCCTATCCCCACCACATTTTTCTTCAAATTCACTATGAATAAATCTAACCCTTTGGATGAAAGTCATAGACATCCTATATTCATTATCTGGATTATGATCCCATGCCACTAACTTTGCTTCTGTATCAGATAAACCAACGTAAATGATACATTTCATTGTTTCAAAACGTGGGTTATTAGGATATTCCTCCATCAATTGTCTTTGAGCTTCTACAGAATGGTTCCCCCCAAGCACATAATAATTGTATTCAAAACATTTTGACTTATCAAATGCTTCTTTGTTGGGAACTTGAAGTGGATCAACAAGAAGCACATAACTAACCACATGAGCATATGGATTGTACCTCATCAATGTCTTCAAGTTGTGAACATGCAGATGATGTGGCTTTCTAACTTGATATTGACATTGTCCTTCGCTTGCTTTATAGGTTTGCCTGACATTAAGCTGAAATGTGCGACCACCATCAATTAGGTTTCTCTTTGTCAAATTCTCTTGAATGACATTTTGTTTTGTTTTGATAATGCCATCTTCTAAATCAGCTCTTGGTGTAATGATTTCTCTGCTCTCTTTTGAAGCTTCACCAGGTTCTTGACTGCTGGTAATGACTGCTTCAAAATCATCAACTTTACTTTTGTTGGTCATAACATTCCCAACAGAGTTATTCTTGGGCATTGTTACTTTTGGTTTTTTATGGCTCTTCTCAGTTCCAATGTCATCTTCAGTAATGACCACATATGTTTCATGGTCAATTTCAACTTCATCGTTCTCAAAATAGCTTGTTTACCCTTGCTAGATTTATCCACCAGAGGCCTTTTTTTCTGATTCTTTGGATGTAGTTTTGTAGCATTATCAATTACTTCATTTTGCCTATTTTCCATATCTTCTTCTGACACTGAGTAAAAACTGCTGACAACTTTCATGATATCATGCTCAATGAAATGAATGCCTCCCAACCTAATTGAACAACTTTCAACGAAATTCTGCCAAACAAAATATCATATGTCAATAAAAAACAAAGTTAAAAAATATAGCGAGACACTTTCAAGAACGCAAAATACAAATATAAATAACAATACTTACGATGTTTTGTGTCATCTCATTTACGATTTGACTACACAACTTTGTAGATACATCTCTTGTGTCATACAATGAATATGATAGTTGGTATTTAACCCTTTCATGTGACTTGGGAGCTTTTGTAAGTACGTAAACAACTTCAGTGTCTGGTACCGAACACATATCTACGACTCTTCCCATCACCTCAAAAATTCCATTATCATTCGGTATATCGATATATAGATATATATTCACATTTGTGCTTTCTCTTTCTTTCACATACCAGATTCTTGATGGAAATTTCACC
The DNA here is from genome assembly GCA_031772625.1 of Pinus tabuliformis. NCBI lineage: Eukaryota > Viridiplantae > Streptophyta > Pinopsida > Pinales > Pinaceae > Pinus > Pinus tabuliformis. The sequence goes on from CM062818.1 coordinate 1,287,220,518, forward strand.
TCTTTCGAATTCTTCCAGTCTGAAATCATCTTCTTATCACTTGAGGCACTTGAAAGATTTGTAGTCATGAGCTCAGGTGGAGTTTGTTTACCAATGTTTCTTTTAGATGCATCTTTAAGAGTCTTTGGTACAGAAAAATTCACTAAAATTCTCTTTGATGCCATTTTCCTCAAAAATAGAAACACATAAATCAGTAAATAACAAAAACATATTAACTTAAATTAACAACGAAAATATATCATAAATTTTAATCAACAATCGCCCCACCCATCGCCCCTCACATTCCAAAAGGGCATGCATTAACATTCTAGTGTAAAAAAAGTAAATCACGAATAAAACATTTTGCCCGGGCGTCCTCCCCCAACCCCCCTGCATGGCACGGGCGCCCTCACCCCCCAACCCTCCCAACCCCCCCCGCACGGCACGGGCGCCCTCACCCCCCAACCCTCCCAACCCCCCCAGGCGGCCCGGGTGCCCTAACCCGCCCCACCGCTCGGGCGCCCCAGCCCAACCCCCCCAACCCTCCCGGCCCGGGCGCCCTCACCTGCCCGCCCGCCCCACCCCTCCGGGCGCCCTCACCTACCCGCCCGCCCCACCCCTCCGGACGCCCTCCCTACCCCCCTTCGCCCGCCCGCCCGGCCCGGGCACCCTCACCCGCCCCCCCGCCCGGCGCCCTCACCGGCCACCCCTCCCGGCGCCCTCACCCACCCACCCGCCCCATCCCTCCAGGCGCCCCCCGCCCCAACCCCCCTCCGCCCGGGCGCCCCCCGCCCCAACCCCCCTCCGCCCGAGCGCCCCTCGGCCCAACCCCCTTCCCGCAGGGCCGCAACCCACTCCCCCTCCCCGGCGCCGCCCCCCCCTCCCTACCCCACGGGCGGCCCCAGCCCCAATCCCCCTCTGCCCGGGCACCCCCCTGCCCAACCCCCTTCCCCCCAGGCACGCCCTGCCCACCCTCCCTCAGCTCCGCCACCCAGGCCGCCCACGCCCCCGCCCGACAGGCGGCAGGGCGATTACGAGAATCGCCCTACCGCCTGCCGGGCGGGGGCGCGGGCGGCCCGGGTGGCGCTGGCCGAGGGCTGCCCTCGACAGGTGCCACCCGGGCCGCCCGCGCCCGCGCCCGACAGGCGGCAGGACGATTCCGGGAATCGCCCTACTGCCTGCCGGGCGGGGCACGGGCGGCCCGGGTGGCGCCTGCACGAGCTGCGTGCAGGCGCCACTCGGGCCGCCCGTGCCCCTGCCCGACAAGCGACAGGGCGATTCTCGGAATCGCCCTGCCACCTGCCGGGCGGGGGTGCGGGCGGCCTGGGTGGCGCCTGCACGAGCGAGAATTGCCCTGTCGCCTGTCGAGCGGGGGCGCGGGCGGCCCGGGTAGCGGGGCCGAGGGAGGGTGGGCGGGGCGCGCCCGGGGGGAAGGGGGTTGGGCAGGGGGGCGCTCGGGCGGAGGGGGGTTGAGGTTGGGGATGCCCGTGGGGGTGGATTGGGTTGCGGCCCGGGGGTAAGGCGGTTGGGGCGGGGGGCGGGTGAGGGCGCCCGGGTGGGCGGGCGAGGGCGCCCGGGCCGGCGGGGGGGTTGATGGTAAGGGATGAGGGTGGCATTGAAGGGGTTAAGGGGGCAGGGGCCCAACCCCACGACAGGTGGGCGAGCCACTGGGCCGCCCCCGCTCCCCCATGCCCTCACACCCCGCCCGACCTCCTCGCTCACCCCGCGACACCAGAGCGGTCCACCCATGGGTATTAAGCAAATGAGTTTGATCGGGTCCACCATGCTCACGATGGATGCAATTGTTATTTTGGCTCAGGAAAATTATTAATTTAAAAAAAAAATTCTTTTTCATTAAACCAATTTAATATAAAAGTTTTCAAGGAAAAAAAGTTAACTTACCTTTCAATTGTGAGAATTCTTCGTAGAATATGTTGTTGATAGCGATTTAGCTGCTCCACAAATTCACGAGTCTTTCAACGATTTTCAAAAAGCTTGAATGTGATGTGAGTAATAATGATAATGAAATTTTAATATATAAGTGAAATTACGGAGATGTTTTACTGTACGGTTAATATGGGATAATTTGTTTTACAATATTATAAAGTGAATATTATAGATTTGTTTTACAACAGGTTGAATGTGGGATAATTTGTTTTAAAATATTATAAAGCGAATATTGTAGAATTGTAAAGCGAATATTATATAGTTTAACTATTAAAATAATTAATGTAGAATTTGTAGTGTACAATTTTAATTTTGATGATTTATTTCATAAAAAAATTTAGTTTACATTTTTCAATAAATTGTAAAACAAAATAATGAAGGTAAATAAATTTAACAGACTTTTTGGAGGGAAATATTTTCGCGAAAATTTTTGGAGGGAAATATTTTCGCGAAATTTTTTGGAGGGAAAATTTCATTCTTTAAGCTATATAATATCTTTAGGAGACTCTCCATTTGTATCATTCAACATCTTCTATTTGAAAGGGATGGATTGTTCTGATAGTAAAGTTTCGATTTATACACCATCAACTTCTTCATCACGTAACAACTCTATTCATATTGATGAATATAGCGGGAATTCTTCCACTATGAATAGAAAGTCAATTCTTCCACTTAGTCCTGATTCTAAGGACTATGAGCGCAGCACTGATGAAAGAGGGGATGGAGAATTTCAAATAAATAAAGAGTCACAGATTCCACTTAGTCCTACTTCTAAGGACTATGAAAGCCGCAATGATGAAGAGCATGATGGTGAAGTTCAAAAGAACGGAGCCACAATGTCCACTTAGTCCTAATTCTGAGGACTATGAGAGCAGCAGTTTTGAAGAGCATGATGGTGAAGTTCAAAAGAATGGAGTGCCACGGTGTCCACTTAGTCCTAATTCTAAGGACTATGAGAGCAACAGTTTCGAAGAGCATGATGGTGAAGCTCAAAAGAATAGAGTGTCACGGTGTCCACTTAGTCCTAATTCTGAGGACTATGAGAGCAGCAGTTTTGAAGCGCATGATGGCGAATTTCAAAAGAATGGAGTGTCACGGTGTCCACTTAGTCCTAATTCTGAGGACTATGAGAGCAGCAGTGATGAAAAGCTTGATGTTGATTTTCAAAATTATGGAGTGTCAAAGTGTCCACTTAGTCCTAATTCTAAGGACTATGAGAGCAGTAGTGATGAAAAGCATGATGTTGATTTTCAAAAGTATGGAGTGTCACGATGTCCATTTAGTCCTAACTCTAAGGACTATGAGAGCAGTAGTGATGAAGGGTGGGATGATGAATTTCAAAAGATTGGAGTACCACAATGTCCACTTAGTCCTAATTCTGCGGACTATGAGAGCAATAGTTATGAAGAGCGTGATGATGAATTTCAAAAGAATGGAGTGTCACTGTGTCCTCTTAGTCCTAATTCTAAGGACTATGAGAGCAGTAGTGATGAAGGACAGGATGATGCACTTAGTTCTAATTCTAATGAGTATAAAGGTAGCAGTGACAAAGGATGGGATGTAGCATCTTCAATACATAAACAGTCACATTTTCAACGTAGTCCTAATTCTATGGACTATGAGAGTAGCACTGGCAATGCATATGAGGAAGAATATCCATTAAACATCGAGTCAGATTTTCCATTCAGTCCGAATTCTAAGGACTACGACAGTAGCACTGAAGAAGCAGAAGATGAAGAATATCCTCCAAGTCAATATTTGAAAAGCAGAGTTGATTATAGTGTGGATAACATTCCTCTTAATGATGATGAAAAGCCTTATACAAATGATGATCCAATGATGGAGATGTTGCCAAGAAATATTGTATCAAGGAGTAGGAGCAGACCTTTTTGTATCAATGCAAGTTGTTCTAGTTATACAAGGGGTAGAGCAGAATATCTGACGAGAAGAAGTTCTATCAGTGCTCTCATTTCAAGTGAATGTTGCCAAAAAGATTGCTTGAAACATATGGATTTCAAATTTGCATTAGAAAGCAGGAAGAGATATTTGTCAATGAATAAAAGCATGCAAAATTCATATTTAGTTGGGTGCATGCAATCTACATTGTCGGGTTATGATTATCATATTGGGACTTTTTTTATCTGTAGAAAAGGTTTCAAAATGTTTCATTCGATTGGGAATTTTCGTCTCTCGAGAATTCAAGAAAATTTGGAAAAGGATCCCACATTTTATTCAGAAGTACGTAATAAAAGACAATTTGGTCCATTATCAAATAATGCAATGTCATGGATGAAAGATTTCTTTTCAAAGCATGGAGAGTGTATGCCAAATAGAGAGACAATACATATTCCAGATAATTTTTCAAGACGAGAAATCTACAAACTATACAAAGAATATGCAGAAGGTGCTGAGGGACATGGCCAGTTTATTACATATCAATATTTTGTGAAGGTATGGAAGAAAGAATTCAACAATGTCCGTATTCCTAAGAAGACAAGGATGGGGATTTGCAGTACATGTGCTTCTCTTAAATAAGAAAGGGACAAATGTAAAGGCTCAGAAAGAGGTAAGCGTTCATAACTTTAACTTTTAAAATTGTATAGTCATCAACTATGAAAACATATTTCTTAATGAATCTCTTTTATGTTGTGTAGATTTAATTGTCAAAGAACTTCAGGAGCATCACGAACAACAAACAAACGAAAGGAAGAAGTTGTACAAGCATCGAAAGAAGTGTTATGATAATCCAAATAAATATTTGGGTTTGATAATTGAGGGTATGGACCAGAAGAAAACACTTTTACCACATTTTGTTCGCACACCCAAAAATTTATAGGAGGAAAACTTTATTCAATTTCACTTGGTCGGTTGTATGGTCTTCAATGGGAAAATGTTGCCAAGGGTGTACTTCACAGCTCCAAATATTCATAATGATGCAAATCTGACCATAACCATAATTCATGATGTGATTTATCATTGGTTTGGTAATCTTCTTGAAGTTTTGTATCTACAATTGGACAACACTTGCCGTGAAAACAAAAATCAGGTCGTTTTTGGATATCTAAACATGCTTGTTGAATTGAGAATTTTTCAAAAGGTAAAGGTTGGTTTCCTTCTTGTTGGGCACACTCATGACCATATTTATCAGAGGTTCAGTGGTTTTTCAGTCACATTGAGGAGGAAGGAAGTTGGGAGCTTGCCATCACTAATTGAATGTATTAAGAAATCATACATTCCAGAGCCTACTTTTGATGTGTTCGAAGAAACTGTTGACATGCGAAGGTTTATTCTGGGATCATATGGTGAGGGGAAATGCATTGAACAACTTAATGACATTAGCTTCCAACATCAATTTCATATCAAAAAAATTGATGGGAAAACACTAATATGGGGCAAGAAGTATTCAACTACTACAGAATGGGTACCGTCATCAGGTTTGCAATTTTTGAAGTTCATTCCAGATCATCCAATATTTGCATCAAAAATATTGTTATTACAATCAGTTGGTGAAGTTCAGAATGCACGCAGACAGAACAGAGCTATAAATTATTCTGATTGCTTGGAAGAAATTAAAAAATGTATTAGATATACATATGAGTACTTTGACATTGCTGATTCAGTTTGGTGGGAGTCATTTTCAATAATCAAAGTGATATCATTTCGACAACAACAAATGAAGATATACCTTTTAAAAATCCATTTATTTGGCCACAAAATGTGTCGAATGAACATGATGAAGTAAACATTGTTGAACAACAACAATCTCAAGGTATTATTAATTCTTCACAGGCAGTGGAAAGAGAGATGTATATTGGTTCCAAAAAATCTCGTGCACAACTTGAAGCCATGGAAGACCTTTATAGGGGTTCAGTACAAGATATTAAGGAGGGTTGAATGATTGCAGTGCTAGCAGATGGAGATCCCAATGGCTATCCATTTTGGGTTGCTAAAGTTATAAAGGTCTTTACAGAAAATGAGGATGTTACAAGTGTTGAAGTACATTGGCATGCCACAAATACACACCCATTCAATGGTGTGTATAAGCCAAAGATGGTAGTTGAAAAAAAAATGGCGGAAAAAGAAAAAGAAAGGGTACAAATGTAAATCACCGCTGCACAGACATATTAAAATTGGAGGATGTTGACATACTTGTTTATGACTTTAATTTAACAAAGAAAGGAACTCTTCGCTTCAAGACGATAGAGATTCTAAAAAGGTTGTTACCAGAAGGAACAATGTTGACATGGGAGTCAGCTGAAACCTGTCGTAGATCTAGAAGAATTTTGAAACCTGAAATGTTGGGCATGCATGTGGACTCAGATGGGGCACTAGTTGATGAAAGAGAAGAATATGGAGCATCTTCGTCAGCATCCAGTCACTCATCTGAAGATGTGAATTCTGATGGTGCGAAAGAAAATATGAGTGATTTTGAATAATTGTTTAAGACAGTTTATATAACTGATGTATGCATCGTATCTTCAAATAAAATTAATGTTTTCCATATGGTGTTAAATGAGAAGTTATGAGGCATTTTTATGTTGTTGGATTATATGTCTTAATTATGATAAATTTTATTGTTTAAAATATCTACAATGCAATATTAAATTAGAGATATAATGTATCTTTTATTCAATACACAAATAATGACTTTTGAATTCATTTAGTGATGTAATTTGTTCATAATGTCATGGTTTTTTAATTTTATAGTTGAAAAAATTTCAATTTTTTTTGTATCTAGCATGTTATGGTTGAAAACATGTTAAATTTATACTTAGGAAAGAAAAATGATATTCTACCAAAAACATTAGTGTGTTTTTTCCCTCATAAACAACTTTGTTTGACACATAAAAATTTGGTTTTATTAGCATTTTTTTAAAATTTTGAAAATTGACCCTAAAAAAAAAATCATTGTTCCAGTGTCATCACTTTCATTTTGAAGCTATATTTTGCACAAAAATTTCATAGTAAATTTCAATTGCCATTTTTAAAACATGTTCAACATTGACGCCTAAAAAATAAAAACATCGTTCCAGTATACACACTTTTCGTTTTTAGCACTGTTTTTGATGTTTTTTTGGGGTTTTTTTGCCAGAGTTCCCGTTTTGAGTTTATAGTTCCCGTTTCAAAGTTTACATTGTTTTGTGCTTTGTGGTGTGCTTGGAGAAGCACTTGCTTGATTGCATGACGTTGTCCTATTATTTGTTGACGACGTTACTTGTTTTCTGCTTGTTGCGCTTGAATAGGAGTAGATGGAGTCATTGTTGAGGAATTGCTTGTTGCTATCAATTCCTCTTTTTCCTCATGTGGCATACATGCTTTGACATTGACCGTCTTCTCTAAACTTCCATCACATGCTTCCTCTTCTATGAACTACACATCTCTGTTGATTATGACCTTCTTAGTTGATGGATTATAAATCTTGTATGCCTTGGATTCATCACTATATCCAACAAATATGCAATTCTCCCCATTGTTGTCCAACTTCTTCCTCAAATCATCCGAGACATGTGCATAAGCCACACATCCAAATACTCTTATGCGAGTGATACTATTATTTCTTCCACTCCATCCCTCTTCAGGAATCACATCCCTGACACTTTTGGTTGGACATCTATTTATGATATACGCTGCAAAAGTGACAACTTCATCTCAATAATCATTTGGCAAATTCTTTTCCTTCAACATACTCCTTTCCATTTCCATAGTGGTCCTATTCTTCCTTTCTACGACACCATTTTTCTGATGTGTATACCTTGATGTAAATTGCTTATGAATTCCATGCTCCCTACAAAATCAAAGGAAATCATTTGAGATGTATTCGCCACCTTTGTTAGTCCTAAGGACTTTGATGTAGTGTCCAATTAGCTTCTCAACAAGATTCGTTTATTGGTGAACGCGTTCAAACACTTCACTTTTCTATTTTAGGAGATAAACCCATGTCTTCCTTGTGTATTCATCTATGAAGGTCAATAAATAGTGGTTGCCACCAATTGATGGTGTCTGCGTTGGTCCACATAAATCTGAATGGACAATCTCCAAAGGTGCATTTGCCCTTACTGAATTTCCTGTTGGAAATATCTCTCTATGTTGTTTTCCCAAGATACATCCTTCACATAGGTTGTCTGGTTTTTCTATGAGCGGCAACCCCTTCACCATGCCTTTCCTATGCAGAAAATTCAAACCTCCAAAGTTGAGATGACCAGATCTCAAATGTCATAACCAATTTTCATCTTTCACCTCTGCTTGAAAGTTTAGTTGTGTGACAACTGCAATTTTTCTTCCATCCTCTTTGTGAGTTCATTGATAGTTATGCTTAAGCACCTTCTTCTTTCAAATCTGATCTTATCTTTATGGGAAACATTCTATTGCTTTTCATCTGAACCTTTGCAATCAACTGTCTTCTTGGAGGCCTATCCAAAATTGTGCACTCATCATTTTTGAAAAAGACATTGTAGCCCTTTTGCATGAGCTATCCAATGCTTATGAGGTTATGCTTCAAACCAAAGACAAAATAAAGATCATTTGGCAAGCTTAGCTCAAGCTTTTGCTCAAGTTTTCTTTGGAGCAAGGAAAGGAAAAGCAAGCAAAGGAGGGAGAAGGAAAGGAAATGAAAGCAAAGATCAAGCAAGGAGGAGCAGGATTTAGCAACTTCAGTAGGAATACCTGTAGGTAACATATTGCATGTGTGATTTCCTAGCTAGATTTGACATGCATGGCTTTGCATGTTGGTATACGGTTCTCTTGCTGTCGGTGGCATGGATTTTTTGGGTTATGATAATGGTTTTCAACCTTGTCTTGCCTTTTTATGGATAGCCATGGTGTGATAGGATTTTCTTCTCGGTTTTGAGCTTTGGAATTGCTATATGGTTTCATAATCTGAGGCAGAGGTGGTCTCAAGAAAATTCCAAATCTCTAGGGATCCCTTGACCGATTTTGGCGTTATACATGGTAAAGCCTGAGGGGGGAGTCTCGGTGTAGGGCCTAGTGATCCGGTGTGGATTGCGATAAAGCCTAAGAGACTAGTGTCTCGGCTTAAGGCCTAGTGATATGGTGTGGATTGCGGTAAAGCCTGAGAGACAAGGAGATGGGAATTTCCTCAAGGATAGTGATGGAGTCCACAAACATTCCTAGCTCGAATTAGTGTTGTGATCTTGGTGCCGGTTTTTCGTGAGATCATGGTTTGGTGAGGGTGGAGGTCATTTATCCTCTGGATTCCCTTGATTGTTTTTGGATTGCTTTATCCATGCGATCCCACATTCATGCTTGGAATATGGCATGGGGGTGACTGGCTGAAAGAAAGATTTGGTTCATCCATGTCTACAGTCGGATGGTATGTAGAAGTCTCGAACTTGGTCGTCTCTTGCCTATGTTTTATAAAAGCTAAGTTCTCTTGCTTTTGTACTTATTATTATGTGGCCTTAATATTTGTTATCTTATTGTTATTTACATGGTTTAATGCTAGTTAGAAGCATGGTTATATGATTGGTTATTTTCATCGTTATTTCATGTATTTACTTGTAACTGAAAGGATAATGGATGCAAGACCTAATTGATGTCAAAACAATTAAAGGAAGAGGGTGGTGATCCTTCTTGTCAAGTCTCATATGATTTATCAGTCATTTATGCTCTATCTTGCATTCATGTCCTATATATTGCATTGATGCCAAGTGTTTGACATAATGTTAGTCTCGGTTAGGGACGGTCAATCCTAGTCCTGGAGTCATTTTTTGATTTGTAAGTCTTGTTGTCATGTAAATTATGGATTCTAAAAGCCACAAGTGTTTCTTGGTAGTGACCTATATTATAGGCTTGAAAAGTGGCACGAATCTTAGACTCGCACGCATAGGTCTAAGGAGAAAAGTCCCCCAATGCATTGTTACACCGAAAAAATCCCTGTTATGGACAAGAGAGATCTCCCTAGATCCTTGACAGAAACTAGAAACAAGAAAGACAATTGAGCTGACTCTTTCCCTAAGTTGGGCTTGTTTGAATTATAAGAATTAAAGCTAATGTATTAGCCTCTTACCTATTTCATGAATGATAGATGAAGATCCCTTATTGTGACTTGATGCAGCTCCTCAATGCTTGACAATACCCACAACCATAAACCATAAAAGGATCAAAATCATATGTGAAATAATAATCCAAACAAAACTTAACCTAATGATCGAGGAGATTAGGAATTGAATTTGCCTTAATAAACGTTGTAAACAATTATAAACCATTCATCATTCCAATAAGACAAATGAATGGGAGAAAGTTTTCATTTGTATTAATAAGAGATAAAGAGGAGCCTTACAACCTTCGCTTTCATTCCGTGAGGTTCCTCCCAAATGCATTCAATCTCCTCCTTAGATGACAAGCTTTCCAATCTCAAACAAGCAGCATAAGATTATCTTCTCTGAGTTTTGACCTCCTCTAAACCTCTACCCTCTAGTCATTTTATAGGCCAAGAGGAAGATGTTTCATATCCAAAAGAGGAGGGTGAGACCCCTTAATTGAGGGATTAGGTTTCCATGAGGAAATAGATTAAGATGCATCATTTGAGGGTTATAGTTCGAATATTCATCACCTCAAAGCTTTCAGTTGGGAAATATTCGACCAAATATGTTTCTAGAATGTACTTTTTATTTTTACTTTCTTGAATTCACTTGTCTGGGTTTATAATGGCATAAAAAGTGCATCTATGTGCTGTTCTCAGAGTTAATTCCAGCAAATGCGCGAGAAAATCTAGGAAAATCAACACAGGTGAAACTTGACAAGGTGTGACAGTTATTATTCCCAAATTTCTCATCTTCTTCAAGATATTTTTGGTTGTTTGACTTCTAAGGGAGTTCAATCAAATATGTTCATGGATGTTCAAATGAGCCATAAACTGATCATGTGTCATGGCTACAAATTGACATGTAACAGATTGGCCCCTAAAGTGCGAAGTCTGAAAAATAAGTTTAAATATTGAAGTGCTTTATCATTCTAAGGATCAAATTAGAGACAAAGGTTGGAAACCTGCAAGGAACATTCAAGGATTACAATGCAAATGTATATGAATAATCATCATTGAGGTAGGCATTCCCATGCCCAGAGTAAAGCGAACTCAATGAACAAGTATGGAAAAACCAAAATCATATAGATAGTAGACACAGTTGTTGGGCCTTGAAATTGTCAATCACTTCCATTACATTTTCACTTATATTTCCATATTGTCACGTTCACTCCACCTCTATTTATTTTCATTTACCTCCATTTCATTACATTTACCTTACCATTATCTTTTTTCTTTTTCTTTTTTTTCTTTTTTTTTTTGATATCTAGCTGAATCGACAACGACGGTGGTATCATACTCGAGTTCCACAGGGTCAAATCCCACCAGCTGCCACTATAATAGCTAGGAGGAACCGACCACCCCGCAAGGAACGACCCCTTAGGGTAAGATGAGACTTGAACCTGTGACCTACATAGCGGCACGAACGACTTAGCAGACCGTTCGTTGACCACGAGACCAAACCCCTAGGGGCACCATTATCATTATTGGGTCACATTTATGTTTTTCCAAACTCTATTAATTTTTAGCATTTTTAAATGAATTTATGGTTAAAAATTAGAAAATAATGTGCATATTCTTATACCTAACAAGTGGGATGAGATTGTTGACATGTATAGGTTAAAAAGAAGCTTCTAAAAGACCTTTATGTGGCTTCCCAAAACCAAATTCGAATTTGAGTGGAGAAGATCATGGGATCATAAAGATATGTATCTCATTTCCTATTTGTATTGAAACTCTAAGAAGACATGTGTCTTATCATTTCCTATTTTAATTGTAACTCTAGAGATATAGGGAGAGATTCATGGACACTCATTAATGAGATAGCTTCTCATATTTTTGTATAAATAGGGGAAGTTTTCTCTTATCATGAGAGTGTAAAGGAGGAAAGGAAGAGAAAGAATTATAGAATATTTTGTAACAAGGCTTAAGATGGAATGGGATGTAAAGTGAAGAGCTACTGATGTAATGAGATTATGAGTGTAGATTTCCATTGTGTAAAGTTGTGAGTTTATCAACATAGAAGGTTCTTTTCTATTATTGAATTTTAGAATGTGAGTTTTGCAAGTTGGAATGCTATTGGACAATGGAAGGGCCCCCATCAACCATGTGCATCCCTTTGTAAATTTGTAATATTAATTAGTTTGTTTTACTTTGATTCATGCAAATAGTTTAGCTTTCCATTGCAAATGTAGATTTACCTCACTTTGTAATTTTATGTTTCCTAAGAGCTTCTCAAGAAAGTAGTGTTTTATCTATTTTCTAAAATTGGATTGCTTGAAGCATTAGAGCATACAATGACTTAGTTTTATTTCTCATGTCTTTACAATGCTTTCTTAGATTCAACTTTACATTCACTGTTTAACCCTATGTTTTCCAAAGAGCTTCTCAAGAAGGTAGCATTCAGCTATTTTCCAATATTGGTTGCTTGAGGCATTAAGAATAAACAGTGATTTAGTTTCTTTCCTTATGCTTTTGTCATGCTTTTTAGATTAAGCTTTCATCTATTGTCTAATCTCATGATTAGCAAGTCCAAGAAGGTAGTTCTTCCAATTTGGGTTGCCTAAGAGGCATTAGATCACATAGTAGCTGCAAGGTTTCCTTTCCATGATTTTATTATGCTTTCTTATATCACATCTAACGTATACTCAATTGCTTAAGTCATTTCAAGAAGATGATTTCGACATATTCCTATATTGAATGTTCACAATAGTATTTGAGCATGCAGTAGATCATAGTTGCTTTTATATTGCTTGCTTTCATTTCATAGAATCAGATTAGTTTTATTTTTGATCAAGAGTTTTCAAGGATAAGGATAGGAAGTGATTTCATTTTCATCTTATCAATGAATACAATTGTATCTAGAATAATGCTCTGCTTTTCATAGACACAGTGCCGGCCTAGATTAGACTAACCATTCAAGTTTTTTATTTGATTTTATGCAAATTAAATTAGTTGAAGTACATTTCATTTTCTTCCTTCTTAGAAATTAGTTTTTATATTAAACATCCATTAGACTTAGTTGATCATTGACACTTAACATCCATTAAAATCATTAGGCATAAAAGACAAAACCCTCAAAACAATACAAAAACATACTCAACGAAGTAAGAAACAAGGTTAACTAAGCACATATTGTGCACCACACTTCATCAGTTTACTAACCCTGGTCGATAATTTATGTTAGAAATTTAAGACATTAAATTGATTGAACATTTTGGCGTCGTTGTTGGGGAAGTGTAATTAGAAGACCTTATTTCTTACATTAAAAAAAATTAATAATTTCTCAAGTATGCTCTCGTCTTGCACCTTGTTGTGACCTCAAAGATCAGAAAGGAAAATTGAATAAGTTAGCCATGAAATAAAATTTCACAATAAAATTCATATATCTTAAAATAATGGCTAGGAGATCTAAATTCACTATTCAATCTAGAAATTTATTTAAAATTTGATCTCCAATTTCCAAATAAATTTGTCTCGAAATTTCTAAACTAAATACTTTATTTTTTATTTAAAAAAGAAGAAGAAGAAGAAGAAGCAAATAAATAAACAATCATTTTTTTTATAAAAACACACAAAACATTAAAAAAAATAAACACCAAACACAAATAAAACAATTAAAAACAAAACATATAAAATAATTAAACAAAAACGAATAAAACGCATAGAACAAAACAAATCACAAAGAATAAAAACAAAGCATAAAAGAATCCAAAAAAAAGCAAACAGTTCATAAATCATTGAAAGGTTAAGGGAAGAGAATGCATAAACGAATACAACAATGACGAAGGGAGGCTGAAAAGGCAGTTGAAACTAATTGGAGAGGCGACACAAAACAGAGGGAAAAAATCATGGCAGAAGCAGATGACGTAGCAGCACGTATACACGCAGTTTGAGAGAAATTGTGGCTTCTCATAGAATTTCTGCAAGCATTTCCCAAGACGCTCATGAACCAGTAGGCGTAACCAACAACAACTTGCAAATAAAAAAAATCCAACCACAACAATCGATTTTTGTTGCTGGAGCATCTTAGAAAACGCAGTAGCATAAACACACAATTTTAAAATGAAAATTCCGAGCAAACCTAGCTAATTAGAAAAATCCAAGATATGGGTTTTTTCGGAAACAGGGTGAGTTAGGTAACCCAGAAATGTTTTTTCGAATTTCACAACTGTTTGAGCGAAATTTATGGTTCTTCAGAGCCTTAGTTTCCAAACTACGTGAGGAAAAATGATTTATTTATTTTTTTTTTTTTTTTTTATGCATGAGGTTTTGCTGGAAATAACACATTTAATTCACTAAGACTTCTAGTCAAACAATGACTCTTTCTCCTCCACAAAATTTCAACAGATTTACCCTCCTTACATCCTTGAACACTTGGAAGAAATTGCTAACTTAACGCTGCACCCATGTGTATACTCATTTCTTCACATGCCTGTGCAGTCAGGGAGTGATTCTATTTTGAATGCTATGAAGCATGAATACACAATAAGTGAATTCATATTTGTGTTTGATAAATTAATGCGATTTGTGCTAGACATGCAGATAGCGACTGATGTGATATGTGGATTTCCAAGCGAAACAAAGGAAGATAATTTCGAGACCACTATTAATCCTATCAAAGAATACAAGTTTCCGCATGTTCATATTTCACAGTTTTATCCAAGGCCAGGAACACCAGTTGCTAGAATGAGAAAAGTCTCTACTTCTGAAGTAATGAAACGAAGTCATGAGTTGACAAACATTCTTGAGTCTTTCACGCCATATGTGAGCATGGGCTATTTCATCATGTGCATTTAGTGCGGAAGATGAAATTCTTTGGGTTGAAAGATGTCCAAACAAGGTCCTTAGATAGCAAACGATGATGTGACTTGTTAATTTACATTTCCATTGTTTTGGTTCTTGGAATAAGATACGAGGTATGTATTTGATGCCTTAGGGAGATTTAGAAATTTTTTGTATTAGCACTATATATCTTGGAGGCATCAGTTAATAAGTAACTCAGAGGTGGTTGCATGAAAATCTTCATTTAGCAGCAATAATTTTCAAAAATTGAATGAAAGAAATTTTATTTGTGAATATATATATATATGTGTGTGTGTGTGTGTGTGATGACTATTACATATGCAATCAATTTATTGAAGCAATTTATAAAGTGAAAAATACTTGCAAAATTTGATTGAAATAATTTTTTTGTACAAGTACTTTTTCATATTTTTGCTGCTTCAAATATTTTTTACAGCTTGTTATTTTTTGCAGCACAGATGACGATTCAATAATGGCTTGCAGAACAATTGGAAAATTATTTAGATGATTTATGAACATTTGGCATTAATATTGTTGCTGTGTATTTTTCTATGGACTTTTAACTTGCAGGACACAACAAATCTTTGTGATGCCAATCGTTTTACTGAGCATAGTGCATGAAGTCATCTGACAATAGGGAGTTGATTTATTTTTCATGGTTATTTCTTAAAAGTGGATTGTTATCGATATCATCAATTTGACTAAATATAATACTTTTGATTTTCTTTAATCTGTTTCATTTGACATTCAATTTTTGCGCAAGAATAAGAAAGAAATTAGTTATTTCTTTTTTAACACACTTATGTTCTTTATGTCAAGTTTTTTTGTACGTTTGAGATAAATGAATGATCATTGAATAAAACTAATTGAGCGCACAATTGGTCTTAAAATGACCGATTTCATGAAAAATGTAAGAACAAGTCCATATCCATATCCATCAAAACCATTACCTTTCCTCCCTTTTGAATTATAAATCTAACCAAGCAATTCAAAACAAGCCATAGTTATTTTTCCCAGCAAAAATAAGTTGTTCATTTTCCTTCATTGACACACACCTTCCGTCTACTTTACAAATAAAAGCAAGAATCTTATTTTCATGCTTATTGCCCATTGACATCTTCCATTTTCATTTTCCTTTTCATATCCTTTTCATTTCGCAAATAAACCCTACTTCAATACAAATTATTGAGTTCATAGTCCTTTGAGTCTAAAATCCTTGCAAAAACACCTTGAGGCTTGCATGCCTTAATGGCAAGTCCTCATGCCGACGAACAACGAGAATACATCAATGTCCCTTGTTCATCGGATCTTCTAGGTACTCGACAACAACAAAATTATTCATACTTAGCAAGATGTGTTTGAGCATCTTGACTCTCATTGTCATCAATGGTGAGAGTTCTCGTGTTGACTAGTGGCATCCATTAATGGCCACTAAGTCAAAAATATCCTGCTATGTTCGACATCAGAACATCTATTCACATAACAGGAATTGTGCCAATGAGTTTAGAAGACATGAAGACTATCATTGTCAGAATTTTGGAGCAAATGTAGAAGATATGCAACTACAGAATCATATGGCAACTGCGGAATCAAAGAGCAGCTGCAGAATCATATGACAGCTGTAAAATCAAATAACAGTTGCGGAATCAGATGGCAACAGCAAAATCAATATTATTCTGCAGCAGATTCAACAAGTTTTAATAAAAGCAATAAAAAGTTATCTTGACTCTTTTCTCCATGACTTGTCTAGCCACTTGAAGAAGATTATAATCAAAATTTTGCAGCCACCACACATGTAGCTCATCCATTTCCAAAGGGTAAGTTAAGGTATGTCACTTTCTAATTTTTTACCATAAAATTCCTTGAAAAGCTAGAATAATAATTTTTGGAAAAAAAAAATTATCATCCTCGTCTCATAAAATTGCCAATATCATCAGTTTGGGGGATACATTCATATTCGTATTTTTCCATATTCATATCACATTCAAAAACCCACATACTTTCAAAAAATATTAACTATCACATTATTGTTATTAGCTTACAAAGGATTTTCAAAAGTACTGAAGATATAATTGGATCCAAACACAATCATGGTTGTCACACAAGAACCAACTATGATGCAATCTAATAAAGATATACTTTGCAACAATAATCAAATTATCATTATGCGTTCAAAGATAAAAACTGAATGCAACAACAAAATATGGTTGTAACACAAGAACCAACCATGTTGTAATTCAACTAAAAGACTTTGCAGAAGTATGAAGTTATCAAATGATATCATGCAAAGTTAACCCAAAGCTCAAGGATAAAAAAGAACTAATGTAATAGATTGCATGAGGACATGCAATAGCTTTAGTTGGGGGGTATGTTGGGCCTTTAAATTGTCATTCACTTCCATTACATTTTCACTTATATTTCCATATTGCCACCTTCACTCCACCTCTATTTCATTACATTTACCTCCATTTCATTACATTTACCTTACAATTATCATTATTGGGTCACATTTATGTTTCTCCAAACTTTATTAATTCTTAACATTTTTAAATGAATTTATGGTTAAAAATTAGAAAATAATGTGCATATGCTTATACCTAACAAGTGGGGTTTTTTTGGCGAGGGGAAGAGAATAGCGGAGCGATGGCGAACCTCCGAACACCTAGGGTTTCAGAACGCAGTAGCTTTGCCGCCGACGTCCCCAGAGAACAGCAAAACCTTGGATCTGCTTGGAATCGGTTTGCAGGGAACTCAAATTTCGATCCAACGCTCTGGTTTACCCCTAATCTCACTGCTGATAAGGTTTTACATGGCCCGGTTCAGAGATATCAACAGACGAAGGTATTATCTTCCCCCATGATGCAGGCCGATACATTTTTGATGGATCTGGGTTATCCGCCTCAAATCCCGGGGAGTCTTGCGTTAATATACCCAGATCATACACAGATCTGGATATCTGAACAACCATGGGTGGAAGAACTGTTTCGACAAGCCAGAGATGCCCACGCACGGAGGGTAAAGATACTTCTTACGTCTCCTCTGTACCAGTTAAGGGTTTATGGATGTGGGGATCTGCGAACGGTGAACACTGGTGCCGGTCCCGGAGCAAATCGAAGGGCAGATGCGTACATATTGGTGGAAAATATGATATGGCCAGAAAGCACTGTCTGTGCTGGAGGAAAATATCGCCGGCAGCCCACCCCTCGGCTCCCCCTCGACAAGGATCGGGCACGATCTACCGATTGCGGGCAGCCCCAAAATGATATACTCGAGTACCAAATCTGGAGGCATCGGACGCAGGGAAAAATCAAATGCGCAGAGGCTGGATTAAAACGACAACGACCAGAGGGGTTGGACGCAGAGAAGGGGCTTAAACAAATTACGATGACATATCCATTTGATTGGCTAGAACCAGCAAATCGAGATCCTCACAACCCCGATCCACCCAACATGGAAGCCGATCTGGTCCAAATCTTTATAAAAACAACAGAGGGTAAACACCATTGTATGAGGATCAGTCAGAGAATGTCCATTCAGGATTTAAAAAAGGAAATCCAGGGTTGTCTTGGAACCCCAATACAGCACCAAAATCTCATATATGCAGGATACAGCTTGCAGGACAAACAAACCCTCCTGCGATATGGCATCACCAAGGATACAACCATCATCTTAAATCACCGACTGCGTGGCGGGAGCACTGGAACTAGCTCCAAATATACAGGTTCCTTTCGGGATGCTGTGAAAGGAAAGGAAAAAATGAAAAATAATGAAGCACCACCATCAGAGGCCCCTGGACCATACATCGTTGAACAAAAACCAGATTCACCTACGCTACAAATCGCTATGCCAGAGGTAACAGATCTGCATTCTGAGTTATGTAAATGTGCAGTTATATGCAGGTTTAATGGCTTCTGGCCAAAATCAGATGCCTTACACCAATGGATCTATACTCAATGGACATCAGACTGTGAAATATACCTTTGTCCCAAAGGATACTTCATAGTCAGATTCAACACAGAACAGGAACGTGACAGCATCATCAACCAGGGGCCTTGGTTTTGGGGCAGTGCTGGCCTCTTCCTTACCCCCTGGTTCACTGCTTTTGACGCTAATACAATGAAGGTTACAACGATGCCAGTATGGGTGAGGCTTCACGGTCTCCCCTTACACTTTTGGCATCACAAAGTATTAGCTGCCATTGGGGATTCTCTTGGGAAATTCCTAAAAACAGATGAAGATAGGGTCATCAAAGGAATATTCACTTTTGCCAGAATATGTGTAGAAGTGGATCTGAGTCAAGGACTCCCTGACCACATCACTTTGAACTTTAATAACTCTCAGTGGATACAACAGCTCGACTATGAGAATACAGCGTTCCGATGCAGGGGATGTATGCAAACAGGGCACTTACAATATGACTGCCCACTTGCTCGAAAGGACACTAGGAGAACCAAGAACCAGCATAAAAAGCCCAAAGGCTGGCAGCATACTGTACCAATAGAAGAAGAAGACACATATGAGGAGCCCACAGAGCATCAACCAGAACCCGACAATCCAATGAATCAGACATCTACACAGGAGGAGAACGCTCTAGCTGTACATTCAGGAACTAACATTTCGGATCTGCAACAAGAGCCACAAATGGAAATCAGCGGCATCAAAAGAACTCATGGATCAGAGGGCTCCGAATCCGACAAAGAAATCCATCTAATCACCATGGAAAATCAGCTTGCCATCATCTCACCCACTCCCGACACTGGAGGTTGGCGACGGGTGGAGAAAAAGAAGGGCAGAAAAGCTTAATCTACTAGTCTCTAAATCTTGTAGTTTCCTGCCACAACAGGAACAATTACCTGCAATTTTGTGTTTACTTTTATTATGTTCGCTGCCTGGTTTACAGGAACAGCCATCTGAATATGCATTATGCATCTACAAAATGTAATTTTATCAACATGAATAAAATTACGACTTTTTCCTAGGGGAAAAAAAAAAACAAGTGGGATGAGATTGTTGACATGTGTAGGTCAAAAGGAAGCTTCTAAAAGACCTTTATATGGCCTCCCAAAACCAAACTCGAATTTGAGTGGAGAAGATCATGCGATCATAAGGATATCTGTCTCATTTCATATTTGTATTGAAACTCTAAGAAGACATGTGTCTTATCATTTCCTATTTTGA
The DNA here is from genome assembly GCA_031772625.1 of Pinus tabuliformis. Classification (NCBI taxonomy): domain Eukaryota; kingdom Viridiplantae; phylum Streptophyta; class Pinopsida; order Pinales; family Pinaceae; genus Pinus; species Pinus tabuliformis. Next base: position 1,287,240,469 of record CM062818.1, read on the forward strand.
TTGTAACTCTAAAGATATAGGGAGAGATTCACGGACTCTCATTAATGAGATAGCTTCCCATATTTTGTATAAATATGGGAAGTTTTCTCTTATCATGGTAGTGTAAAGAAGGAAAAGAAGAGAAAGAATTATAGAATGTTTTGTAACAAGACTTAATATGGAATGGGATGTAAAGTGAAGAGCTATTGATGTAATGAGATTAGGAGTGTAGATTTCCATTGTGTAAAGTTGTGAGTTTATCAATAAAAAAGGTTCTTTTCTATTATTGAATTTTAAAATGTGAGTTTTGTGAGTTGGAATGATATTGGACAATGGAAGTCCCCCCATCAACCATGTGCATCCCTTTGTAAATTTGTAAGATTAATTAGTTTGTTTTACTTTGATTCATGCAAATAGTTTAGCTTTCCATTGCAAATGTAGATTTACCTCACTGTGTAATTTTTTGTTTCCTAAGAGCATCTCAAGAAAGTAGTGTTTTATATATTTTCTAAAATTGGATTGCTTGAAACATTAGATCATACAGTGACTTAGTTTTATTTCACATGTATTTACAATGCTTTCTTAGATTTAGCTTTACATTCATTGTTTAACCCTATGTTTTCCAAAGAGCTTCTCAAGAAGGTAGCATTCAGTTATTTTCCAATATTGGTTGCTTGAGGCATTAAGAATAAACAGTGATTTAGTTTCTTTCCTTATGCTTTTGTCATGCTTTTTAGACTAAGCTTTCATCTATTGTGTAATCTCATGATCAACAAGTCCGAGAAGGTAGTTCTTCCAATTTAGGTTGCCCAAGGGGCATTAGATCACATAGTAGCTGCAAGTTTTCATTTCCATGCTTTTATTATGCTTTCTTATATCACATCTAATGTATACTCAATTGCTTAAGTCATTTCAAGAAGATGATTTCGACATATTCCTATATTGAATGTTCACAATAGTATTTGAGCATGCAATAGATCATAGGTGTTTTTATATTACTTACTTTCATTTCATAGAATAGGATTAGTTTTATTTTTGATCAAGAGTTTTCATTTCCATGCTTTTATTATGCTTTCTTATATCACATCTAATGTATACTCAATTGCTTAAGTCATTTCAAGAAGATGATTTCGACATATTCCTATATTGAATGTTCACAATAGTATTTGAGCATGCAATAGATCGTAGGTGTTTTTATATTACTTACTTTCATTTCATAGAATAGGATTAGTTTTATTTTTGATCAAGAGTTTTCAAGGATAAGGATAGGAAGTGATTTCATTTTCATCTTATCAATGAATACAATTGTATCTAGAATAATGCTCTTATTTTCATAGACACAGTGCCGGCCTAGATTAGACTAACCATTCAAGTTTTTGATTTGATTTTATGCAAATTAAATTAGTTGAAGTACATTTCCTTTTCTTCCTTCTTAGAAATTAGTTTTTACATTAAACATCCATTAGACTTAGTTGATCATTGACACTGAACATCCATTAAAATCATTAGGCATAAAAGACAAAACCCTAAAAACAATACAAAAACTGTTAGGGTCCCACCCTAACCCCCTTATTTATGTCTTGGGATCACGTCATAGTCAAAGAGTCAATAAAGCCCATATATTTTGTAAGTGGTTAACCCGAAATTAATGACGGGACCACAGTTAGTTGCAAATGGGCCGTAGCCGTAGTATTAGATAGATGGTATTAATAAAACTCACGGTTTTGACCCGTGGTATCGCATGTATGAGTCATATATAAAGGATAGAGACTCCCTGCGAGGAGCATCGTGTCTTATTTTGTAATCGAGCTCTGCTCTATTGGAGGTTGCCCCCTCGAAGAGGCATGTGAACATTGCTCTTTGAATAATAAAATCATTGCTATTCTGTGTTCTGGGTATCTTTTCTTCGCATATTCTGTGTTCTGGGTATCTTTTCTGCGCATATTCTGTATCTGGGTATTATTTTGCAGGTTAAGAGCATAACAAGTGGTATCAGAGCACTTTCCAGGGCTCGGTGGGATCTCCAATTTTTAGCAAATTTTTTTTTGGCTAGAGACGTGTTCCGGCGTCTTTAAACCACGGGATCTGTCGTTAAGCGCATAAACCTGCGGATTTGGGAGGCATGCACGCAGGAAATACAAGAGGTGGTCACGTCTGTTGGACTCCCTTGTAACCCCTGTGGGTACCCCTTCGAGTAGTAGCGCATTAGACAGAACCGCGCACGGACTGTCTTCCACGTACCCTCTGGGTATATAGGAAGCCCCCTAGGCTCCTTGAAACCTCGCCATAGATAAACCTTCGGCCGTCTTGTGGCTACAGTACACCGAGAACATCACTCGGAGAGATTACTCGCCCGTACGATAGGGTAGTCGGGTTGTACGGCTAAGGGTACGGTCGATCCTCCTTAGTTAGAGCCCTGAAACATTGGGCCGAGTACTACTGTCAGACCCTTATGTATATTGCGATCTGTAGCACCTGACACTCCTCTAGACCATAGTTCCCTTTTCTATCGGGGGATCGCACATCATCTATTCCAGATCCGCATGTGCAAAGACGTGCAACAACAGCAGTTGTTCCACCATTCAGATATCTCAGATCCACCAGATCGGAGTTGTTGTGAAGGGTTCCTGTACCGGGGTCTACTTTTCGCAGGACTTTTGGCAGCATTGACATTTTGAGGATTTGGCGACTGCAGTATTGATAAAGAAGGAGTAAAACTCCGTTAGGAGTTTTCCAAAAAAAAGAAAAAAAGAGTCTGAGATCTGCCGGGGTGCTTATTGGTGATCTAGCCCATCAGAATCAGGACGGCGAGCTGAGCAAGGTGGTACCATTCAATTTATTAGAAAAATCTTTTTGGCGGTCCCAATTTTTCATCAAGTTGGTGTATGGTAGAAACTAGAGCTCAAGCGATGGCCAATGAAAGGCTAGACAAAATTGAAGCAGATATGAACGACCTCAAAAATATGATTAGCGGACTAACTAGCCAGGTACGGCAAGCACTCGATAAGGGCAAGGAGCCAGCCCTCGAGGAACCGTATAATGGCCATGAACACCATGAGGGTGAGTCTAGCCACTCTCCTCACGTCTGGCACACCCATTCACCACCCAGTCAGCGACCTCCCAAGTTGGATATGCAGAAATTTGACGGTTCTCACACGTCCGCATGGCTAGCACAAATGGACCAGTATTTCAAATTGAATCGTCTCCTAGATGATTGGACTAAGCTTATGGTGGGGACCATGTACTTGGACAATGAACGATGGCAATGGGCGGAATGGCATCAACGTCGCAATGGACCTTTTCAGAGTTGGGCCCAATTTACCAAAGCTCTTCGAGATCGCTATGAACAGGGAGACTCCTTTTTGGGATGTCTCACTAAGCTCCGACAGATGGGTACAGTGGATGAATATATCACCGCTTTTGAAGCCTTAGCCTTCCGCACTCAGAGTCTCTCAGATGAGTTCTACACGGAATGCTTCATCAGTGGTCTTAAAGAAGCCATCAAAGCTCAAGTTCTACTCCACCACCCTCCCACGTGGACGGAGGCTTGCCATGTAGCTCGTAAGGTGGAACGTGCCATAACAACCCAATACAGCTGCCCCAATTTCCCCACTAAAGGTCGTCTCCCACAAGCTCACAACACGACTCAGACACTTAAGGTCCAAAAGGTGTCACCTGAGGAAATGGCCGCAAGAAGGAAGCAAGGACTATGTTACTACTGTGATGAAAAATATTCCCCTGGTCATAAATGCAAGGAGCCCAAGTTTTTTCAAATAGATGCCACTGACTACAGCTCAACCGAGGAAGATCCACCACTTGAGGAACCTGAGGCGATAGAAGAAGACAACCAAAAGGAGATGGTATCTGACGAACCAGTTATTTCGCTAAATGCGTTGGCAGGAATTTCTTCACCTCAAACTCTCAAAATCAGGGGTTTTCTTAAACATCGCCCAGTAGTAGTCTTGATTGATAGTGGAAGTACCCATAATTTCATCCATCAAAAAGTCGCCGACGCAGTGCATTGTTTTGTACACGCAGTCTCTAACTTCCAAGTCCAAATCGCGGATGGGGGCACAATGAAATGTGAAGGCCGCTGCGAAAATTTCAAACTTCAAATGGGGGATTATCAGTTGAAAACACACATGTTTGCCATCCACATGGGCGGATGCGACATTGTCCTCGGCGCTGAATGGCTTCGCACTCTTGGGCCAATCACAATGGATTTCCAGGAGTTATATATGAGTTTTAAGCAAAACAACTACACATATACCCTCCGTGGCCTCCAGGCGGGAGCCCCTCGATCATCAGCTCGCATAGGATGGAAAAATTGTTAAAAAGGGAAATCATGGCGTGGTAGCTCAATTCAATGCCATCCAGGTCGTTGAAACCCAGTCCCTGCAAATTCATCCTGAGATGCAACAAATTTTAAAGAAACATCGACAGGTCTTTGACAAGCCTAAGGAGCTTCCACCATCGCGAGGGGAACATGATCATAGCATCACATTGGTTCCAGGGGCCCAACCCCCAAACGTGCGGCCATACAGATATCCATTCACCCAATAGAATGAAATCGAAAAGATAATCAAGGAACTTTTGGAAGCAGGTGTCATTCGTCCCAGTGTTAGTCCTTATTCATCCCTAGTGGTCATGGTGCTCAAGAAAGACGGAGAGTGGCGGATGTGTCCCGACTTCAGGGCCCTCAATAAGTTGACAGTCAAAGATAAATTTCCCATCCCGGTGGTTGACGATTTGCTGGACGAACTCAATGGGGCTCAATTCTTCACTAAGTTGGATCTTCGCTCAGGCTACCACCAAATTCGCATGAAGGAAGTCGACATTCCCAAGACGGCGTTCCGAACTCATGAAGGCCATTATGAGTTCCTGGTCATGCCATTTGGTCTTTGTAATGCCCCTTCTACTTTTCAGAGCCTTATGAATCACCTTCTTAAACCATATCTCAGGAAATTTGTCCTGGTCTTCTTCGATGACATCCTCATCTATAGTGGCACTTGGGCTGCACATCTTCACCATGTAGATCTACTCTTGCAACTGCTCCGCCAACATAAATTACTTGTCAAATTGTCCAAGTGTTCGTTTGGCATGGAAGAAGTTGAGTATTTGGGCCACATTGTGGGGCGGGAAGGTGTCAAGGTGGACCCCAAAAAGATACAGGCAATGCAAGAATGGCCTCAACCTAAGACCTTGAAGAGCTTGAGAGTATTTTTGGGACTCACCAGCTATTATCGTAAATTTGTCTGCAACTATGGCCGCATAGCGAAACCCCTCACTCAACTCCTAAAGAAAAATTCGTTCTTCTGGAATGAGGAAGCCCAACAGGAATTTACAGCCCTCAAAAATGCCATGTGTTCTACTCCAGTCTTAGCACTACCTGACTTCAACAAATCTTTTGTCATTGAATGTGATGCTTCAGGGACAGGTATTGGGGCAGTCTTAATACAGGAAGGGCGACCCTTGGCCTTCACAAGCCAACAACTCAGTGGGAAGAATCTGGGCCAATCTACCTATGAAAAAGAAATGATGGCCATCTTACATGCAGTCGACACCTGGCGCCCTTACTTATTGGGGCGACGTTTCCAAATCCGCACAGATCATCACAGTCTTAAATATTTTCTGGAGCAACGCCTATCTTCCCCACAACAAAATAAATGGCTAACTAAAATGCTGGGATATGATTATGAGATCATTTACAAGAAAGGGAAAGACAATAGGGTAGCAGATGCATTATCTCGCCAATTTGAGGAAGAAAGTACTCTGCTAGCAATTTCCCTCCCCATTCCAGAATGGATTGAAGAAGCTCGCAGAGAATGGTTTTCACACCCAGGGCTATCCCAACTCATTGCTCAATTCAATCCAAATTCCATCAAGGGCTACTCCTGGCAGGATGATATTCTTCGCTACCGGGACCGAGTAGTAATATCACCAACATCAACCCTCAAAAGTCGCATATTGGCCGAATTGCACTCATCTCCCATTGCAGGACATTCGGGCTTTTAGAAAACTTATGCTCGCACCAGAAGATCATTTTTTTGGACCGGCATGAAAAAGGACATCCTTACTTTTGTAGCAGAATGTGATGTCTGTCAACGCCACAAAGGAGAAACCGTCAACACACTAGGCACATTACAACCATTGCCCATTCCGACATCAATTTGGACGGAGGTTTCCATGGATTTCATTACAGGTCTTCCAAAATCAGGGAACAAGTCAGTCATCATGGTGGTGGTGGACCGCTTGTCAAAGTATGCTCATTTTTGTGCCCTACCCCACCCGTTTACACCAACTTTGGTTGCGCAAACTTTCATGGATCAGATATTCAAACTACATGGCATGCCCACTTCTATTGTGTCTAATCGCGACCCGATCTTCACCAGTAATTTTTGGCAAGAACTCTTCAGGATACAGGGCACTCAACTAAAACTCAGCACTTCCTATCATCCGCAAACGGATGGTCAAACCGAAGCCGTCAACAAATGTCTAGAAACCTACCTCAGGTGTTTCACTTCAGAAAAGCAACACCTTTGAGTACAGTGGTTACCTCTGGCGGAATGGTGGTATAACACCAACTATCATGCCACTACTAAAATGACTCCTTATGAAGCAGTATATGGTCAACTTTCGCCTTCCCCTATTTCTTATCTCCAGGGATGCTCCAAAGTACAAGCAGTGGATCAACTCCTACAACACCGCGCCACCATGCTCGCCCATCTTAGAGAGAATCTTCATCAAGCTCAGAACCGCATGAAGCAACAGGTCGATCAGCATCGCTCAGAGCGCCAGTTTCAAGAAGGGGACCAAGTATTTTTGAAGCTGCAACCATATAAGCAAACATCACTCAAAGACAAGGGTTGTCAGAAGTTATCTCCAAAATTCTACGGACCCTACCAAGTACTTCAGCACATTGGAGAAGTTGCTTACAAGTTGGCCTTGCCACCTACTACAAAAATCCATCCAGTTTTCCATGTATCATGCCTCAAGAAAGTAATTGGGAACAATTGCCGAGTTCAAACAAGTCTACCTGAACTGGACGACGAAGGGTCAATCTGGCTTCAACCCGAACAGGTCCTCGCCACAAGAGACAAGCACCTGCGCGGCCGCATGATTAAGGAAGTCCTCGTCAAATGGAAAGACACCTCTCCGGAAGATGCAACTTGGGAACCAGCTACTATTCTTCAGCAGTTTCCGCAGCTCCAGCCTTGAGGACAAGGCTAGTCTTAAGGGGGAGGGCATGTTAGGGTCCCACCCTAACCCCCTTATTTATGTCTTGGGATCACGTCATAGTCAAAGAGTCAATAAAGCCCATATATTTTGTAATTGGTTAACCTGAAATTAATGACGGGACCACAGTTAGTTGCAAATGGGTCGTAGCCGTAGTATTAGATAGATGGTATTAATAAAACTCACGGTTTTGACCCGTGGTATCGCATGTATGAGTCATATATAAAGGATAGAGACTCCCTGCGAGGAGCATCATGTCTTATTTTGTAATCGAGCTCTGCTCTATTGGAGGTTGCCCCCTCGAAGAGGCATTTGAACATTGCTCTTTGAATAATAAAATCATTGCTATTCTGTGTTCTGGGTATCTTTTCTTCGCATATTCTGTGTTCTGGGTATCTTTTCTGTGCATATTCTGTATCTGGGTATTATTTTGCAGGTTAAGAGCATAACAAAAACATACTCAACGAAGTAAGAAACAAGGTTAACTAAGCACACATTGTGCACCACACTTCATCAGTTTACTGACCCTGGTCGATAATTTATGTTAGCAATTTAAGACAATAAATTGACTGAACAACAGTATGGACACAAACATCTATCATAAATGGGTCTACATAATCATGAATATTGTCATAAATGTGTCCACAATACGAATCTAACCATGAGAGTGAATGTTTAGAAGTGGAACATGGTATAAACCACTTGATTAATGGTCAATGATGTGAATCATTAACAAGTGTGATAGAAACCACCAATAATGACAATGGTTCTCAAGGTACTTCCAATACAATCTATGAAGTGTGAATAATGTTGGCATTATGAGATAAGTGTTGTCCTTGATGGCAAACCTCACTGATGACAAATCATAGTACAGAAGGTCAGCAGCAAGGAATTGATGATCAGATTATAAGAAGAAGAGAAAGTTCATACACGCAGGTTCGTTAAGCCCAAGTCGCGTGTACACGCAGGTTGGCTTCAGCAAAAACGCGTGTATGTGGAAAAGTACCTTTGGTCCATGGCGGTTAGTCCTTGGAAGTTGTGCCTATGGTTTCGGACCATTGTGTCTCGACGGGCGTGTCGATCCCTAGTTTTGAAGTTGATGGTATTGGATTTCTATGGTTTTGGCTCTTGGTATTGAACAAGGCCTAAGGCTATATAAGGAGAAGGAAATCATTAGGCAAGTGCATCTGAAATGTCTTGAATATCTGATGAAGCATTAGATCCAGTATGCAGGGTTATGGGTTGATGATGCATTGCTTGATCTGAGCTAAGGAGAGATCTCACCTGTTGATGGAGAACTAGATCTAAGGAGAGATCGGGATCAAATGGTTTGAAATGAACTATCTTTATGATGCTTATTCTAGATCTACATACTGACGCATGTATTGTTCTATAAGTGTTATGAATATGACTGATGTCTGGTACAGCTGCAAGTTATGAGAAATTATTTTTAGATCTGTACGCGGGTTGTCTTTGATAAAAGCGCGTATACACGCGGGTTTGATTCATCGAAGTAGCGTATACCTTGTAAATCTTAATATTTGAAGTTGCAGATGGATCTGATGGTTATTACAGAGTTCTGTGTCTGCTCTGTGTTCTGGTGACTGTTGTTAACAGGGTTTCAGTGATTCAGAGTTTGATGATTGTTTTGAGCTTCAATGATAGTTATGGGTCCAGTATGAAAATTGGATGAAAAGTGGCCTTACAGATTATGTGTTGTGCTTCAGTGTATCCAGTCTGAAAATTGATGAAACGTGGTACCTGGAGGTGAGAAGATTGTAGGCAAGCACCTACGTACTAGTATCTAAGCTAGTACAAAAGCTAAAGGAGATCTTTGGAGCATTGTAGCAGGTAGCAGCCTGCGTACTAGTAAATGGATCGGCTAGTACAAGAGAAAAGGGGGTTGTAGCTCCCGTACTGGTATAAGACTGCACCAGTACAAATATTGTAAAAGGATTTTCTTATTAAGAAGAAGATTGAGATGACTTGCAGCAGGTGGTTTTCACCCACATTGGGTTTCCACCTTATATCTTTGTGTTCATGTGTGTGGCTCTTGTGTGATGTTCTGTTCTGTTATTCTGCACCTGTTTACTGTTAATATGCTTAATAATGATCTGATGCATTTACTAAAGATTAAGCTAACTGAATTATAAGATCTCTGGATATACGCGAGTTTCATTAGATACAGTAGCGTGTACACGCGGGTTCACTAAATTGAAGTAGCGTATATGTTTCTGAGTATGAAATTCAAAAGTTTGATTGATCTGATAATACTGATTCACCCCCCCCTCTCAGTATTATTTCCAACAATTGGTATCAGAGCAGGTCCTTTGGTAGAAGCTTGATCGCTTGAAGGAGATCCGTGGAACAATGGGAAAGAAGCTTAAGAAGAAAGCTCATAAGAAGAAGAAGACATCTCAGAAGATCTATGACAGTGGGAGAGTCGATTGGGGATTAGGTATAAGAAGTTCTTCAGATTCAGAATCAGATTCAGAATTGGATTCAGAATCATTATCAGGTATGAATGTGTTATCCTCTGATGTTCCTGCTATATTTCCTTGTGAAAGTGATGGAAGTGATAGTGAAACTACTGAACATGCTTTTATGGGTGAGCAAGAAAAATGTCAAATAGAGGCAATGTTTAGAAGGCTTGCAGACAAAGTTAAAGATCAACAAGATCTATTGAACAAAAGGGAATGTGCTTTCAAAGAAGAAGTTACCAAACTAAAGGCCCAACTAGAAGAAGGAAACAAGGTAAGAAAGCTTCTCAAGGACAAGGAAGACCAATGTCAAAAATTGCAGCATGAAGTGACATCATTAAGAAAAGAAGTCAACGAAAGAAGCACAACCATCAAGAAACTCAAAGATAGATCCAGCTACTATGAAAATCTTGAAGCTACAATCCTCTCACTAAAAGGAGATCTTGAAGAATCAAAGAAGCAGAATACAGATCTACTCCAAGCTATTGCAAAACAAGAAAACGAAGCCACTAGCTTAAAATCTCAACTAGAATGTGCCTTCCGAGTTCGTCAAATGCAGCAGGATCTGAATGAAGAACAAGAAAAGGAGATTCTCAGACTAAGGCATCAGTTGGAAGAAGGAAGGAAATATGGAGAAGACATGAAGAAGCAATGTCTAGAAAAGGAGGAACAACTTCAAGTTGAGGTAAATATCTTGAAAGGTAAAATAGAAGAAAAGGATAAGCTTTTACGATTTCAAGATAGTTCTAAAGTCTTGGATGATATTCTTAGTAGTCAAAGGTCTCCTGCTATCAAGACTGGTCTTGGTTTCCATGAATCTAGTTCACAAGGTGAGGCAAGGAACTCTAAAGAGAAATCCAAAATGATCAACAAGGAGATGAAAGGTCAATCTCATCATCAACCAAGGAAAGAAAGTCTTCAAAGGAAATTTTTTACTCCTCCTATGAATAATGTTGAATGTTATGTATGTCATAATCTTGGACATGTTGCAGCTAGATGTAAAAGAAGAAGAGTTCAAGACTATTGTGCGGACAGGTCATCTCAATCAAGGTACTTTAATGGATATTGCTTTGCTTGCAATATGTATGGTCACAAAGCTGTTGATTGCTACAGGAGGAATATGAAACATGTAAGATGTTATACATGTAACAAGCCTGGACATATAGCAAAGGAATGCAGGAACAAAGGATGGACATCACACCAAAAGGAGAAAACCTCATCACACTTGAAGATATGGAGGAAGAAGGAAGTACAGTCAGCACAATGTACTGAGACACAGCACAGCACAGACATATCAGACTCAGGGGGAGCTGAAGGTGTAAAACTTCAGTGTTCTGAATCTCATACGCAAGTTCCTTAAATGAAAGTCGCGTGTATACGCGAGTTAGACACTGCAAAGCCGCGTATATGTCAGTCTGAGGAAAAGCAGTAGGGACAGGATCAGAAAAAGGGATCTGATATGATTCAGTCCATTATTTGCTCTATTGGTTAATAGTTACAGTCTGCTGAGGATGTGTAAAAATGTTTTGATACTTGTAAGATGTCTAGAAGTGTTTTGATCCTAACTTGATGATGATGATGATGTCTTGATGCTTATTGCTGATATATGCATGATCAGATCTAACAGATGGCACAGGTTGAGGGGGAGCATATGCCTTTAATAATTCATTGTTGGCATTATGGTTAATAGTCCTTATATGGCTAAATGATATATCTTGCTATGATGTGGTTGTGAGTTGTCTATGATAAAATCACATATGATTCTTGGGGTTACATAGTTGATGATCAGATCAGATTTATGGTTGATTCCTTGATGATGCATATATGGTGCTTACATGGTGATCTTCATAAGAACAAGGAGAAGTACAAAGCTTGAATACACATCTTCCTCACTTGATATCATATGCATAAAGATCATACAGTTATGATGCAGGCACTCTTGTGGATAAGGATTGTTGCAGTTGATGATATCAAGAAGTTTTGTCAAATGAGCTTGAGCTCAAGATACATAGTGCTGATACATGGATGACTACTCAAAATTGTTTTGTTGGGGACATGGTGATGAGTTCTTATCTATATGATGATAGGTTGATACTTACATATGTTGATTGATGCAGATGTTCCCAAGTAATGATACTTGGATCATGTAGAGCTTGATGAAATGGCTATGGTGGTTTCACACATGATACAATGTGAATGACTCTGAATTCTGTTCAAAGGGATGAATTGATGCAGACATACCTTGTTATAGGTTGATGACCTATTCTCTACAGGACATTTACAGGTTGCTGATATGGAAATTTGTGTACGCGTGTTGTTTAAAGGATATCCGCGTGCATACGCAGTTTTACAAGGGGATAGTCGCGTATATGGTGTACGCATGTTGCGTAAGGGATATCTGCGTATATACGCTTGTTTATGTGTATACAGACGCGTATATGGAGATTTGAAGGAAATCAGCAGGGACAGATGTTGGTTGCAGAAAGTCTGATATAGGTCTGACAGAGATCATCTGGTACAGGTTCAGGGGGAGCAGATAATCTTCCAATGATGCATTGTTGGCATTATATTAAAGCTTTTTGTTCTAGTTCACATTTGGTGTTGATTTCAGGAGGAACAAAGGCGAAAGGAGAACAGAAGGATCTCTTGGTTGCTGATCTGAATGGTGATTATCAGATGCTGCTAGTGACTTTCATAAGTCTTGGTCTAGTTATTTCGTCTCTATGTCATATATCTCTTTTGTGGTATCTCTTTCATGGTGTCAAGGTCATGTAACGGCCTATTTTGGTTTCCCCACTATGCCTGGGATGATTGATGCAATATGATTGGTTGTCATATGTAAACTTTTGATGTATCCCCACTTGGTTGGGTGGATGAGTCAATTTTTGTATATCCTCACTTAGTTGAGAGATGGATGTATGTATGAGTCTTTGGTGATAGGAAGGTCTTTTATGATGTATAGAGTCATGTTCTTCTTGAAGAACATCTTTTGCAGATCTTGCCTACAGTCAGGAAGAGCATGAACAGCACACTTCAGCAGTACAGAGACTTGGCATGTACTCAGGGGAGCATTGACAGATTGGTACACCTTGGCATATACAAAGGGGGAGATTATTCAGAGATTTCAGCAGGTACTCAGGGGGAGTATGGACAGTGGAATGATTCAGCAAAGGAAGAGAATATCTTGGTCCACCCTTTGCCCTTGATGTCAAAGGGGGAGAGTGATTTGGTGTTGTTGCCATCAAGTCCAAAGGGGGAGATTGTTGGCATTATGATGCATGTGTTGTACTTGATGGCAACCCTCTCATATCTCACTTATGTATAACTGGATGAATCTTCAGACAAGATATCAGATGTAACTGATGGAGGATAGCTCAAAGGAATCAGATGATGAATCTTCAGAAGAGATATCAGATGTGACTGATGGAGGACAGCTCAAAGGAATCAGATGCTAATTCTAAGTGTGACAAGTTAGCTTTGCCATCAAGTCCAAAGGGGGAGATTGTTGGCATTATGAGATAAGTGTTGTCCTTGATGGAAAACCTCACTGATGACAAATCATAGTACAGAAGGTCAGCAGCAAGGAATTGATGATCAGATTATAAGAAGAAGAGAAAGTTCATACACGCAGGTTCGTTAAGCCCAAGTCGCGTGTACACGCAGGTTGGCTTCAGCAAAAACGCGTGTATGTGGAAAAGTACCTTTGGTCCATGGCGGTTAGTCCTTGGAAGTTGTGCCTATGGTTTCGGACCATTGTGTCTCGACGGGCGTGTCAATCCCTAGTTTTGAAGTTGATGGTATTGGATTTCTATGGTTTTGGCTCTTGGTATTGAACAAGGCCTAAGGCTATATAAGGAGAAGGAAATCATTAGGCAAGTGCATCTGAAATGTCTTGAATATCTGATGAAGCATTAGATCCAGTATGCAGGGTTATGGGTTGATGATGCATTGCTTGATCTGAGCTAAGGAGAGATCTCACCTGTTGATGGAGAACTAGATCTAAGGAGAGATCGGGATCAAATGGTTTGAAATGAACTATCTTTATGATGCTTATTCTAGATCTACATACTGACGCATGTATTGTTCTATAAGTGTTATGAATATGACTGATGTCTGGTACAGCTGCAAGTTATGAGAAATTATTTTTAGATCTGTACGCGGGTTGTCTTTGATAAAAGCGCGTATACACGCGGGTTTGATTCATCGAAGTAGCGTATACCTTGTAAATCTTAATATTTGAAGTTGCAGATGGATCTGATGGTTATTACAGAGTTCTGTGTCTGCTCTGTGTTCTGGTGACTGTTGTTAACAGGGTTTCAGTGATTCAGAGTTTGATGATTGTTTTGAGCTTCAATGATAGTTATGGGTCCAGTATGAAAATTGGATGAAAAGTGGCCTTACAGATTATGTGTTGTGCTTCAGTGTATCCAGTCTGAAAATTGATGAAACGTGGTACCTGGAGGTGAGAAGATTGTAGGAAAGCACCTACGTACTAGTATCTAAGCTAGTACAAAAGCTAAAGGAGATCTTTGGAGCATTGTAGCAGGTAGCAGCCTGCGTACTAGTAAATGGATCGGCTAGTACAAGAGCAAAGGGGGTTGTAGCTCCCGTACTGGTATAAGACTGCACCAGTACAAATATTGTAAAAGGATTTTCTTATTAAGAAGAAGATTGAGATGACTTGCAGCAGGTGGTTTTCACCCACATTGGGTTTCCACCTTATATCTTTGTGTTCATGTGTGTGGCTCTTGTGTGATGTTCTGTTCTGTTATTCTGCACGTATTTACTGTTAATATGCTTAATAATGATCTGATGCATTTACTAAAGATTAAGCTAACTGAATTATAAGATCTCTGGATATACGCGAGTTTCATTAGATACAGTAGCGTGTACACGCGGGTTCACTAAATTGAAGTAGCGTATATGTTTCTGAGTATGAAATTCAAAAGTTTGATTGATCTGATAATACTGATTCACCCCCCCCTCTCAGTATTATTTCCAACAAATAAGTGATCTGAAACACTCATAGAATCATTCGATTGAAGGCTAATGATGAGAACCTGTTATCGAAGGCGAGAAACCTTCCATTAAGACATGCAGGCCTCAAGGTACTGAAAGTTTCTAGATCAGCTTCCTAGATAATGAATTGAAGTCAATAGGAAGCGACCCATCATAGGAAAGCCTACGACACGAAACAAAATGTCAACTTTTGAAAAGAGTTTACAAGGACTGACTCAAGGATGGCCGATGCAATTGAAGGCTAAAATTTGCAAAGGAACTTCAATTGAGGTTGAACTTCTATTGAACACATAACGACACGACAACTGACTTGGCATCATTTGGCTTAACGATAATACCCAAAACCATGAAGAATTTCAATGAGGTTTGATTAATTGTAAGACAAATGGACTTCCCAACCTAGACGTGAATGTGATGGAGTGTCATGTTCAAGAGCGACATGCTGCCTTTAGAAATGTAATATAAAATGGACTCCTTTTCCCAATTTCCCCCACCATTATTGGCAAGTACCTCTTTATTTTTTACAATCTTGAGGGGGATAACATATGCTTGGACTGTAAGCTCATCCTTCGGATGAGTCCATCGAAGTATTTTTAACGAACCCTAAGAAGGAATGGTTTGGTTCCGTTATTCTTAACAAGTCTTATACTATTTATTTTTTACGAGTCCAGTAAAGGAGTAACTCAATGTCGTTTTCTTTTAAAGAGTTTGAAAAAGACACAAAAAGGAAACTCATTCAATTCTTTTACCGTAAAATTTTAACGAGCCCAGAGAAAGTAAAGCTCGGTGTTTTTCAGTTTTAGAGAGTTAGAGTAAAACATAAGTAGACTCCATCAGGTTCTTTTTCATAAGTTTTAGTCCCTGAGGTCCAAAAAAGGATAAAATAATACAAAAGAGAACTCTATTGACCATGTTCGATCAACGTATACCTTTTTCATAAATAGTCCTAACTCAGTCTGTAAAAGGGGTAAACTTATACTGAGTGGGTGGTTTGTTCATTTACTTTTGTGAGTTCGAACAAACAAGTACTCGACAATATTTTCATTTTTAAAGAGTTCGAAAAGGGCTTAAAAGAGGACTCTATGATTTTCGTTTTTCGTAATTTTTTAGGAGCATGTAAAGTGATAAAAATATGCTAAATAATCAAAATGATTTATTCTCACTTTGTAACCTATCATGCACATTTAAACTCAATAAATCATTACAACTGCTCAAAAATATAAAATTTTCCCTCCTAAAAGGTTTTAAATAAAAAAAATAATATTTATTTTTAGCTCAAAACCCCTATAAAAGTGGAAAAAGTAAATTATTTCTTACCCTTTGCACTTTTACCATTTGAGAGCAGAGAGAGGAGTTTTCTATGACGAGACATTCGGGACTGTTTCCGAGCTAACTGGTGGATGAAATCACAAACCGCTTCTTCCAGGTAGAAGATCTCTTCCTAACTTCACTTTTCATCCATTCAAATTTCCATTTTAATCTTTGAGTTAATTTTTTGGGGCAAGGATTTGTCAAAAAATGCGCCCTTGTCCCTGCGCTGATTTCCTTCAATCGGGCCCGCGCAGTTGAGTAAAATTTTCCATATGGAAAATCACGCCTGTGCGGATATTTTCTAGAAAAATCCTTGTAGCTCCGCCCTGTATGTAAAACATCGGCAACATAGGCAGTGAGGCTCTCTTTTTTGAAAGAGTTGGACTCCAAAAAATATGAGATCAACCTTAAAAATTATTCTAATCTTTTTAAAATGGTCATTTCAGGTTAATTGATTGCTCAAAATGGAGTGGAGGGAAAGAGAGCACGAAGCCAATGATTTGGCAGCTTTGGTAGATCTAGCTACCATGTAGGCTCTAAGAACTTGTGGCCTCCTGAAATACTGGCTCATTCCTGGGATGAAAGCTTAGGTAGATTTGATGACATGGATGGTAAGAACCTGGAATGTCTAGGAACAATGTTTCATGATCGGAGATCATCGCGTTACCATTGACGTCAATGACATTTATTTCTTGACTGGGCTTTCTCATCGGGGAGCCGATATTTCATTGTTTGGACAGAGGACAGGAGGAGATACTATAGATGGGTATCTATGACACTTTTGTAGAGGTGCACCACCCAAGGATGGTAGAATTGATATTCAAACCATCGAGCTCTTGCCCCTGAGGACCATTACTTTCATTATTAGCAAGTTGTGTGGCAGCGCTGCCCTTCATTTAGCCACACGGGCACAGATGCAGACTATCGTGGAATGTTGGGAATCCATGGTGTTCAATTGGTGTGAGGCAGTGGTTATAAACATGAAGGGACAACTGACTAGATGCAAGAATGGGAAACTGAAGAAATTCAGTTATGGCACCATTCTTATTGCTTTCACCCTAGAGAGGATTCCTCTTCTCTGACCATAACAGATTCTAGCAGATGAGGGGGAACCTAGGGATCCGCGTATGATGAGGTGGGTTGCACTGATGGCACATCATGGAGGTGATGGACCGATAGTGAGGTATACTCCTGAGTTTTTTTACTGGTTAGGCCAACAGATCATTTCGATCGAGGACTTCCCATATGTCGAGATGGATTACAGAGGTGATCTCGATATCCCACTTCCAGCCAGAGCTCAGTGGGGTGACCTAGGTGAGAATTTCTCATTTTGACATGTTTTCAATTTTTTAAAATTTTATGTGTTTTTTGTATTCAAAGGCTAATTATCTGAAATGCATGCACATATGTGGGCCCAAACTGACCAACAAAGTTGAGGCGATTTGACAGACGAGGCAAGTAGCCTATAATGACTACGACAGCTAATCCAGAGGCAGTAGAGATTTTGACAGAGTGGAAACACAACCTAGAGAGGTTGAATTTGGATATCCCATAGACTGGGACGAATGACATTCCTCTTCGATATCAGAGACATGCAGTTGGGGTTGCAGGGGCCACTGAGACATTTACTGCGTCGAATTTCTCGTGTTGTTGTTTGTTATCATGAGCATCATCATGCTTAGTTTTTCTAGTTTCTAGGACCATATTTTTTTATTTTTGGTGCCGACATATTCAGAAAATAAAAGCCACAAGGCCTTATGTCCTTGGATGACATATTTTGTAGACACATGGCTACGCAAACTCTATTTTAATGAAAAAATACTACTTTTGCCTACAATTTATCTTGATCAATATGAATGAATATTTTTTTAATTTAAAAATGTCGCAAATGTCTATTCAACATAGCCAATGCATCTGTCAATGTGTTTAAATATCTTGTAATGTGTTGATATTCGGTATAATCGAATTGCCTTTCCAAAAGATGGACCCATAAAAACATTCTTAACATTGTTGGAATTCTTACTACATAGACACTGTTTAAATGTAATACAACGAGTTGCGAATCTAACCTAACGATTAAATGCCAAATACTAAATGTGATGGCATCCGATAATAGCTCAATGACTACGCTATATTATGCTATGTTATTTGTTGTTTGACCGAGACATATTCCATGAATAGAGACTAGCTCATCACTGGGTGAATAGATAACCCAGGCTGTGGAAGATAAATTCTGAGTACTATGAATAGTGCCATCAGCAAAGCCAATGTAAGTCTGAGGGAACATCGACATTTGTAAATCAAGTGAAAAACAAGATAAGCAGGAGAAGTAGTAGAAAATGTAAAAAACATTAACTATCACACATACCTAAAAAACGGTAAATAATGTATAAATCTCCACTAAAATTTTATGCATAATATTTCTTTAGGTAAAGACCATTTCTGGGCTTTCCTAAAGGAATACCATTGTAATCAACCAAGTCATAGGCTCCTTTAGCTAATACGCATTTTATGATGTAAGGGCCATGCCACATGGGTTCGAACTTTCCCGCGCCTAACTTGTCATGAGCTTGATCATAAACCAAGACTAGGTCACCTTCTGAATATGAACGAGGATTGATGTTTTGATCAAATTGAGCTTTGACTCATTTTTTGTGAGCTTCGCTAGCAAGTGCGACATCACAAATATTTTCATCTAAATGTGCTAAATGTACAAAACGTTCTTTGTCTGCAGAGGTAGCAAGCAGTAATTTGATAACTAGTTTCAGAGATGGGATTTCACATTCAATGGGTAATACTGCTTCCAAACCATAAACAAGTTGGAAAGGAGTAAAACCTATCGATGTTTTTTCAGTAGTACGGTAAGCCCACAACGCTCAAAAGAGCATGGGAGGCCAGTTTCATTTTTGAATACCAACTATTCGCTTAATCATATTGGTTAAAACTTTATTGATGGCTTCGACTTGACCATTAGCTTGTGGATAGTAAGGAGTAGAGATATCATGGCATAGGGCGAGTTATGTTGATAGTTCAACCATGATAAAGTTACGAAAATGAGTACCATGGTCCATAACAATAGCTTGCGGGACACCAAATTGAGAAATCATATAATTGAAAATGAAAACTGCTGCAGTTTCACCGTCATATTTATATGTAGGCATGACCTTGGCCTATTTCATAAAGTAATCGACTGCAACGATAATATACCCATGCCCCCAGGCTAAGTGAGGGTTATAGGTGATGAAATCGATGCCCCATTTGGCAAAAGGACTGACAACTATGATAGGGTGAAGAGGAGATGGAGGTTCTCACATTTTGCGATCGTAGATTTGGCAATTATGGAATTTGCAGACTGCAATAATGCAATCTTTAAACATTGAAGGCCAAAAACAAACGTCACGTAATATATTTTGGGCAGTAGCATACCCATAAATATGACTGCCACATACTCCAGAATGACAGCCATTTAATGTTTTTTCGGCCTCTTGGAGAGTCAAACAACGTTGAAAGATAGATTCGGTACCATGATGGTAAAGAGTGTCACCAACAATATTGTATTGTTGGGATTGATATTGGATTAGAAGACGATCAGTTTTAGATAACTCAGGCCTAAAATTTTGGGTTTGGAGATATATAATGATATCTTCATACCATGGATCTGACGTACTAATAAGAAAGAGAGATTCACCAGCAAAGGAATCTTCTGCTATAGTTTCTATATCAATATGAGGAAAGTCACACAATATTTTGACGAAAAACAAATATTTCTTTGATTTATATATTTCAAATTCTAAATCAAACCCTTGTAATATAACTATCCATTTGGAGTATTTCCCCCTAGCAATTTCTTAGTAAGAATATACATCTTAGGGTTGCAATCTGAAATGACTATTGTTTTTCGGAGAAGTATATAGTGACGGAATCATTAAACAACTTGAATAGCTGCCAAGGCTAGTATTTAATCTCAGTTTTAGTGATATTTCTACTCAAATAAGAAATCACATGTTCGTTGCTAGAATCATCCTCTTGGACTAACACCATGCCAATAGTGGCATCAGATGTAGCTGGGTACATGAAGTAATCTCGATGATAATTAGGTGGATGCAGTAATGGTGTATTGGTCAGTGCATGTTTTAATGCATCAAAATCTTTATCAGCATGCTCATCCTAAAAAAATGGAATGCCCTTTTTCAACAGTCCAGTAAAACCTTGGGTTAGTTCGACATAATTATGGATGGATCTACGCAAAAAGTTTTATTTTCCTTGCAAACTCTAGAGTTGTGGAAGGCTAGAAGGAGCAGGAAAATTCGTAATTGCCTCTAACTTAAGGGGGTCAACACGAATGCCCTGTTTTAAAACGATGAAATCTAGAAGTCAACCCGATTGTATACAAAAAACAAATTTGTGTGGATTCAAGCGAATATTGTAATGCTTGCACCTAATGAAAATTGCTTTTAAGTGAAATGGGTAATCTTTCCTTTTCATTGAATGAGTTGGCAGGTCATCCAAATAAGGCTGAAAAATATGCTTGATATCATGGAATGCACAAGACATTTCTCATTGAAAAGTTGCGCCAACATTTTTTAGGCAAAATGGGAGTTTGCGATAAGCAAAAGTCCCCCATGGGCATATAAACACGGTTTTGTATTGATCGGCATGGAGTATGCTTATATGATTGTAGCTAGAAAATCCATCCATGAATGAAAAAACTTCATTCCCGACACAGTCATCAACAATCTCGTCGATATACGGAGTTGGATAGTTGTCCTTGGGATAAGATTTATTAATATCTCTGTAATCAACACATACTCGAATAGTTCCTTGTTTTTTATTAATAGGTACAATGTTTGATACCTAAGCAATCAAAGGAATGGTGTAAATGAATCTTGCTTTCAATAGTTTTTCAACCTCAGTTTTGATAGCGGCAACTTTTCTTGGATGTATGGGATGTAATCACTGTCTAATAGGCTTAGCATCCGGATAAGTTTTTATCTACTGTACAACTATGCTAGGGTTGATTCCTGGAATTTATTCGTATGACCAGGAAAATATGTCGCATAATTCCTAAAATAGGGCTTTAGAAGTTTGAATCTCTTCTAAAGAACAAGAAGCTTCTATATGAATATTTTAAGTTATCCCTATTTTCAATGAGATGTCTATGGGTATAATTGTTGATATGTTCCCTAAATTCTGTTAAGAATCGGAAGAAAGGGTAGATATTGGACATTGAGGATCACTAAGAGTCTCAGATGAAAACATATATGAGAAATTATTCTCAATTTTTTCAAAAGATGGCAAGAAGGTTGAACGATGATGAGTACCATCCCATGCTATTTCGTCCAAGGTCATAATTTCCATACTCCCTTTATCAGTTAACAAATTTATGTTAAAAGGATCAAGCATAAATATTGGTTCCAAGCATGACAAATGAGAATATTCATCAATAACTGTATTCATTCGATTGTTTTCAGATGTTGATAAGTTGGAAAAGGATTGAATTGCCTCATAAGCCAACTCAAAAGGGCTACGAGGCATCTCACTACCATATAATACTAATTATGATTCTTAAGGTACTTTCCACAGATCTACCGATTTGAAAGTACTTGATGTAATCATGTTAATATGGGCATCATTATGAGGGAAATTGGGTGGAGGGAATGCGGAAGTTCCCATCAAAGATGAGTCTTTGAGAAGACCAACACCAACTTCTTCATACGAATTTGTTGATTTTCCAACAAAAGGAACACTACCAATGGAATTAGGATCTAAGGTATAGTACAACAATTGGTCATCCTTTGTGAAGAAACATGATCATCCTAAAATATGACGAGAATATTGCATCCATGGCATAAGTCCAGCTCCGACCAAGCAAAAGGTTATAGTCAAGTTGAGCATCAACAAAGTCAACTTCTATTGTAACCGTTTTACCCTCTAATTTGATTGGTAAATCATTTAAAATACCGTAAGGATGAAAACCTATTCTATCAAAGGATTTCAAAGTTGTGGGAGATTGATTGATTGTCAGAGAACCTAAAGCTCTCCAACAGGCAATGACATAATACATGTCGATGCTCCTTCATCAATCATTTTTCAAAAAACTCGTCGAGTTTTGACATGGACTAGTATCTGAAAAGCCAGTTGGTGTGGGAGACGTGGGACATGATTCTCGAGATTGAAAACAATCAAATTGGAGTCATGAGGATCTACTGCTCCAATGGCTGATAATAATAACTTCCTTTGTGCTAGACAAGTCTCCAGCACTTCAAGAGCTCACATTACGTAAGGTGACATAGTCAAATCTTCGAAGATGTTATAGTTATGAGTAGCCCTAGTGTGAGGGTTAAAGGATGACTTTTGAAGCAAACCCTTAGGAGGCAGACAAATTATGATATCAAGGTTTGGTTTTTAAATATGTAATGGTTTAGAAGCAGGGGGAGTAGATGTGGAAGTTTGACCAGTTGGACGGGAGTCATCTCCATCTTCAACAAGACTCTTTGATGCATAATATTTGGATCTCGTTGCTAACATAACTTTTGAAGACATCATCATGATATATGTCGATGTGGATGAGGAGGATTGGTCATGAGAAATCATTTTTTTTTCTTAAAGAGGAAAGGGGTCCTTCAAAATAGCAGGAGTGGCTGAACCTTTGATAAATTTAGAAGCTTCGACACGATGTGGGCACTCCTTGGTGTAATGATCTTCATCACAGATTAGGCAAGGATAAAGAGGTTTCTTCTTTTCGCTAGATAGTTCGTTCTTGTGTTACCTCCTAATAGTGAGTGTCTTGTTTAGCTTTCCCTTTTCTATTTTTCTTGTTTCTAGATTACTTACCTTTGCTGATAGATGATTCTACAACGTTAATCTCTGAAGTAATTTCGGGAGAAGGATCTTCTTCAGGTCAATTAGATAGAGCCAAAATCTGAGTTTTCTTAGAATTCTTCTTTTTATTCTTAGATTTTTGCTCACAAAACAAATCATACCATCAACGGCATGTGATACTGTAAGGGTTGGATTAGTTTGACCAGGGCGGGGTAAATCTGGGATCTTTTCATACAAAGTACCAGACTAAGTATAAACAAGATCAAGGTATTGATCATGAGCAGTTACTTTCTCTTGAGTCACAACACCTCCTTTGGCAACATCTCAATTATTTATTATTGGTAAATGAGATTTTATGAACCATTCGGCCAAAATCTGGTCTGGAATGTAAACTTTAACCAAACGACGTCTTCATCTCCATCCATGAATGTGATCTGAGATATTGGTTGGCATTTACTGTTATAAATAGGTTAAAAGTTTAGTTTCATTATCATATCGAATGGGTAATTGAAAATGTATAAAAAAAGTTGCAGCAAGGGCATTAAATGTACTGAAGGAAGTTCGCGACAATTATACATAGCATTTGGCTGCTGAACCAGTTAAGGTTCGTTGAAAAAGTCACAATCTAATAGAATCATCGATTAATTTGTTGGACGTGCACCAAAGATGATAGGTCATAACATGGTTTGAAGGGTATTTGCCCGACTTACCTTCAAACTTAGGGATGTCACTGGGCAACTTAGTAGGAATGGATGGCCAAAACGGTAAATAAAGAATAGGATCATTAGTTAACCGAGATAGGTAAGGCAAATCCAAAGTTGCAATGGAAGGAAATTAGGGGTTAGGATCCTGAGGTGTAAATTGATAACCCTAAGGGACGAGTCCTGTATCGAGAGGAGGATACCCAGGATATCCTGGAATAGCCTGACCAGTTGGAATTTTCATTCCTCCTGGATATCCAGGATCAGCCATATTGTATTGAAGTTGCATAGGTACTTGAAACGTATGACCTGGGTACGGTGTATTCTAAAATGGAGGACTCTCGCCCGTTTTACCTTGAATGAACTTTCCTTGAAAGGGTTGATTTCGCAAAGGTTTACCTTGGAGAAATTGAGTTTGAAAAGGTGGACCTTGAACAAACTGACTCTGGGGTTGACCTTGTAAAGGTCGCCCTTGAAACGACACTTTCATATATGGAAAATTAGGTTGTACGATAGGTATTTAGGGTATGGATGGAATTTTAGGAATATATTGAACACCAAATACCTTAGGGCTAGACTAAACAAGTGGTTGCACCATTGCTTGTGATGTAAGTGGGACAGTTATGATAATCCTATAATGGGAGTTTGAGGTGAACCTGAACCTGGATTATGAACAGTTGTTGGTACAATAGACTGAACCGATGTTTGAAGAGTACTTGGGACATGATGCTGGAGTGGTTGCTGGGAAGGTGTCTATGGATTAACCTGGCCAGTTGGTTGGACTTGAAAAGCCATACCTTGAAAAGGTAATTTTTGTGTAGGTTGTCTAATAGGTTGAACAGGTTGATACATGGGCACTTGAGAAGCAACTAGAATTGATTGTTGATTTAATGAAGGGTTCCAGATTGTATTCATTTTAGGGTAAGGCATTCCAATGATGGGTTGAGGCATAACAGGTTGACCAAAACCGGTTAGAGGCATTTGAGCATAATTAAGATAATTTTTAGCAGGGGGTTTCCCCCCAGATGTAGGGTAGGATCCACCTAAAGGTTGTCCTCCAAGTGGAGGATATGATGGTTTCCCCCCAAGCGGGTAATAACCACCTGTTGGGTTGATTTGAGGATTACCAAGATTACCAGAAATCATATTAATAAATTGTTCAGATGACAAAACTTCATTAGTAGGATTAATTACACCAGTTGACATATTTGAAGATTGATTTGAGGAAGAAGCTTCTAAATAAGCTCCATCATGAGAGTGATATCCAGGCAAAAGAAAACCACCATATAATGTTGACTCCAAAGAAGTAGAAAACATAGATGTGTTTGATGAGGTAACTCCAGAAGCCATCATAGACCAGTCAAAACCTGGTACAATAGAGTAAGGAGTTGTGTATCGTGGAATCCCTTGTCCTAAAAATTTCAAGGGTGTGAAATACCAAGCGTTAGGGTGAAGAGATCTAAACAAAAGATCTGAAATATATGTTGGTTCACTGGTAGAAACTACTGGTTCTTCCTCTTTGTCTGAAACAATTTCTTCGATGCTAATGAGACTAAGAGGGAGATTATCAGTAATAATGAGTCTCACAGACAGTGAATGTGGAGGATCCAGAATATGCATTGTAGAAAGTGTCTAAGATTTAGGTTCAAAAATATCATACTCAAGTTCATCAATATCTAGTTCAGAAATGGGATTTGTATCTAAAATGTCTCTAGTATTTATTTCAGTTTGAATGAGTTAAGTAATTTGTAAACCAATTCCTTCCAAGTGTGATAGTAATTTCCAAGTTTGATGAAGTTCAGTTTTTGTCACTTTAAGGCCTAAGATAGTATATGTTTGCGGTTGATTAAACTTTAGTTCCTTTTACATCAGAGTCTATAGTAGTAGAATTTTCAGTTTCTGTCGCAATTCTGGATCCCAATGATTTAGAATTTTCGGCTTTTATCTTTTTTAACTGACTTGGTGTATATTCAAGGGGTTCCCTGAGTATCCTACATGATTGTCTTGGTAATTTTGCCACAAATGCAAAATAGTGACACAATTCCGCAGTACCTGAGCAAGTTTACATAGTGTCATGATGAACTTGGTGGGATTGGTGTTACTGTCCCTAAAGAAGATTTCGTAGCGCTAGCTCTATTGGGTCTTCCTAAGAGCTGACACAGTTATCAAGATTGAGTAAATGGTAGAGAGAAATACCACAGTGGGAGCAGCTATGGTCCGATCTAGTGCAGGAAGAAATAAGGCAGAACAATAGAGATGGGACCTCATCCAAAGAAGAGTAAGAGGACTTTGCATTAGTATTTGAGCTAGTTCCAATGCTTGGACTTACTACTCTTTTAATTTAGTAACATGGCAATAATTGATTCCCAAAGGTCTCAAGTTGAACCTTTGCTCTTCATTTCTTCTGCGATAGATCCAATCCAATGTAAGGGTTGAACCAAGAAGTTATAATACCACTTATAAACACACCCACTGACAAATAGGAGTGTATTTGCTATTCTAACCCAACATCCCTGGTACAGTTAAATAAATGGGGTAATTTTTTTTTTTTTACTTCTAGTAAGTTTCCATAACTCATTTTGGATGTTGTCATCATATTCATCTCAGCAAGACTTTTCTACTGATATAAAGTTTTTCCATTTCGGACTCCATGATTACAAGTTAGGGTCCTCTAAAGTTTTATTGATTCAAATATGCCACCTCATTTTTCTCACCACGTGGCAACCACATGGAATTTCACTACACTACCATGTGAAGGAGGCTCTAGGGAATCTCATAGAACTTGGCCACCTGTTGTACCTCGATGCCCTATAGTTTGCATTACCCCTCTAGCATTGCAGGTGGGTTTATTTTCCATGCACACACACACACACACACACACATGTATATACATATACATATACATATATAGTTATGGCCCTCCGCCATCCAATAGCCCATGTCAATGTCTCAAATCAATAGCCAACAATTGAAAGCGCCACTCGACCCCCTCTCACTAATGTCATGGGGGGGTGGGGGGGGCGGGGGGGCATAACAGTGTCCTAGATCTGCTTTGAGGTTCCTGCTGGAGATCCAATGGTTACCCGTGACTCAAACAATTTGAGGGTCTATACTCAATAGCATGACCCCCCCTCCCCTTATTGACGTCACATGGAGAGTATTGTTATTGTCCATGGTTGTCAATCTCATACATAAATCTCCATCATCCATTACGATCTTGGGGTTTCACCCTCAATTGAAATACATGGTTATATGGTTCAACGCCCCAACCCTTAGGGCTACAACTTAGAATTTTATGTCGTGTCATCGTGGTTCTTCTCGTCACCCACAAGCTGTGTACTAGGCACATTATTGGCCTTTCTCTTTGGAATTTATGCTAGGTCACATGCTCGCCATGTGACTGAGGGCTATCCCTACACCTTGCGTCACTAATTCATGGAGCAATAGTGTATACGATATACGCTAAATTTTCACAATGGTCTCACGTAATACCCGACTTCACGATTATACATAAATGTATATCATTGAACTACTCATTAAGATCAGTGCGCTATATATATAGTGTTGCATCCAAGCCTTGGGCATGCAACCTAAGTGCTATTCTTGGCACTATGTATAATCAATTACATAGACCTGTGGAACTTTTTATAGACTAATTTATCGAAGTTAGGTTCTCCATCACACAAGTGCTCTGTTGATTAAAATGCAGGTAATCATGGCCTCTAGCTTATTTGGGAGTATGCGTGGTTATATAGAGTTGCATAGTCCTCATTAAGAAACTAGACATAAGCTCATGACATGATTAACAACTTCTACTGAATTCATACATGTATATTTTCATTCATATGCAACTGTATATTACAGGTCTCTAAGCATTCAACGACCATGAGCAATTCTTGTAGCCAAACACAACTGCTTAGTCAATATGAATGGTATTTCATATACCATATACTATAAGAATGCTTCCAAAAATCACATTAGGTGCACTCAACATTTACACCATATTTAGAGTCATAGTTATGCCTTCTCAATGCACAAGGAGTACAATAGTGCAGAAAAGCACATTCATAATCATTTACCATGCCTTTATAATGATTTTGAGAATAAGCGAGGCATTAGAAATCCATCTACACAGGATAAACAATGCTTCATACATTCATATGGCATGAAATTAGCTCAACATTTAATGAATTTAACACAAGTTGTTATACCTTCCCTTAGTGTTTACTCACACCAACAACAAAAGGGTATTTATCATGTTTGTACAACACTAGTAGAACCACCGTCACAAGGATCCATTTATCTGCATTCCTATGTTAAGAGTCATCAGAGCTTCATTCTTTTAATCACAATAAATCCATGCACCATTCATGCAATCAATACAAGATTAGATTAACAGTATAATCATAAATTTCATGGCAAATAATACATAGTAAGAAAATTAACTTGAATTGTAGTTGAAGTTGGGAAACTGAGTTTAGGACAACAACACTCGCATCTATCACCCTCGAGCTAGATTCCAAAGACCGAGGTGAATTTTTCTCAAGGGATTACACTCCAACTGCTAGTTGAAACATGGATCCGAGAGGTTCTTCCACCTCTACCCACCTAATATTTAAGTAGTCAATAATAACATAGGGAATCTAGACACCTGTTTTCCCCACTCTATTGTTGTTCAACAACCAGCATCAACTACAAATTTGATAGATACAGATATCAACCCTTCAAGCTACAAAACAATGGTTCTACCCATATTGGGGACTCTAAAACCCACTGTAAAAGAAACCACAACAAGAAAGGCCTTCAAAAATGCTCCTTTCAAGAATCCAAGGAAAAATTCTCCACCCCATTAATCAAGGAAATCCTAAGAAAAACCATCTCCACTCTCTAGCTATCAAGGAATCTAGAGATCATTGTTCCTCAAATGAGAGAAATTTATTCTTGCCTTCTTGAAAACCAAAAAATCTGTTTTCTCTACTACCTTTTTGTTGCTCCCTTCCTTTGAAATCCATTCTCTTGATCTCTCCTTCCCAAGTTATGTTTCTTCCCTTTTTCTAGCCAACACCTCACTCCAGAACAACATTCTCTCCATCGTACTAAGTTGTTTGAATCGAATTTTTTCCCTCTGTCCCCTACACAGTCCTTCAAAGATTTATCTCTGACTACCCAAATCTTGCCAACCTATCGAATGGTGCCACCTGCTTATATGTCCCCCAATATTTTTGCATTGGTTAATTTATTACAGTGGTTGGTGAGCACACCTTACAAGTTGGCATATTTCCCATTTTTCCTTTTTAAATTATTTTTCCTATTTTCTTCTCACATTTTTTTTTCCTTTACTTCGAGCTGATACGAAAATAAAAATTGTCCCTTTTTTGCACCAATGCCAACTTCCATGAACTAGTTTAGATTTCAAGAAAACCTTAAACCATCCATAGAAAGTAACCCCCTCAACTCTAGAATCCATGTCCCTTTGACTTAACCCCTGTTTTCTAATCAAATATTTACATTGTATATATTGGTGGAAAATAATTGGGGTTGTCACACCTAACCACTAACCTCTATAAAATCAACCCCATTTAAAAGTCATGCACTACCCGTTAACCCTTTAACACTTAACCCATCAACCCCTCTTATCCTAGCCAGCTAATCCACTTAGTGATGCATGCACCCAACCCACTAAAGCGCCTACAAAATATTATCACTTTAAGTACTTGAATGATACATGATTAAACTAACCCAAGAAGTTGTTACACATAAATAACTAACCAAAATTGTAATATTTTGATTTTGTGTGGTGGAAATTATGATTTTATCTTAAAATATCCCCCATTTTCTTTTCATGTGGAATGACATGATTTTATTTTTCAATGTGTATTCTTTTTTTTATGTGTTCACTTAATAGTATCAATTTATGCACTCATGTACATAAGTGAGACACCTAACATAAGTGATGCACTCACATACATAATCAATGTAGATTGGCCCCAAGAACTATTCTTGTTAATTCTAAACTCGAAATGGAAACCATGTACCAACT
This sequence comes from Pinus tabuliformis, assembly GCA_031772625.1. Classification (NCBI taxonomy): domain Eukaryota; kingdom Viridiplantae; phylum Streptophyta; class Pinopsida; order Pinales; family Pinaceae; genus Pinus; species Pinus tabuliformis. The sequence goes on from CM062818.1 coordinate 1,287,270,057, forward strand.
GTAGGTGAAAGAATCTATATATAAGTATTTTGTGGTGGTCTGAAGCTTGAACCTAACCCGTAAGTGCGAAAGGAAAATTTTACATCCTAAGAATCTATATTTTAACATTTTCCTATGGCTTGGGTTATGAGAACCATCCCTAGTCTACCAAACCCTAAAATTACTGCCAAATAATTTCTACATGCTAAAGATGCCCTATGTAGGAGATATGTGGTGGCTCAAGGCCATATGCATTTCCTATGAGCCCCAACCATGGTGTTTCATATCTCTAAATGACCACCATATCTCATTTATAAGCCAAATATTCCTTATGTAGGGACGTGTGATAACATATCGTGTTGTGCATGCCTCATGAGCCCCAAAGGAGAATGTCATGACCTAGGATGTGGCTTTCATCCTAATACCATCCATGGTGTTCTAAACCTCAAGGTTGACACCATATCTTTCCCATAAGCCAAATATTTTGTATGTGTGCCTATTTTGATTTCTTTTGGCTTTATGCACAGGAACAGATCCCAAAAATTAAATGATATTGTAGCATAAGACCTTATATTTTGGTATTTGACTATGTCTTAGGTCATTAGAACTATCCCCAATGCAATAAACTTTGAAATCACCACTATATTGAAGTCATGGGCTAAATGTTCGCTATTCAAGACATGTATGAGTAACAAAGGGCTCACACATGACCCATGAGAACTAATAGATATATATTATATCCTCAAATCATTGATTTTGACATCAAACCATTACATGTGTCCTAAGAACCATCCTTGGAGCACCAATCCTCAAAGTGTTGATCATATGTCACTTGTAGGTTAAGTATATACAATTTAGGGCTTGTGTTATTGTGTGGACCACTATAAATGACCCATGAGACTTATACGAAGTTGGTATAGCCTTATATCTTGTATTTTTGCTCTAACCATAGTCCATGACCCAATAATTATGCATTTTGTTACAATCTCAAAATTGTCCCCACATCCCATGAATAGGCTAAATGTTTGTTTATATTTGTTGGGGTGCCATGAATGGTCCATGAGCCCAAAATAATGATGTCATGACATAATATTATGTTCTGATAAATCATGGCATGGATAATGAGAACCATTCTAAACTTTGAAATTTTCCACTACATCTTATTCACATGCCAAATATTCCTTATGCAAGCCTTGTGTGGTAGCTCAAGGATCACACAAGGCATTTAAGACTCCTTGCGATGATGAGAGTTCTTGAAATCAATAGTGTAGGATTTATATTTTAATGCCAAATCATGTATTGGTAGTTCAAATCATAAATGATGTGTTGTTGTCGCTGTGACAAACACCCTCCAAAATGTTTCCTACACTTGGATTTTGGAGCCTCCTTGTGATGTTATGATCTACCATTTCAAGTTGTCCACTATCACTTCATGGTTGGCTAGTGTTTTTCTAAGTGATCAAGTCTTCTTGTGAGAGTCTAAGTGTCAAAGCCACTTGCTTACACATGCTTGGCCTTTTGATGCATTCTCAAGCGCACACTTTTTGAATGTGCATTGTTACTTGCTTTTATGATTGTTGTTATATTGTGAACTACATTGTAGTTTAATCAATAATTATTTCATTCTCTTGTGTGTCTCTTTTAGGCTAGTACTATTAATTTTCTTCTCGAGGCTCCATATACCTATCAAATGGAAAATATTCCTTTTATAGTTCCTATTTGGTTGCTCAAGGCCATACAAATGGCCCATGAGGACCAAAAATGAATGTTGTGGTCGATGAAAATATATTTTGACACACTAAATCATCTCTCATTCACTAAAGGGAATTGCTAATGTGCTAAATATTAGAATGGCACCATCTACTACTTCTCAAAAAAGTATTTCATGGGATGTCCTATGTGATTGTTCAAGGCCTCACATATGGCCCATGAGCTCCATGAGGAAATGCTATGTCATATAATATTAAATTTCAATGTCAAAAAATGTTTTGGATCTCAAGAAGTGTACCTAATGTTTCAAACCTTGAAATGACCACAAAATACCACCCATATATCAAATATTTCATTTATAGGGAATGCATGGATGCTCCATCCTTGATGCTATAAACATAAAATGGATATCATATTCTAGTATATTCTAAATATTCTTTATCAAAGGAAAGTGTGGTGGTTTTGGGATCTACACATGGCCCACGAGCCACAAAGGAAAATGTTGCAACACAAGACCAAAAAATTAGCCTTATATCATGCCATGGGCCTTGAAAACCACTCTTAATGAACCCCTCATCAAAATGGTGATGATAACTCACTTGTAGTGAAAATATTTATATGTATTCCTTCTATGGTAGTGCAAGTTACCAAGCATGTACCATGAACCCCATAGATAATCAATGTGGTTTTATATCCTGAATTTAGACCTTGGACCATGGCTTGGCCCATGAAAAATATCCTAGGTGTCACAAGTCTTTAAATAGATATCATATCTCACCTATAGGCCAAATATTAAATATGTAGGACCTATGTTATGGCTAAGGCTCCTGTGCATGGCCCATAATCCATAAAAGCAAAATTTATAGCCTAAGGCTATTTCTTTTAACCTTAATGCACAACTTAGTCTATGATAAGCAATTGTGTTTCAAAAAACCTCTAATTGGGCACTATATCTTACTCACACGCTAAAGATTATTTTTATTGGTCTGATGTGGTGATATAGGACATCACACATGGTTTGTGACCCCTATAGACAAATGTTTTATCCCAACAACCTAGATTTTGGTATAAAACCATTGTATGATAATTAAGTCCCATACTTAGAGCGCTAATAAAACTAACCCATATCTCACTTAAATGAGTGATTCCTTATTTAGGCCATTCATGGTGGTCTAAAGCATCTTGTATCACTTGTGAGTCCCTAGAAAATTAGAGTACCATTAGACCTTATGTTTGAACTTAACACTATGACCTAAGTAATGAGGATCATCCTTAATGTTACAAAAAATGAAATGGCCATTGTATCTTGCTTCTATAGGCCAAATGTTAGCTACCTAGGGGGAACATGATGAATTGGGGCCTTGTGAATGGCCCACAAGCCTAGAAAAAAATTTATGGACTAATACTTTGGTTATTTACCATAAAACATGGTCTAGGCCATGTCAACCATCCTTGCTGCATCTAACTAGAAATGAAAACCATATCTCTTTAGCATGAAAAACATTCCATTTATAGGGCTTGTATAGTGGATTCTTGATGGCCCACTAATATATTATGAAAGTTAGAGATCAAATTTAAAGTTTATGATGGTGTTATGCCCTCTAAAATTACTCTTACTTAATGCACATTTCCTTTAAACGTGAAAGGCTTTGACTTTTATCGATAAACCCTTCCACCTTGAAAACAATCATTTTTCCCTTGTATTTGTCCATTTGGCCTTGAAAATATAATCTCATGTCAAAATTTTTCCCTCCCTCTTCAAATTCCTCACTAACATTCTAATATATGAGGATTGATGCCCAAACTATGACAACAACCTTAAAAAGGTCTTGTTGTGAAATTCACTCTTAACACTTTTTTTGTGATTTGTTGGAATTGTAAGTAGTATATTAAACACACATAAATTATGCCCTTAACCCTTAACATTTAAAATAATGCATAAATACAATACTAAATACACACATAAATGTCATCCCTAAGACTCACACACATGAATGATGAACAAAAACAAGACATTTAACCTACACAAATATATGGCATAAATAGGTACCCCACCTTATGTCCCACACACATAATAAACACACCTAGACAAGTCGATAGGCAAGCAACAAAAATAAATAATTCTCATAATGCACATACATAAGGGACATAGCTAAATAGATTCTGGTATAAAACCATTGTATTATAATTAAGACCCATACTTAGAGTGCTAAAAAAACTAAGCCATATCTCACTTAAAGGATAGTGATTCCATACTTAGGCCATGTGTGGTGGTCTAAAGCATCTTGTATCACTTGTGAGTCCCTAGGAAATTGGAGTGGCATTAGACCCTAAGTTTCAACTTAACACTATGACCTAAGTAATGAGGATCATCCTTAGGGTTGCAAAAATTGAAATAACCATTGTTTCTTGCTTCTATAGGCCAAATGTTAGCGATGTAGGGGAAACATGATGAATTGGGGCCTTGTGAATGGCCCACAGGCCTAGACAAAAAATTTATGGACTAATACTTTGGACGTTTACCATAAAACATGGTCTAGGTCATGTCAACCACCATTGTTGCACCTAACTTGAAACAAAAACCATATCTCTTTAGCATGACAAAGTTTCCATTTATAGGGATTGTATAGTGGATTCTTGATCCCCCTCTAATCGATTATGAGATTTAGAGATAAAATTTATGGTTTATGATGATGTTATGCCCTCTAAAATTCCTCTTACTTAATGTACATTTCTTTTAAATGTGCAAGGCTTTGAGTTTTATCAATAAACCCTTCCACCTTGACAATAGTAATTTTTTCCTTGTACTTGTCCCTTTGGCCTCAACAAGATAATCGCATATTATGAAACTAGCTCACAAAAAGATAGAAAAGATAGATCAATGCCTTAGAATTCACCCTCTTCGAGGGGCAACCTCCTTTACATTACACAAATGAACAATTCTTGGATGATACAAATGACTAAACCTCCCTTCTATATATAGGAGTCTAAGGGGTCACAATATAATCAAGCCGACATAACAGTAATAACATAAGGGCATAACAATAACAATAGTGGGTTTCTATGGGGCACACTAATAACAATATGGGGACAATAGGGGCACAATAATAACAATAAGGGCTACAATGACAATAGTAATGGAGGAATCACTAGTATTATAGGGACCTAACATGCCCCTCTCCTTCTGAAAAGCGTTGTCCTCAACACTTGAGTAGTTCTGGATGCTTCTGTATAAAATTCTCATCCTCCCATGTGGAATCTTCAGCGGATAAGTTCTTCCACTTGATGAGATACTCCGAAATTGATCGATTTCGTAGTTGTCGAGTTCTTGTTTCTGTGACTTCTTCCGATTCCAATATTATTTTTCCTTCCTCATCAAATTCTGGCAATATTGTTTGAACTGGGAGCTTGTCACCTATAACCTTCTTTAAATATGAAACATGGAAAACTGGGTGCACTCGAGAAGCTGCAGGAAGCTCCAATTTATATGTCATAGTACCAATGTTTTGCAACACCTTGTACGGAACATAGTACTTTGGTGATAATTTATTATCCTTCTTAGCTTGCTTGAGGGACATTTGTTTATATGGTTGTAGCCGTAGGAATACCCAATCACCTACATCAAAACTTCTTTCGCTACGATGTTGATCTGCCTGTTGTTTCATTGTATTCTGCGCCAACGTGAGATTATCCTTTAAGAGTTGGAGAACTTGTTGTTGATGCTCGATGTGATGTTCCATTGCTTGAACCTTAGAATTTTCTCTTAAATATAATGTGATGGATGGTGGATGATATCCATAAAGTTCCATAAATGGGGTCATTTTTGCTGCAGTATGGAAGGAAGTGTTATACCACCATTCAACCAGAGGCAACCATTTGACCCATTATGTATATTTATCAGATACAAAGCAACAAAGATATCCTTCCAAACATTTGTTTACTATCTCATTTTTCCCATCAGATTGAGGATGATAAGATGAGATATGAGCTAACTTAGTATCAAGACCAGAAAATAATTTTGTCCAAAAATTTCCAGTCAAAATGGGATCTCTGTCACTTACAATAATCTTTGGGTTTCCATGTAGATTTTTAATTGTTTCCATAAATGAAGTAGAAACTGTACTGGCTTTAAATGGATGCGATAATGCACAAAAGTGTGCATACTTGGTAAGTCTGTCAAATACCACCATTGACACTCTTTCCTTCGGAATGGGTAAAACTGTGATAAAATCCATTGAAACCTCCTCCCAATGTTGGCTTGGGATGGATAAAGGTTGTAATAGACCCGGGGTCTTAATTTTTTCAACTTTATTTTGTTGGCAAACCAAACATTCCGCCACAAACTTTTTAATATCCGATTTAAGGCCATCCCAAAAAATTTCCTTCTTAACCCTGTGGTAAGTTTTTAAAATTCCTAAGTGCCCTCCTAAGGGATAAGTGTGCAATTCCATAAGAATCTTTTGTTTGAGTTGGAATTCTTACATAGGTATAAGTGATCTTTATACCATAATGAATCATTTTTCGATCTAAATGTATCAGATGTACTGGGATCTTGTTGTAACTTTTGAATGAGTGCCCACACTTCTTCATCATTCTTCCATTCATCCCTTGCTTCGTTTATCCAATCTAGTTGGATAATAGAAATGGCACACATCAATGCTTCCACATCCTCATCCATTCTAGAGAGTGCATATTCCACAACATTTTGCTTCCCTTTTTTGTAGATGATTTCAAAGTCATAACCCAACATCTTGTGACCCATTTTTGTTTCTCTTCAGAGGATAATCTTTGTTCTAAAAAGTGTTTAAGACTATCATGATCCATTTTCACCTTTAAATGTCTTCCCATTAGGTAGGGTCGCCATTTCTTAAGTGCATGTAGTATTGCCAACATTTCCTTCTCATAAATAGCTTTGTGTAAACACTTTACTTTGATTGGACAACTTTTGAAAGCAATGGGTCTTTCATCTTGCAGTAAAACAACACCAATTCCATTTCCTGAAGCATCACATTCCACAATAAAGGTTTTTGTGAAGTCCGGTGTAGCTAAGACCGGTGCTTGGCACATTGCCTCTTTAAGATGTTTGAAGGCCTTTGTTGCTTCTGGAGTCCATGAAAATGCATCTTTCTTCAATAATGTTGTTAGAGGTGCTGCTATTCTCCCATAATTCTTAACAAACTTGTGATAATACCCTCTCAGCCTAAGAAATCCTCGTAGATGATTTATGGATATGGGGATTTTCCATTCCTTAATGGCTTTAATTTTGCTAGGGTCTACCTTAACACCTTCTTGAGATACAATATGACCAAGATATTCCACCTCTTGTACTCCAAAGAAACATTTGAAGATCTTTTCATATAATTGTTTCTCCTCCAATAGTTTGAGCACCCTGTCAACATGTTGAACATGATCCTTCCAAGACTTGCTATAGATTAGTCTATCATCAAAAAATACTAACATAAATTTTCTAAGGGTTTCAAAATGGAATTCATCAAACCTTGAAATGTAGAAGGTGCATTGGTAAGGCCAAAAGGCATGACCAAAAATTCATAATGACCCTCATGAGTTCTAAATGTTGTTTTCGGAATGTCTTCAGTCTTCATTCTGATTTGATGATATCCTGAACGAAGATCCAACTTGGTGAAGTAAATTGATCCATGCAATTCATCCAATAATTCATCAATGACAGGAATGGGAAATTTATCTTTAATAGTGAGCTTTTTGATCTCCCTATAATCCGAACACATGTGCCATGATCCATCCTTGTTGTGCACCAATACTACTGGAGTAGAGAAAGAACTTTGACTAGGTTGAATTATACCAGCCTCTAGCATTTATACAACCATACATTCAATTTCACTCTTTTGGGCATAGGGATATTTGTACGGCCTGATGTTTGGAGGAACACTTCCTGGAATCAAATGAATAGCATGATCATGATCATGAATAGGTGGGAGGCCTTTGGGAGTCTCAAATACCTTGGAATGATTGTCCAAGACTTTTTGGAGATCTGGAGAAATAGATGATTTCTATGTGGGAACCTCTAGCGAACATAATTATGCAATTACACCTCGTTGTTCCTTCTTTAGAAGCTTTGTCATACCGTTAGAGCTGATTATCTTTCTTGGTTTCCCTGCAATACCTCTTAATTCAACTTCCTTTCCTTCCGCACAAAATTTCATGAAAAGTTCTTGAAAATTAAAAGCTATTGTACCTAAGGATTGTAGCCATTGGACTCCTAGTACAACATCAGCACCACCCATTGGAATGGAAAGCATTGGGCTATTCAATACATATTCTCCCATGGATAGGATGATATTATGGCACTTTCCAGAGCAAGTTATGGTTCCTCCACTTGCAACCATCACTTGACACTCTAGTGCTGGATATAGGAAGCAATTCAATTCCCTGGCTATCTTACAATGAATAAAATTATGGGTACTTCCCGAATCAATCAACACTATTACCTTTTTCTTCTTGATATGTCCTTCTATCTTGATAGTTTGAGGAGTGGTAATTCCAGCCGATGCATTACAAGATATGGTCGGATTCATTTCTTCTTTATCTAGGGTTTGTTCCTGGAGTATATCCTCTTCTTTTGACATTTCTTGTTTATTTTCTTCCTCCTCTTCACAATCTATGTAGAATAATTTCTTCTCAGCACACTTATGACCTTTAGTGTATTTGCTATCACAACTGTAACAAAGCCCTTTGCTCTTTTTTCTTCCAATTGTTGTGGTGCCAACCTTGTAGGTTATGGAAGGCTAGGGGAAACAACACTTCCATCTTTATAGTTTTGAGTGGTAGGCTTCCCAATTGCCATAATTTTGCTTTCCATTTTTCTTGCTAACCTGAATGCCTTCTCCAATGAATCAGGTTCCCAAAGGCGAACCTCATGTTGGATATTATCCTTTAAAGTCCCTATGAACACATCAATCCTATGCTCCTCTGGAATATCTTTTACCCTTATGTTCAATTTTTGGAAGTCCTCAATGTGCTCCATCATTGAACCTTTTTGTTTGAGATTTATCAGTTGGCTAAAAAAGGTGTTTCTTTTTTTATCCTCATAATGTGCTATCATTTCTTCTGTAAAAATTGCCCAATTGACAATTTGTTTATGAGAGCAAAGCCATCGATACCATACAAACTGATTTGCTTCCAAATATAAAGTTGCAATACGTACCTTTTGTGTGTTTTGAACATTATGGAGATCGAAAAATTACTCCATCTGCAATGTCCATGTTCTGGGATCCTTGCCATCAAACTTCCTCATATCGATTTTTGGAACATGGTGGGTCTTCAATCCAACATTAAAGTCTATGGAATCATGATTAACATTTTTTTGTTCTCATCATGAGTTTCCTTTACTACCCTTTCACCATTAGTAACCATTTCTTGTAGCAACTTATTCAAATTTATCTTCAATTCTTCCATCTTAGCATCCATGCCATTCATCTTAGCATCCATGCCATTCATCTTAGCTTCCATGCCATCCATCTTAACTTGAACGCCATTGATATTAGCTTCCACGCCATTCATCTTGGCTTCAATTACCTTTTGTGAGAGTGAAATTTGTTGTACTTGGTCTTGTAATTTTGATCTATCATGTTGCATTGCTTCCTCTTCTTCACGAGTCATTCTAGAGCTTTTAGGTTGCTTACTAGGTGTTTCGATTTTCTTTCTTTAGGGCATTAATTAATGCTAATAATTCTTCACTATTCCCTTTGAATTCCTCCAAACTAATTTTTCAAACCAATCTTATGCAAAATAAAAATAAAAAAAAACTACACACCTTTTTTTCACTTTGTAAGAGCTCGATATTGAATCTATTGTATCTCTGTAACTAGGGATCTTGAATATTTGAAATAGCATCTTGCAGTAGCCCTTTGAGTCCTCTTTCTAACACCACAAGTATAATCAAGAATGGATTCTCCAAGGAAGATTTATGCCAAATCTCCCACGGTGACCTGATTGTAGACTAGTTCAATAGAGCAAACTTGTACGAAGTGCCATGTGTCACTTTTTCGACATTAGTACCTAAAACTAATATACAGAAAACAACATCTTGTCCTCTTTCTGAAACTTCTTACAAAATTTAAATCTGATTCTCAGAACAACAGTTATGACGATTTTCCCCAGGTCCCCTGTTTGGAATGTAATTTGAGAGTCCACAAAAACCCTAACTTACTCATATCATATCTCCGAAAATATAGTGATAGAAGCTCTGAAATTCAGATCCAAAGTTCAGAATGATTTCGGCTCAAATGGGTTTGTTTTTTAGCTTCTGAAACATCCCAGAAAAAATTTAAAGCGAAAATGCCATGATGACCTGTTTGGAGCAGCGAAACCCTAGAATCCAAAGCTTTGATACCAAATGTTATGAAACCAGCTCACAAAAAAATAGAAAAGATAGATCAACGCCTTAGAATTCACCCTCTTCGAGGGGGCAACCTCCTTTACATTACACAAATGAACAATTCTTGGATGATACAAATGACTAAACCTCCCTTCTATATATAGGACTCTAAGGGGTCACAATATAATCAAGCCGACATAACAGTAATAACACAAGGGCACAACAATAACAATAGTGGGTTTCTATGTGGCACACTAATAACAATATGGGGACAATAGGGGAACAATAATAACAATAAGGGCTACAATGACAATAGTAATGGGGGAATCACTAGTATTATAGGGACCTAACATTGCATGTCACATTTTTTTCCTCCCTCTTCGAATTCCTCACTAACATTCTAATATATGAGGATTGATGCCCAAACTATGACAACAACCTTAAAAAAGCCTTTTCATGAAATTCACCCTTAACATTTTTTGTGATTTGTTGGAATTGTAAATGGTATATTAAACACATATAAATTAAGCCCTTAACCCTTGCCATTTAAAATAATACATAAATATAACATTAAATACACACATAAATGATGTCCCTAAAACTCAAACACATGTATGATGACCATAAACAACACATTTAACTTACACAAATATATGACATACATAAGTGCCACACCTTATGTCCCATACACATAACAAATACACCTAGACAAGTAGGCATGCAAGCAACACAAATAAATAATACACATACATAATAGACATAGCTAAATAAATTTGTAGATTTTAAAACACCACCCTCAAAATAAATTTAGGAATATTCTTATGAAAATTATTGCTCAAGTCACAAAAATTAAAGTTTTGAAAGTGGTTTGTAAAATCTCATTTCCTGAACTTTATTTATCATGATTTTTAAAAATAATTTTTTAAAATTCTCTCAAAATTTTTTAAAAATATTTTAGACTATTTTTATCAAAAATCAGTGCTAACCTAAACCATTGCCAAAAAAATTGTTGCAGTGTAATTACTTTTTACACTGGACTAAAATTGATAATAATACAATAAACATAATTTCATCTCATCTTAAGTTATTGTTAGCTCAACTACTATAATTTTGACATCATTTTCTACTATAATTTTTGACATCATTTTCAATGTTAATATCATGTTCACCTCCAACTACCTTTTATATTTTGACTTTTAGTAAAATAATAAAATACACTATTATTTTCCATACCCATAACATCAATCCAATGATATTCAAATACCAATCTTTGAAAATATTATTGGCTTAACTAGTTCTTTTCATGTTACCATACCTCCCATCATCTATATATCAAATTTTAATGGTTATATTGGTTAGTTAAATCGATATGAAATTAGTATAACATGTAATCATTAGCATACGGTAACAAATATACCTTCTGAGTAATCAAGGAGCTAGTTCCATTGTTGGATGCATGATGTCGAGTGTTGACATCTATCATGGAACAAGGCTACTACCCACCTAACCTCTATTGGGCATTGTCTCAACGCCTCCACTGCGGGATTTCCACAAAGAGTAGGTACTCTTGGGATAAATTAGCTTACCTTCTAAACATAGAAATAAGGAACACTATCTACAAAATTCAACTTGGCATATTATAAATTTACATGTATAAAGTTGTTATTAATAAATTGTATGTTCTGTTCTCTCTTAGCGATAATAGGTAATTCATGTTTCTAAAATAGAGTGAATTATCCCGTGCAAAGAAAATAGTCATTTATGTATTTATGGAATATATATGATTACCAAAATTGTTTTTTTAAGAATATAGTAAATTACTAGGCGTAAGTATAGTAATTATAGGTAAGGGAATATAATTTTATGTTTTTTAGAAATGCATATTTATTTATGTTAATATTTTGAAGCCTTAGCATATTTTAATGGGTGTTTTTATTAAAACTCAGTTAAGTTTTTATGATAAGCATTTAGTTTTATGACTTTTTAGTTAAGAGAGAATTTGAAAATTTGATGTTGAATGCCCCTAAATGTTACCTATAAATATAACCATTAACTTCAATCTATTGTAAATTAAACATAACATGCAATTCTACACCCTTGAGTTACTATAAATCCTATTCTATTACATTAATTAGAAATAATATGGATATAAAGAAACATATCGCAATCAATGAAACCATAGCTTATAGTGGAAAAAACCTTAACATGCCAAGAAAAACCCACTCTAGATGATCATAAGAACTTATCTCAGTCTATTTTGTTATATTTTGAATGATAAAGTATCATGCACAAACCCTAACCCTTTTTGTGACATGAAACAATTATTACTTTACTTATCATACAATATCAAACCAAACATACTTCTACTACTCCATATATATATATATATATACATATATCCCATATATGAGTAATATAGACATTTTAGTCATTTAAGGGACTATCAAACAAAAAGGCTCAAAGCCATTACAAGGATATACTCACTATGAGCTCAACATGCCACACTTACTATGCGGTACATGCCACATGTGGGAATCGAACTTGAGTGGGAAGAATAACAACATTTCTCCCAATCACCCAAGCTACATCTAATTCTCTCACATACACACACATTCTATTAGATTGATTATTCTATAGAAGGGGTTACATTTGGCTTTCGTTGGGGCTTTCTACCACCAACATGGTTCAAGAAGATGATTGAAGCATGTGGGAATTTCAATCATTGAAATAAATTTTGTAGCATAACATTAGCATGCTTGATATTATTCTAATGGAGGATGGAGGTCTTCATTTATAGATTTTTTGGGAACCAAAACTTATTTAGAATGAAAACCACTTCAATTGGTGCAAGACCTATAGGAATGGTAGACCACCTTTCAATTAAATGAAGTTGGCTTGATTTGCAAAGGTGTCGAATTGACCAAAAAAAATTCCAAGAGATAATTTTATTGAAGTTATAAAGTTTGCCACAACCAAGTTGCAATAGTGATTATGCACTTCCAAAGGATTCAAGGTGCCACTGTTTGCTTCATAAAGAGATGAGTCAAGAAATCTTTAAATTGTCAAATTAAAAGTCAATTTGATTTTAATGTATAATTGACATATTTTATTATGTGTTTTAGTTCAAAAGATGTATTTAGAAGTATTTTGTGATATTTTTAGTAAAAATCACCAAAATGGTACAATCAAATAACAATATTTAGTAAATAATTAAAATGCCACACACAAAAAAGCATTACCTACTTATCATGCAAATGTCATATAAATACAATTTTTGTTTATAATAAATATTAAAAAAAATGATGAAAAATTTCATGTTAAGTCAACCATATAAATAAGAAAATTATATATATCTATATATATATATATATAACAAAATTATACAAAATTCAAAATTTAACTTAAAAACTTAAACATATTTTTGTCCCATAAAAATGTCTTTCATAACCATAACCAAAATAAAAGATGCTAACATTTAAACATTACCTAAATTTGAATCCCAAAAGATAAAATTATCTTTTTACGTAAAAATGGTTTAGATTATTAATATTTAAACCTTATCCCAAATAGAGTATAGAAAAATCACTTGGAATTATAAAATTAAATTTTTAATTTCCAAAATTCAAATGGTTAATTTTTCTACGAAAATGTATTCTTCTCATTATGTTCAAAAGTTTGATTCTACAAATCAAATAACGAATTGGATTTTGGAAATTATGAACATAATTTGCTTCAACGAACCCTATCCTCTACCATTTTGTGTAGTATCCCTCTCTCAGGGTTTACCGTTGAATACCGGGGCTAGCGACTTCCCTTAGCTTTACTCATCCATCTTGTACAGGGGTTGGCAAGTTGGTATCTTTATGGATTGACAACAAGATTTTTTTTATACGTAAAACACTTTTACGATTGTCAGGAAGGCGGTGAAGTGGGTCCTAATTTTCTCCCTCAGTGGTTTGAAAAACAATTTTTTTTTTTATTGTTTCTCAAAATAAAACAACGAGCTCATGAAGTCAGCTCCACTTTTCTCTCTCATGGTATGAAGGAACGACGTACACAGGGCCATTGTTGTGGGTTTTAGTTCGTAATTTCTCGGTGGTCGGTTTGATATTTCTTGGCCAACGATCCTTTCTTCGATTTTTGGGTTTTGTCATTTCTCTACGTCCGGCAATTAAAATAAGAACAGATGGAAGTTCATTCAGCACAAGTAGGTGAATGCATCCATTCGAGATTGGTATTTTATGTTCTCCATGATCTGCGAATTTTAGGTCGCAAGAACTTGTAACTTACTTCTCTGCCTAGGGTTTTAGATTTCAGATAGTTTCCTTAAACCTTCAGTTGAAATTTATGCGCTCTGCTTGGACTCAGTGTAAATTAGAACTCATTTGATATTTGCCTAACTCCTGATTGTGATAGATCTTTTGTTGAATATATACACTTTACCATCTTTGTCGAAGGTAAGAACCAGAGGGACTTCAGTTAGCCATTTTACCTATGGAATTGTGCGTATTTCCCAATCAAGGGTGAGAACCTGTCCATGACATGGGTAACATGTAATATTATGCTCGGTGTCTCAGCATCAACTAGCATACAACTTCCAAAAGAAAAGCTAATTCCTTTGGAAATCTATATTTGGCTCAACAAAATATTAAAAAGAGCATGGTAAGATAATATGTCACTCTGATTTAAGATGGCTTTAAGCATGTTGTATATTTATTTTTCCAGGTAAGTGATTTAATGTAAATGGAAATGCATCATATTTGGAAGGATTTCCACAATGGATGAATTTGTATTTATTATTGAATTATTATGAATTTTAAATTTAGAATTGAATTAAATTAGATATTTTTTAATAATGTTAGAAAAATTTTAGGGGTAGAGGAGAGGAGTCTGCCTCATAAATCAGTTGCAGCAAGGTAAGTCTTTAGTTGCGGCAAGGAAATCGCAACTACTCAAAGGCTTAAATAAAACACATAACTCACTCCAGAAAAGCAGAGTAAAAGAAAAATGGTTGAGGTAAATTTACTTATGAAAGTTTAAGACCACATCACAACATAACATACTTTTGATTATACTTCCAAACACACGAAAATCCATTCTCATGATAAATTGGAGGTTGCTGCTCCAAGTAAACAAGAAAGATCTTACTGCTATCTACGCTTCACCGGGGTTGCAAAGTAACACATAGTAAAACATAGTAGTTGTTGTTTTCATGCACCCATCAAAATTTGTTCCACGGTTTTCTCTTTACCTCTTAGACTTTCACCCTCTCTCTCTCTCAACCTTGTAAATGGATTTTACATTCATATTTATACAAAACATACATTTGACTCATTAATTCATGACAAAAAAAACATTAATACACAACATGGGCGATCTTACATAATAAATGGTTTTCTGAACTTGCAGGTGTTCTGGAGTGTGAGTAATAGTCTCAGAGTGAATGCTTGCCCATACGTATTTATAAAAACTCATTAAGTGCCTTAAACTCTGTGTTGTATTGCGGAATGGTCAATGATGTACTTCTGCTCAGACTTTAGTCCTTCCGCCTGCAAACAAAATAGCAAGCTGCAAAAGTTGAATGGGCAAGCATGGTGTTTGTCAGTGTGTTTAATGTTGTGGTTGGGATTAATATTTCCAACACTCCCCCTTAATCACAAGTGCCGCCATTGACAATTCCCAAATAGTCTCTAAGATAAATAAAACTTTCATGTGCCAATGACTTTGTGAAAATATCAGCAAATTGTCCCTGTGATCTGCAGTGTTGCAACACAATTTCACCATTGTTAGTCAACTCTCTATAAATGATATTTAGCATCAATATGCTTGGTCCTATTGTGAAAGACATAATTCTTTGACAATGCAATTGTTGAAGTTTTGTTGCAGAAAATAGTTGTCGTTTCTTCTTGGTCATGGCGAAGATCCCTCGACATCCTTCTCATGTAAACTGCTTGACACACTGTTGCTATTGCGAAAACTTATTCAGCTTCTGTTGTTGACAATTAAACTATCGACTGCTTCTTGGAGACCCATGAAATGGATCTGGAACCCAAATGAAAAACATATCCTTACGTGTTTTTTCTATCATCGACACTTCCTACCCAATCACTGTCAGTGTAACCAACCATCCTGAAATAATTTGTTGTGGCATACTGAATACCACACTCCTTTGTCCTATTGACATACCTTAGAATTCTTTTCGCTACTTACCAATGTGTTTCCTTGGGTGTGTTGATGAACCTCGACACCAAACTCACTACATACATTATATTCGGCCTAGTGGCATTCAAATACATCAAGTTGCGTATCATGCTTTTGTATAATGTCGGATTGACATTACTACTGCAATCTTCTTTGCTCAACTTCAACCCCATGACAGTTGGAGTTGGTGCGGGCTTGTTGTTCTGCATATTAAACCTCTCCAAAATGCTTACTACATACTTTGCTTGGGAAATAAAAATACCATTTTTTGTTTGCTTCACTTCTATGCCCAAAAAATACATTAAGAACCCCAAGTCAGTGATTTCAAATTCACTCTTCATGACTTCTTTGAAATTAGCGATGAGGAAATCATCACTGCCTGTAAAAATCAAATCATCTACATATAAGACAACAATAAGAATCTTACCATCACTCTCTTTGATGTAGAGAGTAGGTTCACCATCACATTTGTCGAAACCATTGTCCAACAAGTAAGCATCTATCCTGTTGTACCATGCACGCGGTGCTTACTTCAGCCCATAAAGAGCTTTCCTTAACCAATACACTTTGTCTTATAGGCCTTCTACCTCATAACCAGGTGGTTGCGCAACATACACTTCCTCTTTCAGCGCTCCATTCAAGAATGTTGATTTTACGTCCATTTGATACACTTTCCATTTATGTTGCGCGACAATCGCCACAACTGTACACACTGTCTCCATCCTCGCAATTGGTGCAAACATCTCTGCACAATCTCTTCCATGTTTTTGTTTGTATCCTTTGACAACTAGCCTCGCTTTATTCCTTTCAACTTTCCCTTCAATGTTCATCTTTGTCTTATAGACCCACTTCACTCCAATGACTTCTTTTCCTTACGGATGGTTCATTAACTCCAACGTGTCATTCTTTTCTATTGCTTCTATTTCTTCCTCCATTGCCGCAACCCTTTTTTCTTCTTTGACTACATCTTCAAAATGGATTGGGTCATCTACATGACAAAATAATACAAATAAGGAATTCAGACCAGCACTACTATCAACTTCATCTTGCTCATAGATTTCATTTAATTTTCTGAATTTTAGTCTTATTCATTTTTCATTTTTTACAAACTTGTTTCACTTTTTTATTTTTTGATTTTTCATATTTTCAACTGTGGATAACACTTATTCATTTCAAAGGAAGAAGAGGGATCCTGACTTATTGAGAGTAGAAGAGGTTGTTCCCGCAGAGAAGCAGTTTATTATACCTCTGACGTGCATGTTAAGGTTTCCCCCTCACCTTACTCTACTTGACATCGCTGACAAAGGTTAACCCAAAAACAACAGATTAGAGTAGGTGACACTAGTTAGCGCACAAGCATTGTGTTTTCACCAAGGCTCACTTCAAACAATACATATTTTCCATCAACCTATCATGGACTCAAAGTAACAAGTTCTTCATACAGACGCAGGATGATAGATAACCAAGTATTGATAGTTGTAAAAGTCCTCTCGTACTTTACCCAGCTTGTTTCAAGAGTCACCCACGGTCCATGCGAAACTAACCTACGAACAATACAAGCAAACAAACAAACAACAAAGCAAAGAAGAAGTAGAAGAAAATTGAAATCAAAGCGAGTAAGCAAACAATAAATAAGACAAACAAACAAACAAAGCAATAGGCAAACAAGCATGCAAGCAAATACACTGAAAGCAAACACTACTTCTACTCCTAAGGTAACGGTGCATGGGTCATCTCACGTGAAGTGATACTTCCAATGTAGCTACCATCGCATTGGTTGACCCATGTTGGTGAAGGCACGGTTCGCGAACAAGACAATTGTCTGAACCAACAAACAAGGAAGATGTAACAATGAATACAAACACACTCCGAGTTTAAAAGTGTCCACATAACAAAAATGAGTGAAAGCGCATGACATGCACTTTATGGAATTGCCATGGTGTTGTGCTACACTGCGTGCAAAGGTTGAGTGTATGCATTCTCTTGACAGTGACATGCAAGCAAACGTGAGAAAGCTATACCACTTACGTTGTGCATGTGTGCTTGTTTTGTAAGATTCCTCCAACTCATGAGCGATGGGATCATGTAGTTCCAGTGGAGGAAGTGAAATCTGGGTGTTTGGTTGATCTTCAATGCAAAGCAGAGAGTGATGAGGAGCCTTGAGTGTTTCAACAATTTCTTGACCGGAGGTGAAACCAACCGTAGAACAGCGAGGGCCTAACATAACCATCAGCTCGGGCTGAAGTGCCTCGACAATTTGTGGGGGTTTTACTTCGTTGACAGATAGATCATCGTAGACCAGTGCCTTAGACATATTAACAATGATTCAATCAACATCGTGATCAGATGAAGAAGTAGAGAGATCACGACAACCAAGATCAGAAAATTCAAGATGTTTGTCGGCATCCTCATGATTTGATGAATCAGGAAGAGGGGTAGATGAGAAGCAAAGATGTTCACCCTATGTGTTTTCATAAATGACAGATGGCAGATTGGATGAATTTTCAGAGGAATATGTGTACTCTCCGCAATGTAATGACAGAATGACATCCAACGTGTCCTGTGAATGATCAAAAGTAGAAATACCTAGAAATTTGTTTTCATAAGGGAAATCAGTAGTGACAGAATCATAAGGGATGTCAAGAAAAAGCGGATGACGTACGCTGGCAGGGAGTCATCCTTCACTGCAGGTGCTTCTTTAGATTCCCGCACACACTCATCATGAATGATGGTGCAGGTTGGCTGCATAACGCCAACTCTATCGACAACTTAATCTTCGTTCATAGCAGGTGAGGAGTCTGGAATGGGGGAACACAAGATAGTACAATTTGGAAGATCAACAGAGCGCAGGGACAGAGGTTGAGGGAACGAATACACGTGACAGCCAATAGGCTTGCAAGCCAAATCTGCGCAGATATCAACAGTAGGTGGGGTTGGAGGATGTGACAGTTCAACAGAGGTGTGCACATGATCTCCCACATCACTCCACGGTGTTGGGGTTGTTTGATGAGGTGAAGGCGGACAATCACTTGTGACAGAAACTGTGCTTGCCTGTGATTGCGCAACTCCATCACCGAAGTGTGCTGAGCGAGGTTTGGATATGTGAAGAAGATACTCAAATCTTCCATCGAGAAATTCCCAATCAATATCATCTTCGGGGAATCAGTATGCAAGATTACAAAAGCATGTGTAAAATTGTTCAACGGATTCATCAGGTGCTTTTCATAATTCCAGAATTTCTTTGTTGAGTGCTTTAGAGTTAAAAAGATTGAAAGCACGGTCTATCTCTGCGACCAGATGAGGAAGAGAAAGAATAGATTTTTTGGACAGCATGGCACACCAGTGCATTAGGTGCCCTCGAAGCATGTAGAAGAACAATGTGCATCTCATGTATTCTTCAAAGAATCCACGTCTTTGGCATAAGCCTACAATGCTGACAACATGCCTAACCAAGGCTACATGGCCTCCGCCATCAAATGTTTTATTAGACAAGTTATCTGAGTGATTTTCCAAGATGATGAAATCGTTTCCATAAGACATACACTCCGGAAGAGAAATTTGGTAGTTAGTCATGATAGATATGTAGATATTCAAAACAGATGTGAGGACTCAGCTTTTCATCTTGACCTCCTTCTAGCGCCAAAATTTTGATGGTGCTGGACCCGCCAACATGGAAGGGGATCTCCTCGGTAAGAAGTCCCAACTAAACCTTAGAGTGTTTGGTGTAGGAGTCCCAGCAGTGGGTCATGCAGTATCGCCTTGACTGTGATTTCAGACATAGGCAAGTAAGATGTCTCTGTTGGTAGAAAGGGTGTGACAACTGCAGTAAGTCAAGGAAGGTGCATGAGAGGTTCTAACACACTGAGGGTGAGGTGAGTGCGCCCCTTGAAAGCCTGTAATAGTACGCGGCTTGGAAGGGAATACACGAGCGAAGATGCGTCATAAGCTGGAAAGAAAGTTAGCAAGCAATCCAAAGTGATGGTTAAACCAACAACACATTTCAGAGAGATTCATACATACTTATATAGAATAGTCCATGCATGTGTAAGCAAACAAATGCATATATCATTTAGAGTAAACCAAATAACATAGAATATAATACAACATATGCATGAAACGTGTTGGATCTGTTATATTAAGAAGTGTAAGTTCCAGTCATACAATACATCCATGTCCAACCACTAGTTCTGATAGTGGAACGTTACAGCCACAACCGTTTGCTCCTCCAAAGAGATATACTAGCTTTGCGCAATGGAGAAGCCAAGGCTCGTTACAATACTGCCCAAGCTTTATCCAAGATAGTCTTATCAAAAACTTGGTTGACCAAAAGCCTTTATAATGAGTTATGAGGTTCTATTTATAACAAAGGGTGGCATGACCCTTGACATTCCCCTTTGTGAGAGTTCATCTACCCTCATGACTCTTCCTCTACTCTATGATTGTTACATCCAACCATCGACACTTTAACTTCCACTTGACAAGATGTTACATTATAATGCATATGTGCTCATCAAGCCAAGCAAGACATCACTGACAATCGGTTTATTGTGGTGAGACCAACTCTTTGACATTCTTGTGATGGTGAAGATGATGAGTTGATGCCAAGCTTGGTCATCCATGATGGTGTGCATGAGCTCAACGGTGACATCTTGATGAAGCGAACTCTTGCCTCCATTGCATCTGATGCATCAACATGGCTCCTCCGTCTAACTCGTCTGCTAGCATGCGCATTTTCCTCTTGGGTGCAGCCGAACCAACAACACACTGATGCATAGTGGATGTGATGATCATCAACTACATGTTTAGCTTCAGTCGGACTTGCTTCTTGTCTTCACCTTGGTGAGTGTGCTGAATGGGTGGGATCACATGTGTGCGCACAATGACATGCATTCTATTTCATTCCCTTGCATGTGATCAACATCAATGCTCACCTTGTCTGCTCCGTGCCAGATGTTGGGATGGATCTATAACTTGTACGGCCACAGTTTCATCCGTGAGTGCATGTTGCGCCCCCTACTATACTGTTTCTGTTGCAACTCATTCACTTATCTGTGCAGCTCATGTTCGTCCTTGAGTTTTTGCCTCAGCACATGGAACTCCTTCTTTGTTCCATTCTCTGTCTTTGCGCAATCTTCATGTCACATTGTCACCTCATAGCTCGAGTCTCCAAAGTTGCTTTCATCACTAGTGGATCTGCTTAAGCTTGCAACTTCGTTCCACCTCTGTGTTGTCAACAACCTTCCTCTTGCATTCATTGTATCTGGTATGCTGCCTTCAGCTGCTGTTCATGATGCTGCTTGTTGTGATGCTTCTGTCGTCATACCTTGATGTCCATATCTATGAACAACTTAATGTCATCATGAGTAGCAAGTCCATAGACACTTGATCGACTGCATCCCCAAACGTGCTCTAAATGGTGTCTTCGACTCTACTCCCTTGGAAACTGTTGTACCTGTACTACTGAGAGACAGATGAACACCTACAATACCTAGAGACATGGAAACACTCATGGAAAGCAATATGTAAGTCGAAAACCAAAATGAACTTGAGAACTGACTTGCAACATACCTATGTGACTGATCATGAAGGTTGCATAATTTTTGTCGGGAGGTCGGGAGACCTACTGCCAAGATTGCGCAAGGCACAATCTGGCCTGTTGGGAGGTTGACTGACTACTGGAACTGCGCAATGCACAGTCGAATCTGGCTACTGATTGTTGGAATTGGGCAATGCGCAATCTCAGCTGGCAATGGTTACAGGCTCAGAGACTGCATTATGAAATTTTTATGGCTCTGCAGTCACTGTCCCTCAGAATTGCGCAATGCAAGACTGGAGGATAGTCACTGGGAAGAAATGTGCATTTCCTGAGAGGAAGACAGAGCCTTCCCTCTCAGGATTGTGCAATGATGTCTTGGGGAGGCAGAGTCTGGGCCAAGGCTGCCTAGACTCGTTGACGGGAAAATGAAAGTGAAAGTGAATGTGAATGCATGGCGATACTAAGTGTAAGAATAAGTGAATGATTGTGCAAGCAAACAGTGAATGAAAGATTCAGAAAATGGAACAACATGAATGTGGGTGAGGCGAGTCGCCGAATCGGCGACCATTCGTGAAAAATAGTGTCATGCATGCGACAACGGTGAGATGTTAATGAAAATTGAAACGATCCTAGTACAAGCTAGTATGCATCAAAATGACAGAAAGCGCTCACTGAAATTAAGAAAACAACCTTCATACGAAGCGAAACACAAAAAACGTGAGAAATGCAACATAATACATGTAAGGCAAGCTTACCCCAAAAAAGTTGAGTTGAATGTGTCGATGACTCCTACATGCAAGGTGGGATGTCAGAGCTACAAGTTCGATGTGAGGAATGAGCTTTGCAGTGTCCGATTTATGAGATTTGATAAAATAGAGGTTGCGACGTGCATTCCACAAATCTAGGGGAAGCGACACTTGGTGGGAGGTTTATGAAATAATATTTGCATGTAACCTCCAACTACTAAAAATAGATCCCTGAAACAAGGGATGCCTTTGCATGCTGCCTTGGGAGAAGCATCCCATGCATGTAATTCAGCTTTGCTCGGTCCTAGACGGGACCTGTCAACTCAACTGCACATGCAACCGTTTGCTCAGTTGGGAGGAAAACATGCGCATTTCTGGGAGGGAGCTGGGCTGGCTCCCCAAGATATTTGTGCAATTTTTTAGTAGAGCAGCGGACTGCTGCCCAGAATTGTGCAACTCCTGGGCTGAGCAGCCTTGTTGGGAAGAATTGTGCAATTTTCTAGATGAAGCTTGACTCGCAAAATTACGCAATTCTGGAGCCCAGGAGGCTCCCATATAGAATTGCACAATTTTTGGAGGGAAGGCTAGTTGCCCTCAAGAATTGCGCAAATTTTTTAGGGAGTTGCTTAGCCCGCTGCTAGACCAAGTCCGGGAGAACAACCTGTGAGGGGAGTACAACAAACTCTGATGGACAGGCTGTATGTCTACAAGAAAATCACTGAAGCTTGTGTACTTGATGAAGCAAGACATGTTGCTGTGAGAGGTTGGTAGGGAAGCTCCAAAACGAAGCTAAGGTAAAATTTTGGAGGGTGGTTGTAGCAGCTACAACAATTATATAAAGTTGTCGAATCTTAATATTGGTGTAACAAAATGTCGTGTTACAAGAAGCCTCACCAGGGGTCCTATTTCTTCTTTTGTTAACCATGTACCCCTAAACTAAATTTGTATTTCTTGTAATTAGTTGAGAATTTCAATTCAATTACTTCTGATTAGTGATTCTCAATATTGGTGTAGCAAAATGACTGTTACTAGAAGCTTGTCCACGAGACCCATTTCTTGTTTCATTTTGTCTATGTTACCATGTTGACACCACATTTGTACATGGGAGCCCATTTCTTATCACTTAAAATCCTTGAGCCTTGTCTTTTCATATGTTCCTTATTCTCGTTGTGTTTCTTGTTAATATTTTTTGGTATCATTAGCAAAATATAGTATGAATGAAATTTCTCACACTGAAATTTGTTTTTACATATCGGTTGGGGAACCCACCATTCATGATTACATTAACCCCTTATTTCTTGGCTACATTCATGTGAGGTTTATGTTTTTCTCTTTTCCTTGTAATCTTGTCTGACTTTTACTTTAAGTAATGCAGTCAGTTATTACATGACACATGCTTTGATCAGTTGGGAGGAATTTTTTCTACATGCAAGAGATTTTGTGAGAAAGTATTTATTACTTGATACATGCTATGATCACTTGGGAGGAATTTTTTCTTCATGCAAAATATTTTGTGAGAAATAGATAACATAGTTTTTCTTCACTAATATGATGGCACATTTTGGTTTATTGATTTTATCTCTTTTGATCAAGATAACACATTTCTTTAAGGGTGTTAGCTCAATGGAAGAGCATCTACGTTGCAAGGAGGTTGGTGGTTCGATTCCATCATGCCCTAACATGAATTAATCACTGAAGAAACAAAAAAAATTGCATTCCATATTTTGTTTTTAAAGTGAATTTTTTTAGTCTCTAGAGAGACAATAATAACTGCGATTAAAGACATAGTGTCTTTATAGAGACAATAACTCAGATTTGTCTCTATAAAGACAATATGTCTTTAATTGTAGCTATAGTCTTTTGAGAGACAATAATACTTGTGTTCTATATTTGTCTTTATAGATTTTTTTTTTAAGACAATAATTTGAGATACTAACTTAAAGCCAATATTTAAAACAATTTACAAGTTTTTTTTGTCTCAAATTAAAACAATTTACTAAAAAAATATTTAAAATATTGTTTTGAAACCATGTATATAGTAGTGTGAATGATATGTATTTGAAAATCTTATGTTTAAAACTTGTCAAAAGATTTATCCAATTTACACCTTCAAAATAAGACGGATGATTTGCAATATTTTATATTCTTTATGGGTAGTTAGATCTCCCTATGTCTTTATATTTTCACATCTCCATTAGTCTTATATTTTCACCTGCTCGATAGTATTTACACCTTGAAAAATAAGACTCATGTTTTGCAATGTTTGATATTCTATATGGGTGCTTAGATCTCCCTATGTCTTAGACTTTCACATCTCCTTTAGTCTTATATTTTCAGCTACTTGATAGTAAATGTAATAAATTACATATTTAAATTTACTAAATTACTAATTACATGGATAGTACATATTTAAATGTACTAATTACAAGTATGAAACACATTTGTGAAGAGATTTATCCAATTTACAAGTTCGATATTTGATATGGGAAGTTAGACTTAGATTTATATTTATGGATTTTTAATTTTTTTTTAAATATTATTTAAAATAATAATAATAATAATAGTAGTTAATTTTTGAAGTTTAATTTAATTTTAGGATTGATAATTTGTATTGTTTGATATTTTTTCCAAGGTTTTTTTTATTTTAATTTACAGTGGAAGATTTTTTTAATTTTTTTTAATTAATGGCTTAGATTAATTTTTAAGAGAATATGGTTTAAATTTTTGTTTTTTTTTTTAATATTTTTATTGTAATATTTTTTTTATATGTATTTATCAATCTTAACTACAAATAAAACCTTCAACTATCTCCATCATAAAACTTGAGACCTCCATCATAAAACATAAGACGGATGATTTGCAATATTTTATATTCTTTATTGGTAGTTAGATCTCCCTATGTCTTATATTTTCACCTGCTCGATAATATTTACACCTTGAAAAATAAGACTAATGTTTTGCAATGTTTGCTCGATAATATTTACACCTTGAAAAATAAGACTAATGTTTTGCAATGTTTGCTCGATAGTATTTACACCTTGAAAAATAAGACTAATGTTTTGCAATGTTTGATATTCTATATGGGCACCTAGATCTCCCTAGGTCTGATACTTTCACATCTCCTTTAGTCTTATGTTTTCAGCTACTCGATAGTAAATGTAATAAATTACATATTTAAATTTACTAAATTACTAATTACATGGATAGTAAATATTTAAATGTACTACTTACAAGTATGAAACACATTTGTGAAGAGATTTATCCAATTTACAAGTTCGATATTCGATATGGGAAGTTAGACTTAGATTTATATTTATGGATTTAATTTTTTTTTTTAATTAATAACTTAGATTAATTTTCAAGAGAATATGCTTTAACACTTTTTTTTTTTATATTTTTATTGCAATAGTTTTTTTTTATATATTTATCAATCTTAAATACAAATAAAACCTTAACTATGTCAATCATAAAACTTGAAACCTATATTTAAAAATTTTGATATTTTTATCGAAATTAAATGATTGGTATTTTTACAAAAATAACCATTGTAAAACTCACAAGTTTAACATAATGCCAATCCCAATTAGATTTTGTAACCAAAATTCTTTAGAAAAACAAAGGACATTGGGTTCCGGATGCCCCACGAGATCGTTTAGATGCTTCGTGCTTTTTTTAAAGCTCTGAATTCATTTGATACACATTCTGCAGTTTTCACCTGCGAGACCATAATGCTGGCCAACAATATACGGAAATGGAGAAACCCCGGAGCATTGGCTCATATTCACCTGGGCTCCAGAACGCTAGATGAAGAAGCAGCAGCTGCAGAATGGACATCGGGACGTGTCAGGGGAGGGGCGGCCACACTCTCCACATCTACAAAAGCTGGCTTTGTGGGCGAGAGAAAATGTTCTCCATCATTTGTCAGCATCCACACCACCCGCGACATTGAAGGCCGCAACACTGCAGCTGCTTGCATACACAAAAGACCAATTTTAATCACTCGAATCCCTTCCTCCCGCGAATAACTGCCCTCCAATGTAGGATCCATAACTTCTAAAGCCCTATCTGCTTGATACAATTTCCATGTCTGCTGATTGGCCAACATCAACAAAAACAACTTCAGTTAACAGGAGATTATAATACTGCAAAGAGATTTAGAAAAATATGGGATCCACATGAACCATACCCTTTCGATGAGAAAGTCATCTTCAGCGGAACTCTGATTCTTTCTTCCTCTTATAATCTCAAGGAGAAGCACTCGAAAGCTAAATACATCTGCTTTCTCGGTCAGCTGTCCACTTAAAGCGTACTCCGGGGGCCATGTAGCCTCTGCACAATAACATATGTAGGCAAATCTCGATATAATTTTAACCGTCTCAAAATGATATGATCCATATTCGGATGTATGTTCGTGTTACATTGTAATTTATTAAATGATGTTATAGATCTCGAGAGACAGAACGGTAGAGAGAACCCTTACATAGTCCCTGCAACTCTAGTGCTAACGTGGCTCTGATCCTCCGCAAAGAGTCTCGCTAAGCCAAAATCTGGTATGTTGGGTCTATGTTTATGATCCGGTAAAATATTGCTTGCTTTAATATCTCTGTGAATGATCCGAATCTCAGATTCCTCGGGGAGATATGCCAACCCACGCGCTGTTCCAACAATGATCTTATACCTCTCCAAGTAAATGTCGTTTTGTTGTATCTGCAAACAATCATCCAGTTATAGTAAAAGCATTAACTAGCTATAGAACTTAGAAGTAAACTCCAATAAAATAGGCCCAACATCAGCAGCGATAAGTCATTCAAGGACGAGAAGAGACCAAATAAGAGCTTGTCAAGACTGCCGTTTGGGAGGAATTCATAAACAAGTAGTCTTTCTGAGCTTTCAACGGAACAACTAACCAATTTCACTAGATTCCCATGCTGAACACGACTGATGAGATTTGTTTCATTCAGAAACTCAGTTTCGCCTTGCTGTGAACCTAGATTCAGTCGCTTAACTGCAACCTCTCGGCCGTTCGGTAGAACCCCCTGTTAATTTACTGCATCGTTAGTCGAAGTAATTTTCTAATATATGATTTCTCATTGGATACTTTATGGAATAAATTGTTAAGTTGATGTTAGATGCTCACTTTAAAGACACATCCAAAACCTCCTTGGCCAAGCTTGTTCTCTATGTCAAAGTTAGAAGTAGCTTCTCTCAAAATATCGTACTTGAAAATGAGCTCCGGATTGATAATAGTTTCAGATATGATTACTTCTGTGCAAAAATAATAACATGAGGGTATGTATATATTCATGCAGTAAAGAAATAGACAAACAATTCACAAGACACACAATTCAGCCGCATCTTGGGTCATAACACTGAAATATTAAAGAGCTATTTCAGGACCTTGGGTTCCAGAAATCCGGTCCCGACCTTTTCGGCTAGATGAGAAATACCACATCCAAAGGCCAGTGGTTACAGTAAATCCAATGACCGCACCAATTACGCCGAGTGTTATCCCAAGAACCTTGCCTTCTGCAAACGCTCTCATGACATCTCAGTAAATAGTGTTTTAATTCACTAGAATGAAATCTTTACAAAACAAATATAACCCTAATCATTGCAAGATATGTGAAAGAAAACACTGGATGCTGAACGGCCCTTTCTCATCAAGAGATTGCTCCCATTTTTGCTTTCTGGGAATTTGCGCAAGAAATCTCAGTAAATTAGCTATGCTTTAGTTGGGGAAAATGAAAACGTTACAGAGCCATTATATACTCCTTATTATTGTTAACTATATGAAGGAAGTTACCTGGCAAACGAGGACTTTCGCTTTGGGTGTTGAGGAGAGAACGGAAGTGTTGAAAAATTCGAAAACCTCGTATCGCAAATGGCATCTGTCACGTGCGATTTGAGCCCCAAGAGCTCCAGTTTGGCATAAGAATATATATTCCAAGGCAGATGTTAGGCATGATCTGCAGCTTGTTTGGGACAGATGTCCCAACACTGCGCTAAGCCGTAGATATGCCCTGTTAAATTTGAAGGCACACCCACTAAATTTGCAGCGAAAAATTTGGGAGTCCACAGAGCTTCAGTGATAATATTTGAGAGCAGGATCTTCACAGTTTTTTTGAACTCTTTGTGGTTGACTGCTCTTCCCACTGTTGCAAAGAACCTCTGATGGGGTAATCTGCATATTCTCCAGATATTCGTAAATACCATTATTACCGTAGCGTAAGAAGCAGCCGTCTAGATGAATGACTCCAGAAGTATTGTAGCATTTGTCAACAAGATTTTCCTTGGCCGTCGATGCGCACTGTTTGCAAGCTGAGGAACCTAAATCTCCCCTGCACTGGACTAGCCCATAAACCGCACTGTTGCCGTTTGTCCCCTCAGCAACACTTGAAGTATTGAATCCTGTGGGATTAGCGTTCTCCACCAATGATTCCAAAACATTGTTTAGATTTTGCTGGAAGACGATACCGTTTTTATTTTGGTTCTTTCCACAATAACACCTAACTGCACTAGTAAAAGACCACGGTCTCTCTATAGATTTGTAGTAATTAAATTTATGATAATCGTAACGTAAGAGGCAGCCGTTTAGTTGAATGTATCCTTAAGGGCCACTGCATCCCTGAAGAAGCAGTGTCTTCGCCGTGGATGCAGTGTTGACGATCATAGGGACCTAAATCTTCCCTGCACTGGACGAGCCCATAAACAGCATTATGAAATCCCACGTCACCAATACTATAAAGATCAGATGCACTGTAATAAACATCCGTCACCAGTCTTTCCAAAACCTTGTTTACATTAAGCTGGAATACACCAAAACGATATTGGTGTATGGATCAGCCGCTGAGAGAGGCATACGCATAGCCACACATAGGACAAGTAATTGGCTCATGACTACTGGTTTTATCAATTCTAACTTGATTATGAAATAAAATGAAAATATTTAAAATTATATATATCTTAAATAACAATTTTTTTGTTAATGAGCTAGAAAAATTATGTATAGTAGTTGTTTATGTAATTTCAAACATTTTTTTAAGTTATATTAAATTATTTAAAAATTAATAATTAGCATATCTAAGTCCATTAGCTATAATTAGCTATAATGTATTTTGAAAAAAAGAAATTAATTGTATTAAAAAATACTATAAATAATAAAAAAAATTGAACTAACTTTCACTTTTGAATGATGACTTGGGAGGCTTGGTCAGTTGTGATGAAAACCATCACTCTGTGCTTAACCTAGGTATTAACTTATAACAAGTATTCACATCTTTAACCTCTGATAATCCACCTACTACTGGTGTTTCGTACCACTCATAATTTGAGTGATTTAATGTTGTTGTCAGAGTCTAAGAAATATCTCCCGAATAAACCGTTCATTCATTCAAGCCCTCATCTATCAAATGTGTAGCGAGACTAGCCTTTCGTATTGAGGATGACACGTATTTAAATCTGTAGCAACTACGATGACGCGGCCATACGCTATGATGACTGTACTTCCCACGATTTGACGGTGGAGGGAAAGCGCGTGAGCAGTGACAGTTTGCTGCTTTGGCCACGCGATTGGTCATTGTGCCAAAGCCTATAACCAAGAGGGATTTGGGCAAAGCCCTATGCTGTCAATAATAAATCCCAAATATTGAACTGATGTTTGTCCAAAATAAGATTTTTTCTCTTTGACTTGAAGTTTATGTGCTCACAATAACTCAAGTATGTTGTGAACACGTTGAAGATGGTCTTCCTAAAATTTATTGAATACCAAAGTATCATCAAGGTAAATAACCACAAACTTACTCAAGTGTGGCTTGAAAACATCATTAATGAATCTCATAAAGGTGGTCAGTGCATTGGTCAATTCAAATGGCATGACCAACCATTCAAATAGCCCAAACTTTGTTTTGAAATCAATTTTCCATGTGTTGGTTGCATGCATGTGAACTTGAAGGTAACCTGCAGTGAAACCCATCTTTGTGAAGAAAGAAGCCCTGTGTAAGTGGTCCAACAAATCCTCAATCTGGGGTAGGCGATAACGATTTTTAATAGTGGCTTTATTAATGGCCCGATAGTCTGTCATGAAGATCCATTCCGAAGCATTCTTTTTGGGAATAATAAAAGTTGGAGATGCACATGGCGAGTATGAAAGCTCAAAATGACCGTATGTCAACAATTCTTCAATTTGGCATTCTATCTCAATTGCCTCTCGAGGAGCTTGGTGATAAGATGGGGCATTGGGTAAGGATACACCATGAATAAGATTGATTTTTGTTCAAGAGAGTGTGTTGGAGGCAACCTTGTGGG
Organism: Pinus tabuliformis; assembly: GCA_031772625.1. Lineage (NCBI taxonomy): Eukaryota > Viridiplantae > Streptophyta > Pinopsida > Pinales > Pinaceae > Pinus > Pinus tabuliformis. Next base: position 1,287,300,889 of record CM062818.1, read on the forward strand.
TTGAGGGAAGACATCTGCAAATTCTTGGAGTAAAGGAGCCATTGCCGGATGAACCGAATTAGTGAGGTTGTTTGGCTTGATAAGGGCGAACCAAGCACAAAGAAACACATTGGTTTATATTGACTCTCTTAATAGGAGTTTTGACAGTATCAGGTTGGGTTGATGTGCTAGCTAAGGATGTGAGCACATAGGTGTGCCCATCGTAAGACAAGAGGTATTGGTGATCTTTAACATGATAAACAACATGTCGAGCTCGTTGGTATGGAATGCTTAGTAACTAGTTGGCACAATCAAGTGGAGAAACGTCACATACAAAAGTATCGTAGAAAGGTCCAATAACAAAGGTTACAACACATCGTTGGGAGATGGTAAGATGAGGGCCTTCATTTTGGACCCAACCGAGTTGATAAGGGTTTGGATGTAGAGTGGTCGGAAGGTAAAGGCGTTTAACCAATTCCTATGCCACAAGATTCTTTTGACTCCCATTGTTGAGAATAAGAGTGGCCAACTCATGTTTGATTTGACAATTATGGGTAAACACACGTGCAACAGAGGTGCATGTTGCATTAGCAGTCATGAGGATGAGAAAGGGGTCCACTTTAGTAAGATTATCAAGAGAAACAACTCCAAGTGTGGTAGGGGCATTTGTTTCCTCGACCTCTATAAAAAGAGTCGTGTTGGGGCATAGATTTTTCAGTGCTCGACAATCTGCAGAAGCATGTGAGTTGGTATTATAGAATGTACACCAGGGGGTATTGTGAGGTCTAGGGAAAGAGGCAGAGGCTACATTAGAACAACCAGAGGGAGACAAACCATTTCTGGCTTGGGGAGATCGAATTCGAGAAGCCACTTTCCATTCCACAGCCAGGGCCTGAATAAACATCTTGTCCAATGAAACTATCAAACAACTCAAGTTCTCGTCGAAAAAGCAATATAAAACCAAAATTAAATTTGATAATTAGTACCTCTTTTGGATTAGAGATATGGAGTTGATGCGTAACTTGGAGAAGAAATCAATGTAAGATTGAACTAATTTATTTAGTAGTTTCCGGAGCTGTAAAATTGTAACCATTTGGCAAGGAGATTTTGGAGATACCCTGGCGATTTCGCTTAACTATAACATGCTTGAAGCAAATCTCCTTAACTGGAAATTAAATTCTTTTGGTTGCTTCTAAGGTCCGCCACCATTGCAAGTCCAAGGGGTATCTTTAGCTAATTTCATTTTCCTAAGTAATTTTAGATTTTCTTAAATCTATGGAAATTTCCAAAATTAACAAATTGATTATAATTCTTTATCAAACAGATATTTTGTATCATGTCCGTACAATTTCAAGAACTAAACCCATTGAAACTTTAAATGAGGAGACTACATACTCGAATTAATTTTAATGATATGATGCCCCCTCTTCAAAATAGTCAAACAAATTCAATCTTTACATTAATCTTCTAAACGAGTACACCATCAAATCTAAACCTAAATGTTTGCATTTTCATTAACAAGAAATCATTCACATCACCCAACTATAAGTGCTCTTTCTTATAAGAAAATATTATTTGACAAAATAATAAAAACATATAAAAGTTTTAAAATTAACATTAACAATTGATGTATATCTAATTTTTAAGAAACAAAGAAAGAAAACACTTTTTTTTTTTATTAATTATATTTAAATATATTAAATGTAAATTTAACCATTCATACACTCTTTAATCCAATATAATAAAAAGATTATAATATAATTTTTAAAAAATTATATATATTAAATTTCTACAAATATTAAATATTATTTTTAAAATAATTAGAGTAACTTATAAAATTTTATTTTATTATACATTTACTCATTTTTTATTTTATAAAAACTAAATTACCATGCATCATAACACTCATTAAAATACATATATATTAAATTATACTATATTAAAAAATCAATATTTATTAAACTATTACAATACCATGGATACCAAAGTCATCAAAGTCCATATTTGTTAGGTATTTGTTACGCGTTTACAATACCATATGCAAAGTGCATATTTATCCTATTATATTATATAATAGGTGTTTAAATGAAGAATTACCATATTCACATTGATAAAATTGTAAAGCTTTAATATTAATATTACTATTTTATAATTTTAAATATAAATTTATAATTTATATCAACCACATTTATTATATTTTATTATTTAATCAAATTTATGTATAATCATAATAATATAATATTTTATATAATTATTAACTAAGCAAATTTATATATAATTATAATAATATAATTTTAAAATCATAATATGTATGGGAATTCACCAGAAACCCATCTCCTCTCTTTGTTTATGAAACAGGAAACCCATCTCTTTGCAACAGTTAATTACAATTTCATCAAAATGTTTTGCATTCCACTTACTCTTGCTCTGCATACACTTATTTTCTTAAACATGCATTGCTTTTAATGTTGTTTTTTATGGCAACCTACTATGCAACAAAGTAGCTTCACGGTCTATAAAAAGGAAAGGAACGCGACAAATGTTGTTTTTATATGTAGTTACTAAGTTCTTGAAAATCACCATTTCTTCCCATATATGTAACGTTTCAACTCATATTCGCCAATAACATCAGTTAGAAGATAATTTCAAATATGCTTTTATTATTTATTGAGAAAATTTATATTGGTTGCAAGTGATTTGAGGAATAAAATGAGTTAGAAGATAATTTTAAATATGATTTTATTATTTATTGAGAAAATTTATATTGGTTGCAAGTGATTTGAGGAACGCTTATGGAATAATTTTCGCCTTAATTCAATAAGATTTTCATTAACAAAAACTTTTTATATTTTAAATTTTAAAGTATTTTACAGATTTTAAAGTCTAGGTCATGTCAGCTATTATTGTTGCACCTAACTTGAAATGAAAACCATATCTATTTAAATAAAAACCATATCTTTTTAGCATGACAAAGATTCCATTTATAGGGATTGCATAGTGGACTCTTGATGCCCTATTAATTGATTATTATTGTTGCACCTAACTTGAAATGAAAACCATATCTATTTAAATAAAAACCATATCTTTTTAGCATGACAAAGATTCCATTTATAGGGATTGCATAGTGGACTCTTGATGCCCTATTAATTGATTATGAGATTTAGAGACAAAATATATGGTTTATGCTGATTTTATGTCATTTAAAATTCCTCTTACTTAATGTACATTTCTTTTAAATGTGCAAGGCTTTGAGTTTTATCAATAAACCCTTCCACCTTCAAAATAATCATTTTTTCCTTGTGTTTGTCCCTTTGGCCTCCACAAAAGAATCGCATGTCACAATTTTTCCCTCCCTCTTCGAATTCCTCACTAACATTCTAATATATGAGGATTGATGCCCAAAATATTAAAAAGGTCTTTTCATGAAATTCACTGTTAACAAGTTTTGTGATTTGTTGGAGTTGTAAGTGGTATATTAAACACACATAAATTATGCCCTTAACCCTTAGACATTTAAAATAATTCATAAATATAATATTAAATACACACATAAATGGCATCCCTAACACTCACACACATGAATAATGAAGATAAACAACACATTTAACCTACACAAATATATGACATACATAAGTGCCCCACCTTATGTCCATACACGTAATAAACACACCTAGACAAGTAGACATGCAAGCAACACAAATTAATAATGCAAATACATAAGGGACATAGCTAAATAGATTGGTGGATTTCAAAACACTAACATCAAATAAATTTAGGAACATTCTTTTGAAAGTTATTGTTAAAGTCACAAAAATTAAAGTTTTGAAGCTGGTTTGTAAAATCCCATTTCTTAAACTTTATTTATCATGATTTTTAGAAATAATTTTTGAAAATTCTCTTAAAAAATTTTAAAAATATTTTGAGACTATTTTATCAAAAATCATTGCTAAACTAAACCATTGCCAAATTTTTTTTATTACAGTGTAATTTCTTACACTAGAATAAAGTTGATGATAGTACAATCAACATTTCATCTCATCTTAAATTATTGTTTGCTCAACTACTAAAATTTTGATATCATTGTCCATGTTAATATCACGTTAACCTCCACCTACCTTTTATATTTTGACTTTTAGTAAAACAATAAAATACACTACTATTTTCTGTACCCATAAATCAATCCAATGATATTCAAATACCGATTTTTGAAAATATTATTGGCTTAACTAGTTCTAATCATGACTTACAGTACTTTTCATGTTACTATACCTCCCATCATCTATATACCAAATTTTAATGCTTATATTGGTTACTTAAATTGATATGAAATTAGTGTAACATGTAATCACTAGCATAGGGTAACAAATATACCCTCTGATTAATCAAGGAGCTAGTTCGATTGTTGGATGCCATTAGGGGTTAAATTTGACGCCCGACTCTTTTACGCAATATTATCTATTTCAAAATTTACACGTTATTTTGTTAATAATTTCTAAATAACTTCTAAAAACGTGATAGGCATATTAAAAAATGAAAAGTTTTAATATATGTATATATTTATATATATACGCAAGTTGGCAGAAATAACGTGGTTAAAATTTAAAGGTGAGTATGAATCATGATTAATACTTTTTTAATGGTTCTTGAATCCAAATGGCATGTAATGTTGTGAATGTTACCATTTACGGCTTACAGGGAGAAGCCATAAATCTCAATGTCATAGAAATTAATCGGATTGGTGACCTCCCAATACCTATTGCCCAATTATGTTATGGTTATTTTCTTGGCTTCCAACTTGCAAGTTATTGCTTGATGTGAATTCCAATCAACTGCAAGTTATTGCTTGCTCTGAATTCTCGTGAGGAGCAGGGGCATAGGTAGAACACTGTAGAATCTAGAAATTTAAAGGTTACGGAACTTGGAACTCAACAAACCACTATTGCTTGCTCTGAATTCTCGTGAGGAGCAGGGGCATAGGTAGAACACTGTAAGTAATAGCCTATACCTTGTTTTTGGGATTCTGATTATTTTGCTTCGAAATCATTAGTTGACACAATGGTTCTCCCTTGCTTTGTTGAGTGTCTGTGTCACCATACCACTGTTTATCTTTATAAAAACCTTGTTGCCTTATTTCCTCGTATTTTCCTTGTCTTATTTCTCCATCTCTCTGGTTGTTTTCAGTGAGTCAGTCAACCACTCATAGGCCCGAGTCTGTCTCATTCCTTTGTAGAGCTTGGTAGGCCTTGCAATACTCAGCTTTGAATATTTTTTACAAAAAGTTTTATGGGTTGAACTCTTGCCCCAAGTAAATTTTTGATAAAGATAAATCCCTCAATTGTTTCAGCAGCTGCTGCCGATAATGGTAGGCTAGAGACCCATACTTGCTGTGAATAATAGCTTTGGGCCAAGATGAGCATATCTTTCAGATATTTAATTAAAAAAAAAACTGGTTGATTCCCATGTAAGAACAAAATGAACACCCACTATGAGGACTCCCATGTACGCTTTTTAATTTATAAACTATGAGCTAAATGGCTGCCTCCCATTGGATATGATTATAGTGAGGGTAATAACCTCAGATCTTTCTTTCCAAACATGTAATGTTTAAGTTATAAGCTAGTAAGAAAGACGATTTATGAATTTTATGTTATTAAAATTAAACATTAAACATTAAATTTTCTTACATAGATGTTATTTGTTTGCAGCAAAACACACCATTCGAATGGGTTATATTAGATTGCATTAGATTCACATTGATGTGTGAGCGCCACGATTCCAAGAACGTCTGGTTTAATATTTTTTCTAAAACTCAATAAAATTCTGAAATATAATTTTTTTTTGTGATGTAGTTAAGGGGAATCAATAATAAGTAATGGTTGAGTCCAAAGCCTATAGAATTGAAAAAAATTTAGTATTTTTTGTAACTTTAGAAAGACTAAACTTATTAGAACAGAAAAGCTCCACTAAGGAAACTCACTCATTTTTTAACTAAAATTCTACAAACACCAAAAAAAAAAAAAAAAACTTTCTTATGGCCACTCCGAAAACATACAGAAAGATAGAAAAAACGAGTGCTTACAATAAATCAACGTCCATTTCAATTTCTTTAAAAATGTACCAATTCCTTCCCTTTTACATGCCTACCATGATTTATTACCAAAAAATAAAGTAGCAGCAACCCATCCATAAAAGGAAGCTACTAAGGAAACTCACTCATTTTTTTACTAAAACTATACAAACACCTAAAAACAAAATTTCCCTGCAGCCACCGCGCAAACAAAGAAAGATAGAAAAAACAAGTGCTTGCAATAAATCAACTTCCATTTCAATTTCTTTAAAAATGTACCAATTCCTTCCCTTTTGCATGCCTACCATGATTTATTACCAAAAAATGAAGTAGCAGCAACCCATCCATAAAGGAAGCTACTGCACTTCGATAGATTGATTTCATTTCTAGCATTGCCATTTCCCTTGCTTCATGCTCCTACTTGCCCTATTTTATCTTCTCTCTTTGCTTTATTTTATTTGTTTTCAATGCATGTTCTGTTCAGATTTTTTTGCCTTTTTATCGTCTTAACTACGATTGTATTGTATATTTTATATTTGCGTGTATTTTTTAGTGCACTCAATTTTGTTTCTCAAATTTTATTTTCTTGATTTCATATCCATGATCATCATTGGACATGTTGTTACAAGAAAGTTAAATCGGTACATATCTTCTCTTTCCTTTATACACATTTGAAATAAAAAAGCTCTCATTTATGAAGATCTCAGTAAACCATAAACCATTTAAAAAAGTTCATCAAATCATTTTGTATGGTAAATCTGATTAAATCATTGTGCACTATGCTAACAAACACACTTACAAATTTTTTCCTAGACATGACAGAAAAACAATAAATTTATTCCAAATCTCATCTTCAATTTTTTCACACAACTCATCTACATATTTTCAATCTCACATTCCCCACTTGCCATTGGCGTTGATTCACTTTTTGGAGTTTTAAGTTGAAATCTGGCCAAATAGTTTTTTTATTAAATCTGGATATTTAATTACTTAAAATACATTTTAATTATATTTACTGGCATCATATGAACCAAAACCTGAAAAAACACTATGTGTGGAGACTAGAGAGTTCACTATCTAATATATTTAATATAATTCTTTTTATAAACTCTTATTATAGAAATTAGCATTTTATTTTTTTAATATAGAATTTTGGTGAACCAAAAATTTCGTTTATTACTACACTAACAGAATTGTATCAGCCAAATTCCAAACTTGGTAAATATGTTTTATAGAGCTTTTAATATTGCGTTAATTTTAGCCAATAGTTTGCATTCTCATTTTTTTTTGGACATAGCTGAATTTAAAACGAGGGTTTTTTGTTTTGATTTTGGCCATAACAAGACAACGACCACAGTGCTGCAACTTTTTTCTGTTCAACAGTAATGAGAGCAATTTTCTGTTCAACATTAGTGAGAGCAACCTACTCTGTGGGGAAATTTTATGTTCAACATTAGTGAGAGCAACTTACTCTATGGGAAAATTGCAATCAGTGCTCAAAGAGTAAGTCAATTTTTATATAAAATTCTTTTATTTTTAATATGTGAGCAAAAATTTAAATTTATATATGGTTGTAATACAATTTAAACCAAATAAAATTTTTGTTTTGTTTTGTTTTGTTTTTTTTTTTTTTTTTTCTGTCTTTCAAAAAGTGAATGAAAGAGAAATAATAACTCAACTAAAAATTTGAATATGTCCACTTCCAATTCCAAGAAATGGTGTTGTTGAAAACACGATTATTAAATGCAAAAAGAAGATGTATTTATGCTAAAACATATTCTAAAACATTAAACTTTTCTACCTTTACAAATGAGTAAAATAGATAGAAAAATTAGACAATTTATTGTAAATATTGAAAAACTTTTAAGTGGATTTGAGAAATTATTAAATATTATAAAGCATTAATAGGTATATTATTATATATTATAAAGAATATATAGGTATATTCCCTCGTTAATATCCTTTAGTGCAAGATTAATTTTTTAATATGGTTTTAATTGATGAAATGAAATTCATATATACCAATTAATTTATTTTTATTATATAGGTATTATATATCGAAAAATGTCTTCAAACAAAGGGAATCAAATTTCTATCAATTTTTTTTGGATTGTCTACTACATCTCAAGTTTCATCGCTTGATAAAGAAAATCATGATTTTGATCTAAATGAAGATTTAGATGTCTTGGGGCATAATGAAGAATTTGATGAAGAATTTCAATAGAGCAAACGTAGCACCCAAAAGAACAAAAAAACGAAAGTAAGAAGAGAGTTTCATGATCAGTGGAAAACTAAGTATAAGTGGTTGAGAGAGGCAAAACATGAAGGAAAAATAGTTATGAAATGCATATATTGTGAAATTCATAAGGCAATGGGGCCATGGGGAATTGGGACTAGTTTATCTACATTGCAACACAATTCTATAGTTGTTCATGCTAGTTCAAGCATTCATAAACTCTCACAGGCAAAGTGGATATGTGGATATGTGGAAATGAGAAGAATATGAAGTATATTACAAAACACATTGCATGCGTTGATGATATCAGCAAAGAAAAAGTCATCACTACTATGAAATTAGTATATTGGATGGTGCAAGAGGATGTACCACTCTCAAAATATGAATCTCTTTGTTTGTTTACAATGTCCTCACACACACCAAATATTCCAAAGAATAAAAATTATGCATTATATACAAATCACATGGCTGCAAAAGAATTCCTTTTTGTTATATCTCAACATCTTGAAGAGCTACAAATTTCCAAAATGCTAGATAGCCCCTTTTTTCATTGATGCTAGATGAAAGTACAGATCATAGATTAGAAAAACATCTTGTAGTTTATGTCACGTTTTTAAACTCAAAAGGATTGGGCCCTCCAATTTCACAGTTTTTAAAGCTCATAAATGTTTGCGATGGAAGAGGGAAAACAACTTATGATGCAATCAAACATTTAATGGAATCAAGGGGTCTTTCAAAAGAATGATTGATAGGAGTTTCCACGGATGGTGCTTCTTCAATGGTTGGTAATCAAAATGGTTTTATTACTTTCTTGAGGAAAGATGTACCTAATCTTGTAGGTGTTCATTGTATTGGTCATTGTGAAGCTTTAGCCGCATCAGATGCTTCAAAAAGAATAATTGAATTATTGTTTGTTGCGAAATTAGCAAATAAGGTATATCCTTAGGTGCAAAATTCTACGAAAAGAAATAGTCAACTTATTGCTCTGCAAGAACTTATGCAACTTGATTCAACTCTTCCAACTCTTCAAATCCATGGAGTTAGATAGCTTTCAAGGGGACAAGTCATTGAAATACTTGTTGTACTTATGCCTCCCATATTAACATTGTGGAAAAATAAAAGAAAAGATTCATGGTATGATAAGACAAGGATCTTTTTAGTACAATTTTGTTTACATATGCTCGCAGATATAATGTGTGAATTAAACAAGTTGAACAAACAATTCCAAGAAGTGTACATTGATGTCATCTCTTTAGGGGCAGTCATATATGTCACTGTAAACACTTTGAAAAGGTGGTTTTTAAGAAGCGACACATTTGTAGATGACACATGTTATTTATATAAATTTATAGATGCCTCTAAATTTGGCTTTCTAGAAATTTGTGATAAGGAGGGTCTTGTTCACAAGCATGAATTATGATTTGTGGAAATTACACATGCATATGATGACTGTGTTGATATACAAAAACAATCATGGAAACCGTGTATTGAAGGTTCAATAGAAAGTTGCAAACAACTTGCAAAAGATTATGTTCAAGCTCTTGTAAAGAATTTGAACAGAAGATTTTGTGATCTTGTATTTTCAACTCAACAAGGTTGTTTAGCTCTTGCCATTATTTAGAGGATGTTCATTGCAGAGAAAAAGATTCAAAGTGTTGGCTCGAAAATATTTTTCAACACTTACACCATCCTTATTGTGAAAGTGAAGAAAACAAAACTACATTTGATTTTGAGGCTTGTTTGAAAGGGTTGCATCCATTAGTTAACACCCTTTGTGTTAATTGCGAGGGAACATCCATGAAATATGCATGGAGGATTTTTTATGTTAAAGGGTTGCATACAAATTTTCTTAACATGTAAAAGTTATGGCAAGCAATACTTACTGTTCCTACAAGTAAAATTGCTTGTGAGAGAGGACTCAAGACAAAACATAATAAATGATGTTCGAAGAACAAAGTTATCATTAGTTTCATTGGATGCCTTGATGCGAGTGTCCTTAACCGGGGGCTTGATTCATTGATGGTGGAATGGGATAGGATACATGACATTTGGAAATATGTTAAAGAAAAGAAGAATCTTAAATATGTAAAAAAAAATCTTTCATATTTATGTTTGTAATGGTGGTGTTTTGACAATTACCTCTTTTGTTGAAACTATCCAAAATTTAGTTTGTGTACATGTTGATACTGAATCTAATTTTTGAACATTTACATAGTTCATACACATTATGTTTTGGTTTGAAACTTATTTCACAACTATTGTTCTTTTAATGGGATTGGCATCGTAGTGATTTTAATGGAAAACATGGTATGTGTGTTTCAATTCAGTTAAGTGTTTTTTTTTGTCTAATTTAGTTGCAACAATATTTTCATTCACTATTTTTCATGTGAGAGTAATTATGAATATATATTTTTTCACTTTATAATATTATTTTTTGTTATTTCTTAGAAATAAAAAAAAAAAAAAATTATAGATATGCATATACATATTTTCCATCTATTTTCTCACTATTTCCATCTTCAAGAAAAAGAGTTGAACATTTCAACAGCCTGGAAAAATCACAAAAATGTTTCATTGACAGGTCTGTAAAGAAAGTGTAGTAATGAGAATTGAGTGCACTGGTACAACAGAGAATGAAAAATTTGCAACACTTATAAATACAATTTGCATAAATAGATAAAATTTGTACAAATAAATATTGAAAGTCATGTGATGAGCAGTTTAAAAATAAAACCATCATAAAAAAAGTCCTTGACAAGTAAAGACACGATCAAATCTAACCCCTTGATACAATGAAAGTGTTAACATCTATTATGGAACAAGCCTACTTCCCTCCTAACCTATATTGGGCATTGTGTCAATGCCTCCACTACGGGGTTTCCAAAAATGGAGCATGTACTCTTGGGATAAATTAGCTTACCTTCTACCCATAGAAATAAGGAACATTATCTACAAAATTCAACTTGGCATATTATAAATTTACGTGTATAAAGTTGTTATTAAGAAATTGTATGTTTTTCTCTCTCTTAGCGATAATAGGTGATTCACGTTTGTAAAATATAGTGAATTACCAAGTGCAAAGAAAATAGTCTAACCTTTCTGTACTCATGGAATATGTATTTATGTTATTATGATATTTCCATTTTTTCTCAATGATTACAAACATGTTTTTTTTAAGAATATAGTCAATTATTAGGGGTAAAGAAATAGGTATAGTAATTATAGGCCAGGGAATATGATTTTATGTTTTTTAGAAATGCATATTTATTTGTGTTAATATTTTGAAGTCTTAACATATTTTAATGGGTATTTCTCTCAAAACCTAGTCAAGTTATAATGATAAGAATTTAGTGTTATGATTTTTTAGTTAGGAGGGAATTTGAAAATTTGATGTTGAATGCCTCTAAA
>CM062818.1:1291722578-1291728478 GCA_031772625.1 Pinus tabuliformis
ATATAATTTATTATGTTAGATTAAAAAAAAAAATAGGTTAAATAAAATTAACATATTGAGTCAACATGTATGTCTCTTTTTGTGCTAATGACTCTTTTGTTGACGCCTATGGTGTATATCAACCACATTTATTAATGTGGTTGTGCTAACTACATATATTATAATATAATAAATTTTATATTATATTAAAGATAATAATACTATATTAATGAAAAATAATAAATTTAATATTAACATTAAAATATATTAATATTATTTTTTTATATTAATATCATTTCATCATTTAATTTAATAATAATAATTATTATTATTATTATTATTCTTTTAATATTAATATTAAATTTAATAAGGTTTTTATATGATATGATAACAAAAATTCTAATAAGATTTGGAATTTTAAAATGAAGTAAAAGCTTAATTTTAGATCATTCAAATTTTTTTATAGAGGCTTGACCGAGCATGATAGCTCGATCGAGCTGTAACACTTGATGGAGCCCCTATTAACCACATATATGGCTCGATCAAGGGTTTACTAAACCCTTGATCCAACTATTTGAATTTGAAATTTAGGCACTTGATTGAGTGCTTTAAGACATCGATCGAGCCTCTTATGTCCTAAGATCCACAATTTTAGCACCCTCTTTGCAAAATTTCGTGCAATTCCATTTTGTACCCTAGTGGAATTAGGGATAAATTTGTCCTTAGATGGCAGAGTTGATCACGTTGGATTCATGAAGGAATCCTTTATCCAATGAAATATGAGTTTGATATTTTTGAATTCATATGATATTTTTCATCTAATTTATTTTAAACACAATGCTTGAAATTTTTAATATCCTAAAATATACATAACGAAAATAATTCAAAAAATACCACTATCTTCGTTTACGAGTCCTCTTCAAAGGGTAGTTTTATTTTTTCAATTTATTTAAATAATTGAAAAAAAAACTTAGGTGAACACGTGTCTACAAAATCCAATTGAAATATTACTTCGCCAACTTCAAAAAATAAACAATATATATAAAATTTTTTAATATGAAAAAATTAGCTCTCTCCTTGTAGATCATGTTCACATATAGTTTTTTTTATATTACACATTTTAAACTAAGTTATGCTACATGAACACACACATACCTCTTAAGATGTGTAAAAAATTGCAAGGACACACATTTCCTTTAATAGAAAATTGACATATTATATGATACTAAATATTTTTACAAAAAAGATCATTAAGACAACAACATAATTCTCCACAATTTGCTTTTACTCTGAATCAAAATTCACATTACTTATATGAATTTTGAGGGCCTCAATTCGATAAAAGAGGAAAAAGGTAAAATTTCATTGCCACATTTGGCTCAAAAGTGCAACCCATCTTCATGCTTTCACCCTATAATATTCTAGTATACAAAAATTAAAGGTTGTGATTTATTTAAGCAGTTATGTTTTTTTTGTTCTTTTAATTATATTAATTAATTAAAAAAAATGTCATATAAACAAGTGCATATGAAATGAGTTATAGTTTTTTGGGCATGTGGTATTGATAAGCCATGGCATCTCTCCATGCGATTGTAAGAAACCTTATTTACAAATTAAGAATATCCATGATGAAGTGGCGGTGAATCTCCAACCTGTCTATTTAAAATGTATATATGTTCAACCTACATATTAATATTTATATCATATTTATATATATATATATATATATATATATATATATATATATATATATATATATATATATATATATATATATAGATATATATATATATATATATATATTATTATTTTTTTATTTTTTCTAAGTTTTCCTATGTTGGTTTACCACTGGGAAAACCAAATTAGAGATAGAAAAACGTAGGTTTTGTCCAGAATTTTATAAAAGGAAAATATCTTGAGTGGTAATGGTTGTCTAAGAATATGATATGAACATAACTATACTTTACAAACCACCAAGATTTGACAAAAAGGAAAAGGCATACAAGTTGTACATGAAAATTGTGAGTAGCTAGCATAGGAGGAACACCAGCAAAAAATTGAGATCCATGTAGATTTAGGAAGATATCAATACATCAATAAACTCAATAGGGGTCCTTGGTAAAGTAGGGCACTTTCCTTTCTGCAATAATCCTTTGATTTTGGCTAGATGGAGAGACATGTCTCCGTGCTTGAGCCTTATGTCTTTAATATCCATTTTCAACTCATCTATCAGCATGCGAATCTCACACTTCACCTCATTGCACTCCAATAATACTTTATTGAGTAGTGTCTTAATATTCCAATATATCTCAATAGTACATAAATGCATATCTTGACACCCCCATAAGTGACCTAACTCTTTCACCCACTTAACCATAGAGGCGATAATGTCCTTATATATTTCATCTTGATCTTCCTATTCTTCCATGTCTATGTGCATTATTTCTTGAAAAATAAGTGTCAAGTTCTAGGTTTGGAGGTGCCTAGCAATGGAAGGAGCATGAAGGTGAACACATGCATTTTATTCCAGCCTCAAGTAGAAGCCTCTACAAATCCTCATCCATTGTTTGGGCATTGAGGTCGATGAGGAAGGAAAGAATTGGGAAATGGGATGGGGAGAGGGCTAGTAAGAGTGGTCAAAGAACAAGAAGCAAAGCACGGCCATGAGAGCCAAGGGAGAAGAAAGGTCGTAGCATAATGACAAGGCACAAAATAGGTGTCAAATGGCGATAATAGGGGACCAATAGTCTAGGAACCACAAAATAAGGCCAACCGTTGACACTTAAAACAAATTTGAAGAACCAAATATAGTGCAGCTACCCATGAAATTATTTTTATTACTAATAATAAAATAATAATATTAAGTAAATTTATAATTGAGTTAATTCTTATGATTTTTTTTAATTTTAACAACATGAGATATATGATGAAATGAAGTTTTGATTTTTATTATGGATTGATGCCTAGTGGAATTTACCAACCATTCAATTTATATGGTTGCAAGAGTATATGTTTTGTTTGTCTTTTTTCACTAGGTGGTGTGAGTCATGAGATGACTGACATGCCTAACTTGTGGCTTTAGTAAGCATGAACCAAGGGCATATAAGCTATAAAAATCACATGGGGATCACACTCGACCTAGTCACACTAGCTCTTACCATGGATGGATTTTTTCCCATGAAGTTTCAAACTAGTGACCTTCACACCACAGGGTGCCTTGACAAAACACCCTATCACCATCTGTTCTATTCCCCGTGGGAAGGTTCTATTAATATTATAATATATATATATATAATTATATATATATAAACTTTGTGATTTCTTTTTATTAATTTTTCTATTTTAATTTTACTATAAAAAAACCAAGTAAAGTCCTAAATGTACATGTCTTATATTATTTTGAAAAGAAAAAATATATTGATTCTAGATTGTTACTATGGATATAGCTAGTGATTTGGATAACTTACATGCAACTATTATTTATGTACATTCATCGCTTTTTCAAGACATGTTAAACTATTGTTAAAATGTTCTTATGTACATTCATTTCTTTTTCAAGACATGTTGAACTATTGCTAGAATGTCCTCAAGATAGTTTAATCTGTAGATAAGACGCATCATATAGTAGATATAATATATTTGAAAAAAGAGCAATTGATCTAACTTTCAACTTAATAAGCTATATTGAAACATGACCTTAATTCTTCTAGTGCATTGTGTGGGATTACATGATGCGATTTTAGATGAAGAAAAGCATTTTGGAGTATGCCCAAAGACTCGATGTGGGTGCAACGAGTCATAATGTACTCCGAGCCCATTACGTCCTTACCTCAGAGTTCATGAGCACCATGAAATGCGTACTTATTTATGAGTTTCATCACAAAACTACCTTCTTTTATTTTCTCCACTCCTATTTGAAATTGATTTCATCTAAGACATCTAAGTTATAAATATATATGTAATAGATATCTTTTCGTATCATAGAAACAAACATACATAAATGGATATAAGACATCTAAGTTATAAATATATATGTAACATATATCTTATCTTTGAGTATCATAGAAACATACATACATAAATGGATATATATCTCTCATGCCCAGATGCACACATAAAAAATGGATATGGGTACATTTTTAACTCACTTATCAAATTAATGGTTCTAAAAATTAACTAGATGTCAATAGTATTTTGTTTAAGTCACTTATCAAATTAGAGGTAATTATCTATCAAATTTAATTTGAATAGAGGTAATATCTATGGTTTAATGACTAGTTGGATATGTATGGTTGCTTTCAATTTATCTTAGAGAATAAGTTTAATAGCACCTTAACATTAAGAAGTGGAATCCAATTTTTGTTAATCTCAATACAATTTTGGTAATTGTGTGGAGAGGTGCTCTACAACTAGTATATAGGAAGATGTGTAAGTGTAAATATTTGTATAATTTAAAATTTAACATAAATATTTAACATTTATATGTCGACTCAATTAAAAAACAATAAAAAATTATAGAGCAAATGTTAATAAACTTTAACATTTGAATAGAGCCCAGTAGTGGGAGATGTTGTAGTGTAAATGAGTGTAAACATTTAAATATTTGCTCAATTAATAATAATAATAATAATAATAAAATTCAATTTGTTATATTGTAATTCTGTTTGGGTAGTCCTTCCAACTCAAGTTGGAAATTATGTACTCGGGAAAATTGCATAAATAATTATAAGTTACATTGGTCAATGCTAAATTAATAATGGTTGATAGAAAAATGATCTTCTGGTCTTTCTTTGACATGAAGTAATAAATTGAGATGTGAGGTCCTTCCAACTCAAGTTAGAAATTATGTACTCAGGAAAATTGCCTAAATAGTTATAAGTTACATTAGTCAATGCTAAATTAATAATGGTGATAGAAAAATGATCCTATAGTCTTGCTTTGGTATGAAGTAATAAATTGAGATGTGAGGTGGATAAGTAAATTTATTACTCAAGTAAAAGCACTTGCATAAATTTTGGTGGGTAGTACCGATTAGTAATGCTATACATTTACAGTTTTTGCTCAGTGCTGAAAAAAAGACATAAATAAATGGTGAGAAGTAGCAAGTATATTTTTTACATCTTATTCCTATCCATTTTTTATGCAAAAATCTTACTTAAATTATGGTGGGAAGTAATTGATAGTAAATATGTTATTTATTTGAGTATAAGTTATTTTCAAGTATTTTAATTTTGGATGGCTTTCTGCAAAGATTAAAGTAAAAAATCACCACACAAATATCTAAAAATCATGCATTAATATTGCAACCATATCCATAAATTATGGTATAAAATATGTAAGGTAGTTATCCATATGGAATTATATTGTGAAAAAGTTACAATAAAACCTTCAAATTATTGTTCGATCAAATGTTTGAAAATCAATTTTTTAATAATATTAAAAATAAATATTTAATTTTCAAAGTTAAACATTATAAATTGCATTATTCAATGCTAAAATAATAGTGATCAACAAATAAATCTATTCTTGGAAGGACTAATAAGGATTCCATAATCATATTTAAATTTAATTAATAAGCACCCAATACTTACAATAAAGTTACAATATAACAAGTTTATTAACCATGGATATCCACCCCACTTTACCATGGATTTATTAACTTGTAATTAGATTTTGTTACAATACCATGGACCAATACCGTGACTTATCAATACCATATGCCAAAAAACCATAACTTATGTCATAATAAAAAATTAAAACGTAAAATATATTAGACATTACCTATATCATTGATCACATAAAGTGACAATTCTCAATCATATGGATGGAGGGGCGAGGGAGAGGAAAAGAGAGAGAGGGGAGAAGGAGAGAGGAAGGGAGATAGTGACAACGCTGAACAATGGAGTGAGAAAGAGAGGGAG
>CM062818.1:1292328578-1292572966 GCA_031772625.1 Pinus tabuliformis
CATATTTTAGTGGTATTCCAGGAGGAAGCCCAAGAGGGAGAGCCTAGTTCCCATCAGGAGGGCCCAGGATCTGTTTCTATTCCGACATTAAGAATCCAGTTGGAGATTGGTAGAGAGTCTTTGCAAGTTCCCGAGGCACCAACCAGCAGCGCTCCAAACGTGGCTATGGCGTCGGTCGACCCTGGTCCATCCAACTCAGCAGCAGCTCCTAAAGGGAACATGTATGATATAGGTTGGTGCTGGATTATTAAAGAACCTCTTGATGTTTAGCTTATTTTTTGTTGCCATGATAGCTCGACAGGCGGCCCATACTATGGGGCATGTTTTTGTTCAGATGGTGATATGGAATTTCAGCTCTTTTTTTGTATTTTGTAAGCTCAGTAAAAGGTTCAAGACTGAGCTCCCTAAACTGGGGCAGTCTCTTTCCATGTTTATCTTGACACATTTGCCTCTCTTCAAGGCAATGTATCTGACTTCGGTCTCGCTGTAATTTTATTCCATTTTTGTTAATAGACTAATCTTACTTAGAAAAAAAGCCAGTTATCATCTTACGAGATTTATGGTTCCTTTTCTAAGGTTAGTTCACTTAATGATCATGCTTATATAATTTTACTATCAGTTAAGAAGTATGGGATAAGTCATTCAGGAATATTACATAGTAGTAGCACTAGTAGAAATTTATAATACTATGTATTTTGTACGAGGTATATTGAGGGATGTTACATTAGGGAAACCAGACGAGACATGAAAGCTCAATTGTCTTAAATAACATACAAAAGGTTTATCAATTGAAAACCAAAATCACAACAATTTTATCTGAGAGACATTGCTTCTTGGGCTATACTATGGGAAAAAAAAAGGAGTACTAGACACTAAACGCGTGATATTATGAAATATATATAATATTATATTTTTCCAGAGTTTGAAGCTACATAAATGGGGTTCCTATTACCTCCTAGAGAATTTGCTAGTGCCAAGGTTAAACTAAAAGTATTTACATCTCTTTCTAGTCTAATATCCATAGTACAAATAAAAATCTATATTTCTTGTAATTAGAGAAGAAACACCTCTCTAAAAATGTGTATGTCCACTAAAACATATTCAAGTAGCAACTCTAGGTGCCAATAGAGTTTAATTGTGTCCATGTAGTGGTTGAGGTGACCCCTAGAGTGCCTAGTGTCTAAACCCAAACTTGCCACCTCAACTAAGACCTCTAAGTTAATGAGACATAATCGTTCATCAACAATGTCCCTCTTGGCTTGCAAAATTTTAGCTTGAATATCTGAAAAGGTGAATTCTTGATACTACATTGCGGATATTTCAGATTGTTATTGTTCTCTAGAATTGCCAATGTCTTTATAGTAGGTGGCCTCATGGTAGACCCATGGCCATTTCCTTGACATGCTAATACCCTAGAAAAAGACTTTCCATTGAAGGATGTAGAGAAGAAGAGAAGTGATACGAAGGTTATAATCTAGAAGTAAGGGAAGCAAAGGACAAAGGAGGGTAGGGAGGTGGCATCTAAGGTGGGGCAGGGTAGTAAGGATATTGAGTGGGAGGCTAGAACTATGGAGATTTGAAGGGAGCCAAGTGAGCAAGGGTTCAAGCTCGAGAAGAGGAAAGATGAGGGGGTGAAAGACCAACAACTAGGGAGGCTCCCCCTATTCTTTGAGATTCAAAGGAAATATAGTAGGAAATGCTAAGGGGGGAAGATGTCAAGAAGGTATTGTCCATCAATAGCGAGAGGAGAAATATTTTTCCAAATAAATAGTAGAGTACCAAGTTGATGGATCCATGAAATTGTAGGTTCCATCATATTCCATATCCACAAAACAAGAGTGAACACCATGTAATCCACCTCCCCCATGTGGAAATGGATTATACTACAAGTTGTCATAATTTTTAGCTTCATGACATGACCAATGTGTTGGTTATTAGCCTACATAGAAGCTGCACTATGAGATTTCTGGTACAAAAAAAATTAATTACCCAATACACCTGCATAGGACCATTAAAATCTTCCATTAGTGCAAGCATGGTTGAAATAACTTGCCAATTTAGCACACAATTAAGTCTCATTAATATGAAAGTGATGTGAGTTATGTGGTGAAACTGGAGGAATGTAGTTACCATGTCCTTCTTTCATTTTGGTAGGATGGACGATGAATTTGTGCCCCTCTTTTTATCCTAGTAGAAACACCCCATTTACAGATAAAATTAAAAAATATATGTAAAAATCCATTTCACCTTTACATTTACAAGTGTCAATTTTCTTCTTCCTTATGATATATTTATTGTTTGTGGGAAATTCTCTTCAAATTTTATGATTGGATAAATAGAAAGGTAAAAACCAAGTCAAAATCACTTATCACTAGATATGCACATAACTTTAAATTCCACAAAGCATATTGCATATTGTGAAATTATGAAATTCTGTTGAAACATTTAATAATTTAAATTAATTTTAGTTTTGTATTTGTTTAATGATGAAGTAATAATGTTTTAAAGATATAGAAATTTGTAAAATATGAAAAAAAAAATATTATTTTCAATATTAGGCAATTTTGATGTTAAATAGTGCTATATGATGAGTGGTTAGAACTGCTTGATCATTCAACTCATTTCTTTTTTCCAGCCTAGTCACACTGTTTGAAAATTTAAAGATTTGGCAAATAAGTATTGTGTAGCCATGTAAACTTGCCATAAGAAAATCCCATGAATGTAGACCAATTAAATGCATCTTTTTCCCTTAGGGTTTTTTTGTTGTGTAACAATTTGTTTTTGTTTAGTTCCTATTCCACCCCTCGAAACTCAACAAGTGGTATTAGTGCTTTGGAAATTGAAGTGAATGCACCTCTATCTATTCTATTGAATATTGGGATTCATTATTGTTGTGTACATTTTAGGCAACCAATGATTTGATATTCATGTGATAGATTGAAACTATAGTCAATTTCTCATATGCCAATGGATGCCACAAGATACAATATATAAATATTATACAAAATTAGTGAGTATATAGTCAACACACTTGCGCACAAATTGTGTTTTCTCCTCCTCCTTATTCATAATTTATGTATATATTTCTTCAAGAGGTAATAGAATCGTTGATTAGTTAATAGACTAATAAAAACTAATTATTTATCTATATTTCCAAGATTACTCTTTTGATATTAATTACATAGGTTGGCTAAAATTTTTGTTGTACAAATCCTTTCTAATAGCTAGGGAAGTACCAATACCTTAATATATACACACATATTATATATATTTATTATTGCAATACCCAATCTTGCTAGACTCACGAACATAGTAAGCAGAGTATTTAATCTACAGGAATACCATAAGTATTCAATATTTCCTTACCCAAAAGTTATTCAATAATTCCGTGTGAGGTTTTGTCTTTAAATAATTAACTTTGTTAAATACCTTAATCTGATTACTATGAGCCTCTTTTGAGATTCAAAATGATACACACATAGACACTGAAAATTATATATATATATATATATATATATATATATATATATATACACACCTTATGTCCAGTAGAAAATTTAAGGGATTCCTCACAATACCCAAACCCAAATTTTATTCATTACTGCATAAGATGAATCCCTTACCTGCATGTACTTTTCAAGAGAAAATACTTAATTTTTTGTTCAACCTACTACATACTGAAATCTCTAACTGCTATCACTATTTGGAAATATAACAGATATAGTTTTCTTATCGATCTCAACATAATACATAGTACACACAGAGTATACAAAATTTATTTCTAAAGGGATACTTTATCTATACATGTATAACTTATCCCATATACAATTTATTCTTTAATTCAACATTCAATCTATCTCATCACCATAACGACATTAAACTATCATGAGATTAAGAATATAAGGAAAAAAAAACATATATCTAACCATAGTTTGTTGCTGGGGAAATAATTAGGAATAGAGCACATTCCTCCCAACCATAAATTGTCACCAACAATTCCCCCCAAACTCAGACATTCTTACCTCGAGGAATTAACAACCTCTTATGTTCCTGAGTTTTTCTCTTATATATCTTCCTAGTTGGTTGTTTTCTTACCATCATCTACTTTAAGGGTCTACATCACTTAGTTACCTAGGATTTTTTATTTTATTTTAAGAAAAAGTCTTTCTTTTTCTTTAAAGCATACCTTTCTCTCCATCTATGATTTTATTTTGATTTTCACCCACCTTAGCATTTCTCTCTAGCTAATGTTTAACATAATCTTTCTTTCCCATTATGCTATTTTTTGTTTGTTTTTCTCCTTGCGATTTTTAGGAGAATATTTGAAAGGTGCACCATGTGGACTCAACCACTAACATATTTTTCTAGAATGGCAAGAAGTCTCTATTAATCAGTGTTGTTTCTTGGTTATGCCCAAACAAATCACTTATTAATTAAATAAATTTTAAATACATAATCCATCATTCCAATCCTGGTTTCCATAAACATTAACTTAAGATAATAATCCAATAGTCTAAAAATAGTCATACCATAAAAAACAAAAATATATGGGTGTCACAAGTCACTAGTGAGGCATAGACTAATAATGAGATTTTCACATTACAATTTGCAGAGTGCGGAGGTGAAAGGTTGCAGAGAAAGCACAATGGCACTTTGTTTGTTGGCATAAACTTGTAATTCAATTTAAATCTCACACTTTATTTGTCCTTTTACTTAATGTAAGAAATTATTTGCATAGTTTAAATGCAAAAAATATTTTACTTTTAAATAGTAAAAATGTAGTATAAATGAGATGAAAAAGGTAAGGTTTTTGTTTCAATGTAAACACATCCTATTTGATATTAGGATAAAAAACATTTCTATTAGTTAAAAAATGCATGTTTCCTTCTATATGCGAGTACTTAGAACATTTATACAATGTACGTTACATCCATATAACAATGAAATGTGAAGTTCAAAAAGTGGACAATATGATAGTGCTAAAAATATTTATACAATATATGTTACTATCATGTAGCCACTAAGTCTGAATTGTTTTCATGCTATGAAATTAAAACATTTTTTTCCTCTTATTTCTATATATTTGATCTAACTTGTATTGCTGGAGTAGGGAAAGTGAACACAAGTAAAACAAATACAGTTAAAGAAAATAATAACTTTTCTAATAGGTGTGTTCATGTTTGATTTATCGTAATTTGATTATTATTACATTATACAACTCTTAGTTTTCTTTTGCTATATTTTTTTATATAATATGTGATATGTAATTTTGTATAGAGGAGGGTATATGAAAATGTATGTAGACATACGAAACATTGTAGAACAATGTTTTTGTTCCCTTTTGTGCACAACCATTCTTCCACACAAAAAAGACATTTCACTTAATATTGCATAAAATTGCGAGGAAAAGCACCATCATTCCACTCTTAACAAGCAATAGTAAATGTAATGTTTTCAATAGCCTTGAAAAATTATCATTTAGAAATTGGTTGTAGCCTTAACATCTTTTGAATAGTTCCCCATGAATACTTCCTCCTTTCAAAATATTGCCACTCCACAACTTGCCTCGTCTCCTTCAAATTTTCTATTAGTGTTAATTAATTATGCATATTGAATAATAAGTGTTACATGTTTCCTAAAAACCAAAAAAAGTCTCGCCACACCAAAACTTGCCCTGTCTCCTTCAAATCTGCTATATCAGGTCGCTTGGCATATATCAAACAAAACATACAACTGATTAAAGTTACGAAACTGCATGTTCTCACATATTCTCATACAACCATTGTCTAGGTGAGAAAGTGCTTCACTGCAATTCCTTACCTCTGCACAATCCTTCATCCCATAGGTTTATGGCTTTATGCACTTGTTCTCTGGCATAACTAAATTTGTAAAAGTTTAAGATGGAAAAGAAGTTTAAAATGAAATAAGAGTGAAACAAACTAGCAAGAGCTCTAATAGTGTTAATGTCAATGTTAGTGCTATAGAAGATTCTTCACACCTCCGCACTCAGCTTTGGTGTCATTAGACATATTGGTAGCAATCTTAGGCATACCAATGTTAGAGCACTTACTAATAAAATGACCACTCACAAAATTAGCCTTTTTTGTCCATGCCTCGAACCCGAATACTAAATTAGCTGTATGCACACCACGAAGGAAGAAAGCATGACTCGATATATTCCCTTCTTAACAAACTCCCTCGCACCCACTTTATCTGCAAACCATTTCTACTTCTTTTCCCCCACAACCTTTCTTCTTGCTTCACATATCACAAAATTATCCTTTTTTGTCCATGCCTCGACTCCACATATTAAATTAGCCTTATGCAGAGTGTAGAGGTAGAAAGCTTGAATCAAGATAGTCCCCACTCTTTAACAAAATCCCTCACACACAGTTTCTCCTTACTTCCTGCACACCCTTTCTATGCACAATAGAATCATAGTAGTTTCATATTAAATTAATATTTAAAACTACTTCTGCATATTTCTTCACCCCTCTTCCACGACTGCACTTCCCCCACAAACTTTCTCTTTCCTTCGCATATCACAAAATTAGTTGTTCTCTTCCATGCCTCGACTCAAGATATTAAATTAGCCTTAGGAGGACAACTCAATATAGTCTCTGCTCTTTAACAAACAACCCCATACACTATTTCTGCACATTCCCTTTCTCCCACACTTCACACACACCCTTTCTCCGCACAACAAAATCATAGTAGTTTGATATTAAATTAGTATTTCAATGTTACTTCTGCATATTTCTTCAATCCCCCTACTTAGCTAAGGCACTTGGAACCCCTGTTAGTTTTGACGTCATTGGGTAGAGTAGTAGCAATCTCAAGCAGAACAGTCTCAAAGCACTCATTGACAAAATCACCACTCACAAAATTACCATTTTTTTTATCGATATCTCAAATCCACATAATAAATTAGCTTTATATGTACTATGAAGCAATAAATCTTGACTTGATATAGTTCCTGAACTTAACAAACTACTCTACACCCAATTTCTCCACACACCCTTTCTGCCACACTCCCCCCACACCTTTTTTCCTTCCTCTGCATATCACAAAATTAATATTTTATGTCTATGCCTTGACTCTGCATATTAAAGTATCTCTATGTGGAGTGTGGAGGAAAAAATCTTAACTCGATCTAGTCCTTACTCTTTAACAAACTCCATTGAACACTGTTTCCCCTGCACTTATGGCTCACGTGAAGATCTCATCCTTGATGAATCCACCTGATGGTGTATGGTTGGGGATGTGCTTTGGTTGGTAAGCCTAGCTGCTTCACGATCTCTGCCAAAATGAGGTTCTTTTGGCTCCCTCTATTGACAATGAACTATAGCGGGGCTCTGGGCAAATTTGTCCATCATCATGTTCCTTTGTCGCTTGAGGGCCTCTTCGAGCAATATTTGGATAGGATCTTCTGGCCCCTCATCTTTCTCTTCATCCGCCATGGGAGGTCGTTAGGATTTGTGAGGCTATTCTTGCATAGGTTTGACCAGTTCAAGCCCTAACTCCTTATATCCTGACCTCGTTGGGGACATGCAAAGAAAAAACAGAGAAAGATCAGACCACTTTGATACAATTGATCTGGATGTAAATAGGAACACAAAAAATTACAGACATAACCATAAATATAGAGAGGCAACAGAAATAATACTTCATTTCATTAATGTAAAATACTAAAATATGCTTACAAACAGAAGTAGAAATAAACTAGCTCGGTCAATGGTAGCTTATCTCTGAGAAGACATGTGGTGGCCATATGCCTCTAAACTACATTAAAATGAGGCTCAAGGGAATTTTTATTATTGAACAATAAGAGAAAACCCTAAACAACCAAAACCCTAACCCGAGGAGATGTAACACCAAGAGTTTATGGGCCCTGTTGGGGTTAGTTGGAAAACCAACTTCCCGGGGTCGTGACTTGGTCATATTATCTCTATTTGATGTGCATGATACCCCGTTGGAAAGATCTCTCTAAGGACTACGACAAAAAGATGATTTTATCCAAATAAACATCGTTTAGGGCCTCAAACTGGCTCTGGAAGTTTAGGACCCGAAAACCTGCTAAAAATAGTAAACTATGCTACAATTAAGGAAACTGAAAAACTGAAAGAAACAATGGTGGGGGTCCAAGTGGAATTGGTGGGTGGCCACCAATATCCACGTGGATCAACCAATGACATCATTGATATTCAAATATTCAAATCCAAATTGGTATTCACATTTACATGGACATTGCATACACTAGATTTTTCGTACACACTGTGTCCCCTCAAACTCTCGTATGTTGCCTAGTTGAGTCATGAACCCAACTAGAAATACAATGGATGTATGGATATGGATGTTATCATGTCAAAGCTGTCAAGTTGCAATGATGGAGCTGTCACTGCTGGAATCAAGCCTTGAACCCAACCCGAAATACAATGGATGTATGGATATGGATGTTAATTGACCCATGCACTGAGCCAATGATTTACTTAGTGCACGGTCGTTAAGAATTTCCAATTTGTTCTAGCCACACTCTAGGTTGTATACGACACTATTTTCTCATGTTGACATTGGCCAATTTTGTGGCAGCCACACTCCAGGTTGTGCATGAAGTTCATTTAATGCACTCCCATTTGCCTAGTTGAACTTTTCTATGGTTATGTTTGGGCTCTTATTTTTTTATTTTTGTGGGGAGGGATTTGCAATATTTGTTTCAATGGCTCGTTTGATTTATGCTATTGGCTTAGTTTAATTAATAAATGAAATGATTATTTTTTGTGGAATTTGGCTATACAATTGTAATAGTATTATGATTTCTTTATTTAAAATGTTTTTTTGAATTTGAATCCATAAATAGATTCAAAACCCTTAAAACCCCTAAAAAAATTGAGAGTTGCAAATTAAACAACTTAAACTTAGGATTTTTAAAATTATCTATTTAATTTTCAATAAAATTAACAAGAAAAAAGTCATTTTATCTCTTAATTAGACTAATCTTTACATAATTTTTTGTATTTAATTTTTTTTGTATTACAAAAAATTTAATTTTAAAAAATTACAATAAATTAACCATTTTTATTTTAAATCTAAAACTTCATGTATTCACCAGTTTTAGATGGCTAAGAATATATATGGAGGTATCCGTCCATTAATGGGCAATATATGTTACTCGTCGGATAATGTACTTTGTTAGAATCAATTGGCCCACGTATTAATGTATGGATAGATACATATATATTGGTTGTGGTTTTATGACAACACAAAAATCTATGGCATTCTTTTACTATGTAGGCATTGTGTACGACATTCTTTTGGTGTTTTGACATTTGCCAATATTTTGGTAGGCACACTCCAAATTGTGTATTGCAGTTTTTTTCGATGTTTAGGTTGGCCAATTTAGTGACAGCCACACTCCAGATTGTGTATGGCATTACTTTGTCATGTTCACGCTAGCCAATTTTGTGGCAACCACACTCCAAATATTTTTTGGCTTTCATTTTCCATCATTTTTGTGGCAGCCACACTCCAAATATTGTTTGGCTTTCATTTCCTTTCATGTTTGGGAAATTTTGTTGCAACGAATCTTGACACTATGTATGTCATTTACAATTTCCCTGATAGTTATAAATCTCGCCAATTAATCTCATTCTATTCAATTAACTATTCCATTTCTACTACGTGGAGACTTGGTAAACTTAAGTCACTGTTTTGAAATAAAATATTTTGTGAGACTTTTCTTTCAAAAGAAAAAAAACAAGTATCATTCATTAAAACAAATGTAGTTGAATGTGTATTTCTCTGAGGACCCCTATATTCATAAAATATCCACTAAAAGTTGTCTAGTAAACAAAAACCAGAGATTCGAAAAGGTAAAAAGTCCTCGAACCTATGAAACTTCCAGTCAATATGCCACATTTAAGGAGACTATGCAAAGAAACTACTCTCTTCATTATTTGGTTGGGCTTAAAGCACCTAAAAAAAGGCATGCGAAAAAAAAAATACCTGAATTATATGAAAAAAAAACTGAGCAATGATATCTAGCAATCAACAAGTCAATATCTCCGCTACAAAGTGGTGGCCCCTGAGCATATGATCGATCCATCAAAAATGAGCTAATAACACGCCTTACCAAGATAATAAACACTAAAAACAGATTTGTGTCTGAAAGCCAAAAAGGACCTGAAACAGATGCAAGAATGAGAAGAAACAAAACCAAAAAAACCACAAATTTAGTGCCTCCCCTAGAAATTGAACACCCCTAAGAGTAGTTGATCGAGCCATCAACCAAAATATTATTGCGAAACTGACAAGGCTAGGTAGAGACACCTCTCTTCAAGAGGATATTTGTCATCTAAATCTGCTTGTGATAAATATGGGAGAAGAAAAGGCTCTTGAAGGATTCCATGAGGGATTTAATTTGCTACATCGAATGGAATAAATATGGCACCTTGAAAGAATATCGACCCTTAGCATAGTAAATTATTGATTTGGAGTCCCCTGCAATTTCAAGCTCCTTTATTTCCATCCATGATGCACATGTCAAAACACCCCAAATTTCCACCATCTGAGCTCTCTAATTGGATTTGGAACCCCAAGACTAGAAAAAATGATAGGTAAGGGAAAATACATGTGAGGTGTTGAAGAGGGCAAAGGCAATCATGAATCCTCCTCAGACAGTTGAAAACATCAAACAACTACAACAAACCTCAAGTAGAGCATTGCACTTTCAATGAATTCTACTTACACTCTTGTTTGCTTAGTTAAGAGGAAATAAGATATATGATGACATACATAACAAAATTCAAAATTACAAAGAGAAGCACTGTACCAATACAAATTTCCACATGAATCCCAAAGAGTGCTGCAAATCCTGGTCTCAATTCCTTAGCCAAAATACTGAAAGTGAATGTACAATGAAGCTCAAGGCTTTCTCAAGAGTCCAACCATGCTAATGACTGAAAACAACATAATATAGACAAACATAGCTCATCCTTGCCTCTATGTATGGGTCGAGCTCATGAGTTTAGGAGCTGATCCAACTAATTCTAAACTGAGAACTAGAAACTAGGCAACATAACAACATGCCTCTAAAAACAAGGAAACTGATCCATTCAGTTTGAAACAACCTCTAAACTGATGAATCTACCTCTACAAGTGAAAATACAACATATTTACATCATAATCCATCAAATTTCATCAAATTACATCATAAATTTGCCATTAGGAAAGTGAAAAAGTCAAACTAGGTGAAATTGGGCAAAAAACAGAGCAAAACTTGGTTAAACTGGCAATTTTTCCTCTATGTGCCGCGCCTGATTCTCTATGTGTAGTGCCTATTTGGACCCACTTTTGGAGGCCTTCTCGGTGTCCAAATGAGCTCCAGGTGTGCTTGCTAGAAAGGTGGGCCTGTCTACTTTCCAACCCAAGTAAAATTTTTCAATTTGGCCTCCATTTTCCCCTCCAAAAGTCCATTCTCCCAAAACTTCTTCCTGTGTGTCAAAATAGGGGTAGTGAGGTCATTTTTTGAGTGTTTTTTGACCTTTTGAGGGATCAAAACCTGCCCAAATTTCTTGGCCATAGGTAGGCAAGCATAAATTTCCATGAAAAATCCAGAA
Source organism: Pinus tabuliformis (assembly GCA_031772625.1). Lineage (NCBI taxonomy): Eukaryota > Viridiplantae > Streptophyta > Pinopsida > Pinales > Pinaceae > Pinus > Pinus tabuliformis. The sequence goes on from CM062818.1 coordinate 1,292,340,194, forward strand.
ATGCAAATTTTTTGTGATTTAGGGAGGAAAACTCTGTTTTTGTGCCAAAATTTACAAAAATGAAAAAATTGCTCCAAATTTCTTGAAATTTGGGCCAAGTCTTCTCTATCAATTGCTTTGATGGGCCAAGGAATCCTCAGACAAGATTTGAAGTCCTTCATCCTCTTTTTTCCTTTTTGATGCTCTCTTTAGCTTTGCTTTCAAATTCCTGATTCTTGCTTGGCACACCAAGTTCTGGGACAAATAATGATATGACAAATTTCTAAGCATGTTCTTCTCATTTATTACCTTCTCCAGCTTCCTCTCCAAGTGGGTATTGATTCTTTCAAGCCATGACTCTCGATCAGCATTAATCTCTTGCTCCAATGAAGTGAATTCTATCCTCCTCCTTCGGGCACTTTGGTGGTTTTGCCGAATTTTCTATAACTCCATCACCTCCTGCTGATCTTCAAGCTGCTTGTTTCTCTGCTCCAAATACTGTATAGTCCACTGGGCTCTATCCAAGTTGGTGGACAAGGCATCAATGTCCGCCTGCTGCTCCTTGATGATTTGTTTAAGGTTTGCACTTTGTGGGCCCATGTCAGTATCATCACCCTCAATGAGGATGAAATCAATCTCTCACTCACCTAATGGTCCTTCCTCCTGTAGAGGCCTCTTGCCTCGGTCCTGAACCTACTGTGCTGATGGAGGAAGCGAGGCCCCTTCCACCTCGGGTGGAGATAACACTCGCTTCGCTGCTGCAAACAACCGTCTAGTGCCCCTTTGATAGGAGATGAACACCGACATACTAGCAGTCTCATGGCCCTACTGATAAGAAGGTCCACCTGTCTAATGCCCAACCTCTAAAGTTCCTTGTGAAGCTCTGAAATACTCACGAGAGATGAATTCATCCCAAGTGATGCCCTATCAACCAAGCTGATGAACGACCACAATTTTGATGAGAGAAAAATGATAAAGACTGTTAAACTGCTGCTGAGGGGTCTTATGCTGTGCAAGAGTGGTCATCTTTTTTATGTTTTAGCATATGAAATAAGGAATGTTCATCATTCGCACCTGAGTGAAATGCATCAGCATCTTGATGTGATAAGCATACAAGCAGGAAAACCGGCCCTCACAGGTGAAATACATCATGATGAGTTTCATTAAAGGAGCATACTCATCCTTGAGAAACTGAAAAGGGAACACTCTCTTAAGCTGCCTCAGAAAGCCAGGTTTGATGTATGGTTCATAGTGTTGCCGATCAATCTTTTGCCTCTTGTTCCATGGTTCTCCAATGTTTTGTATGCCGGTTGCCAATGAAATGGTTTCTGGTGTTAATGTGAAAGTAACATCGGCAAGAGTGGCTTGATCACCATGCAAATGCAACACAAATAAGCGGGCCAACTCACGATGAAACTAAATATGAGCAACCTTCTCGCAAAATTCATAACATGACTGATGCTGGAAACAAAAGAGGGCAAGAGGCAGGCCTGCAACTCGGTAAGAGTGGTAGGTTCTCTCTGATATGTCTGCCACCTCTATGAGGCCTCCTGGGTGCATGTCCCTCCGTGGGTGAATCACTTTGGGTCTCTTCTTTATAATCATATGAAGGATCAGATGCCATAACTGCTGATAGACAAAATGGCTTACAAAAATAGGTGTTGAAACTGTGTTGGACTGCCTTTGATGATTGTTTGACCTCTGCTACCAAGGGAAAATAGTGAAACAAGGGATTGTTAGGAGAGGGAAAAATAATGGGAATTTAGGGACTGTTGGGACAGAGTTAGCTAGGGAAAAATGGGATATTATGGGTGTTTTGTATAGGGTTAGGGTTTGGGATTTTACAATTACGATTTTGGGAAAGGGAACTTGGGATAAGGGATTAGTGAATTTAGGGGGGTTGGGGAACTTAGGGAATAATGAAATTCAAGAATAAATGGGATAGGGGAGTAATGAAGGGATGATGAACTTGGTAGCAAAATAGGTTTTCAAACCCTAGGTAGCAAGTTTTTTTTTTTAAAAGTAGGGTTTGATTGCTTCTCACAAGCACCATAAAAAACACACCATCAAACCATCATCAAACTTAGATGAAATACAACTTTGAAGATGCTACCTACTTGAATCAAGACCGTTCCACGTGATTTCGGGTGATTGGAGCAAGTTTGGAGGTTTTTCGGACTTCCTGGCTGTATGCGCCATGCAACACGCCCAATGTGTCGTGCCTCACCAGTGCGCCATGCCTGTGCAAAAATACATTGTGTTCTGAGGCCCATTGCACCGCGCCTCCTGCCCAGTGTACTGCGCCGGTCACCAGGAGCAATTTTCACCCAATTTTTTCCTCTTGCTCAACAAAATCACTTTGTCTTACTTGTCTTTTGCAAATGAACTTTACAAATGAAGGCATTGCTTATAAACCAAGAGCTTTTGAAATTTTGGCTCATGAAACCCACTTTTATAATGTTTTGTATTAGACTTTATCTTTTAACTCAGTTTTTGAACTTTTTCACTGCTTTTTCACTTTGTGATGAATTTAATGACTTGAGCTTTGCTTGTTTTGCAAGTAATGGAGCTTCTGGGCTAAGGAAAGAATCCAGGATGCAGATGAATGGATTTACAATGAGGAAAGCAAAAACTTTCATGATTTAGTACAATAAATACTAAATACTCTGTTTTTTCCTCAAAATAGAGTTTTGAGGAAAAACACATTTTCAAATGCTTGGTGATAAAATTTATTGATGTTGCAACCTCCTCATTGCCTGCTGGCAATTATTGGACATTTTAACACATTTTTTGACGAAACCCTAATGAAACCCTAGACCTAATTGACCATGAAACTCTAAAGACAACTTTTGCAATTTTCAGGATAAAAATAAGACTATGTGTGTTTCTAAATAAACAAACATGAGCCAGCAAGTAGATAACATGAGGGAAACTGGAGGAATGCCACTGCCGTCAGATGATCTATGTGCCTAATGGAATGAAAATGACTGGGCGGGACACCTAACATGCAATGCAACAAGAGGATTTGATCTTTGACGGAGGGATGACAATACCGACTCTAACAGGAGGTAGGATTGTGGTAAGCTAGATTTTGTGTACCTCGGTGGGCCTAGGAATCCTTAATCAGTGAATGATGGGATATACTGTAAATACTAGAGGGTGGAGTCTAGATTGGGCCTAAGAACCATTGACTAGTGAATGGAGGGATATATGATAAATCTTAGAGACTAGGAGACAAACATATTCCTCACAGTGTAGGTGGAGAAATCCGATGGCATCCATGCTTATTTAAGGCTTAATGATCTGGTGCGGATTGCAGTAAAGCCTGAGGAAACTTGGATTGGTTTTGTTGTGAGTCCCACAGTCATGCTTGGAATGTGGCACATGAGTGATTGGATGAAAGAAATATTTGGTTCAACCAATCTATGGTTGGGTGGTTCGTGGAAGTCCTGGACCTGGTTGGCTTATGAGTTCATTAATAAGAGATCTTTCTCCTTAGTATTTCATGCGTAAATATATTGGTTCATATGTGATTCTTATGGATGTTATATCGTTTTTATTTTGGTTAGTTATATGTTGGTTATGAGTATGTTTTATGATAAACTTGATGTATTGATTTCATCATGTTTTGATTTTCAAATGAATGTACAATGAATATATGACCTAATAGATGATAATGCAACTATTGTGGTAGAGAAACAATGCTTCTTTATGAATCTCAGTCAAGTTTTGAAACCCCTATGCTCAAATCTCTTGTTATGACCTGTAGATTACATATTGGTGTCATTTTTGACGAAATGTATGTAATGGATAGTAGCAGTCAGATAAATTAATTATACCAATGATTGCATTAGTGTCCTTATTCCATTATTATTTATCATTTTCTGAAACTTTCGTGAAGTTTTTGGTAGTGGTATGAGACCTAGCCCTTAAAAAGTGGCACAAAATCTGGGGCCACTGGCTCATAACTGTCTGAAAAAAGTCCACAATTACTGGCATGCCTTGCTGTGAGATAGAATGGAAGGCTTTAGTCACATACAAGTATTTTCATGGGAACGGCTGAGGGACCAAATCAGTGAAATGTCATGTTGTCTCAGGGGTTGGTCACCTAGAAAGGTTGGTTGGCTCTTGAAGTTTTTGGAGCATGTGTGTAAGGTCAGAATGGTTTTGTTTTGTGGGTTCCACATCCTTAACTATACATGGGGATTTGAATCACATCATAGTAGCCTCTCGTCACACGTTTACCTCAGTGGACTGTAAATGTGGGAGGAGGGTGTTACACAAGGATCCAGTAACATGGATATTATAGATGGAGAAATATTTTGATCTTCATGATGTGTAATGGACAAAAAGGTACACACTACATATTTATATTTAGAACCCAATCAGTTTGCATGGTATCAATAGCTTTGTTCTCGTATACCACTTGTCGCTTGGTCAAATTTTATGGAGAAAATGATAGCACATTATGATGATGCAAAGAGCAACACCTTCTTTAGCCAATTGATAAATCTCAAACAAAAGGGTTCAATAGTGGAGCACATTGAGCACTTCCAAAAAATGAATATTATGGTAACTAATATTCCATAGGAGCATAGGATTGATGTCTTCATAGGGACTTTAAAGGATACCATCCAACATGAAGTTCACCTTTGGGAACCTGATTCATTGGACAAGGCATTCAGGGTGGCAAGAAAAGTTGAAAGAAAATTTATGGAAATAAGGATGTCTACCACCCACAATTATAAATATGGAAGTGTTGCTTCTCCTAACCTTCCATAACCTACAAGGTTTACGCCACAACAATTGGAAGAAGAAAGAGAAAAATGGATTTGTTACAATTGTAATAGCAAATACACTAAAGGTAATAAGTTTCCTAAGAATAAATTATTTTACATAGATTGTGAAGAGTATGAAGAAAAGGAACAAAAAGCTTCAAAACAGGAAGATATACACTAGGAACCAACCCCAAAGAAAGAAGAAATGAATATGAGCATATCTTGTAATGCATTTGCGGGAATTACCACTCTTCAAACTATTAAGATAGAAGGATATATCAAGAATAAAATGGTAATCGTGTTGATTGATTCAGGTAGCACCCATAATTGTATTTGTTGTAAGACAACCAAGGAATTGAGTTGCACTCTATATCCAACATTAGAGTGTCAAGTGATGGTTGCAAATGGAGGAATTATAAACTTCACTAGAAAGTGCTATAATATCAAGCTAAACATGGGGGAATATGTAATGAATAGTATAATTCTTTACATTCCAATGGGTGATGTTAATGTTGTACTAGGAGTCCAATGGTTACAATCATTGGGGAGGATAGCTATTAATTTTCAAGAATGTTTCTTTATTTTTTTTCGGAAGGAAAGGAAATTAAATTTAAGGGTATCACAAGGAAACTGGGAAAGATAATCAACTCTAATGGCATGAAAAATCTTCTGAAGAAAGAACAATGGGGCGTAATTGCACAATTATGCTCACTAGAGGTTCAAACATCGAAATCATATATTTCTCCAGATCTCCAAAAAAGTTTGGACAATCATTCCAAGGTATTTGTGATGGCCAAAGGCATCCCACCTATTCGTGATCATTTCATGCTATTCATTTAATTCTAGGAAATGTTCCTCCAAACGTCAGGCCTTACAAATATCCCTATTCCCAAAAGAGTGAAATTAAATATATGGTTGAAGAAATGCTAGAGGTCGGTATAATTCAACCTAGTCAATGTTCTTTCTCTGCTCCAGTAGTATTGGTACATAAGAAGGATGGATCATGGTGTATGTGTTTGGATTATAGGGAGCTCAGAAATCTCACTAATAAAGATGAATTTTCTATTCTTGTGATTGATGAATTGTTGGATGAATTACATGGAGCAATTTACTTCACCAAGCTGGATCTTCATTTGAGATATCATCAAATTAGAATAAAGACTGAAGACACTCTAAAAATGACATTCAAAACTCATGAAGGTAATTATGAATTTTTGGTTATGCTTTTTGGCCATACTAATACACCTTCCACATTTCAAGGTTTGATGAATTTTTTTTTCAAACCCTTAGAGAATTTATGTTATTATTTTTGATGATATACTAGTCTACATCAAGTCTTGGAAGGGTCATGTTCAACATGTTGACAGGGTGCTCAAACTATTGGATGAGAGACAATTATATGCAAAAACATCCAAATGTTTCTTTGGAGTACAAGAGGTGGAATATTTGGGTCATATTGTATCTCATTAGGGTGTTAAGGTAAGCCCTAACAAAATTAAAGCCATTAAGGAATGGAAAATCGCCACAACCCTAATGCATATTTGAGGATTTATTGGGTTGATAGGGTATTATTGAAATTTTGTTAAGAATTATGGGAGAATAACAACCCCTCTAACAACATTACTGAAAAAGATGCATTTTTTTGGACTCTAGAAGAAAATAAGGCCTTTGAACATATTAAAGAGTCAATGTGCCAAGCACCGGTCTTAGCTATGCCATACTTCACAAAAACCTTTATTGTGGAACGTGATGCCTCGAGAAATGGAATTGGTGCTGCTTTAATGCAAGAAGAAGAGTCACTACTTTTTAAATTCATATAATCAAGGGAAAGTATTTACACAAAATTATTTATGAGAAGGAAATGTTGGGAATACTACTTGCACTGAAGAAATGGTGACCTTACCTAATGGGAAAATACTTCAAGGTCAAAAAACATCATGATAGCCTTAAATACTTTTTGGAACAACGATTGTCTTCAGAAGAGAAACAAAAATGGGTCACAAAGATGTTGGGTTATGACTTTGAAATCATCTTCAAAAAAGGGAAGAAAAATGTTGTTGCAAATTCACTCTCAATAAAAGATAAGGATGTGGAAGCATTGCTTTGTGTCATTTCTATTATCCAACTAAATTGGATAACTGAAGCAAGGGATGAATAGAAGAATGGTGAAGAGGTGTGGACACTCATTCAAAAGTTGTAGCAATATCTTAGTACATCTGATACATTTATCTAGAAAAATGATTCATTATGGTTCACATATTGCTTATATATTTGTAAGAATTCCCAACTCAAACAAAAGATTCTTTTGGAATTGCACACCTCTCCCTTAGGACAACACTCAGGGTCTTTAAAAACATACCACAAGATCAAGAAATATTTTTTTAGGATGGCTTTAAATCTGATATTCAAAAGTTTGTGGAAGAATGTTTGATTTGATAACAAAATAAAATTGAGACAATTAATACCTTGGGCCTGTTACAACCTTTAGCCATTCCAAGTCAACGTTGGGAGGAGGCCTTAATGGAATTTATCATAGGTTTACCCAAGTCTAAAGGAAAAAGTGTCATCATGGTGGTAATTGATTGACTTACCAAGTATGCACACTTTTATGCATTATCTCATCCTTTTAAATCCATTACAATTGCTACTGCATTTATGGAAATAATTCAAAAGCTACATGGAAACCCAAAGATTATTATAGGTGACAAATATCCCATTTCACTGGAAATTTTTGGACATAATTATTTTCTTGTCTTGGTACTCAATTAGCTCATAACTCATCTTATCATCCTCAATTTGATGGGCAAACTAAGATACTGAAAAAAAATGTTTGGAAGGATATATTCATTGCTTTGTATATGGTAAACAAACACAATGGGTCAAGTGGTTACCTATGACAGAATGATGGTATAACACTTCCTTCTATACCACAACAAAAATGACCCTATTTATGACACTTTATGGATATCATCCACCATCCATCACATCATCTTTAAGAGAAAATTATAAGGTTAAAGCAGTGGAAGATCACATCAAGCATAAAAAACAAGTTCTACAACTCTTAAATGGTAACTTTGGTATATAATCAAATGAAACAACAAGCAGATTAGCATCACAGTGAAAGAAGTTTTGATGTAGGTGACTGGGTATTTTCATGGCTACAACCATACAAACAAATGTCCCTCGAGCAAGCTAAGAAGGATAATAAATTATCACTCAAGTACTATGGTCCTTACAAAGTGTTGCAAAATATTGGTACTATGGCATACAAATTGGAGGTGCCTGCATGTTTGTGAGTACACCTAGTTTTCCATGTTTTGATGCTTAAAGGAGGTTATCGGTGACAAGCTCCTATTTCAAACAATATTTCCAGAACTCGACAATGAAGGAAAAATCATATTTGAGTTTGAATAAGTCATAGAAACAACAACCTGACAACTAAAAAATTGATTAATTTTAGAGTATCTCATTAAGTGGAAGAACTTACCTGTTGAAGATTCCACATGGGAGGATGATAATTTTATACAGAAGCATCTGGAACTACTCAAGTGTTGAGGAGAATACTTTTTTGAAGGAGAGGGGCATGTTAGGTCCTTATAATACTAGTGTATCCCCCTTATTGTTATTATTAATGTAACTCCCTATTATTATTTTGGTGCCCATGCAAACCCCTTATTATTATTGTTGTGCCCCATAGAAGCCCACTATTGTTATTCTTGTGCCCTTACTTTATTATTGTTATGTAGTCTCTAATTATATTGTGACCCCTTATACTCTTATATATATCAAGGAGATCTTATCATTTGTATCATTCAAGAATTGTTCATTTATCTAATGTAAAGGAGGATGTCTTTGTTTCTTTGTATATGACAAACAAACACAATGGGTCAAGTGGTTACCTCTGGCAGAATAGTGGTATAACACTTCCTTCTATACTACAGAAAATGTCCCTATTTATGGAACTTTATGGATATCATCCACCATCCATGACATCATATTTAAGAGAAAATTATAAGGTTCAAGCAGTGGAAGATCACATCAAGCATAAAAAACGAGTTCTACAACTATTAAAGGATAACATAACTTTGGCATATAATCAAATGAAACAACAAGAAGATTAGCATCACAGTGAAAGAAGTTTTGATGTAGGTGACTTGGTATTTTTATGGCTACAACCATACAAACAAATGTCCCTCAAGCAAGCTAAGAAGGATAATAAATTATCACCAAAGTACTATGGTCCTTACAAAGTGTTGCAAAAGATTGGTACTATGGCATACAAATTGGAGGTTCCTGCATCTTCGTGAGTACACCCAATTTTCCATGTTTCATGCTTAAAGGAGGTTATCTATGACAAGCTCCCATTTCAAACAATATTTATACAACTTGAAGATGAAGGAAAAATCATATTTGATCCTGAATCATTCATGGAAACAAGAACCTGATAGCTACAAAACAATTAATTTCAGAGTATCACATTAAGTGGAATAACTTACCCACTAAACATTCCACATGGGAGGATGAGAATTTTATACAGAGGCATCTGGAACTACTCAAGTATTGAGGACAACACTTTTTTTAAGAAGAAGGGCATGTTAGGTCCCTATAATACTACTGTATCCCTCTTATTTTTATTATTAATGTAACTTCCTATTTATTTTTGTGCCCATGTAGCCCCCATATTGTTATTGTTTTGCCCCATAGAAACCCACTATTGTTATTGTTGTGCCCTTACATTATTATTGTTATGTAGGCCCTAATTATATTATGACCCCTTAGACTCCTATATATACCAAGTAGGTCTTATCATTTGTATTATCCAATAATTGTTCATTTATGCGATGTAAAGGAGGTTGTCCCCTCAAAGACGTTACTTCTCAAGTTGTTGATCTATCTTTTATTCTGTTTTGTGAGCTAGTTGCATAACATGATATTACAATTCATTTTTTAAAATAAATTATTTATATATATATAATAATATATATATATATATATGAAAATTTTTGTGACCGACTCATATACCATTGCATGGACAAATTTCTTAAGTACTTCAATCAATCTCTTATCTCAAGGTTCAATTAAAGAACACAGATAGGATTAAAATAAGTTTTATTCAATTTTAATATTAAAAGATGTCATGTAAACAACAAATGGGTTTTATTCAACATTATTTATTTTGAGACTATCTAGAACAACTTAATCATAACATGACATGAGTCAATCGTATTGAAATTTAATATATAGGTCAAACAACAATACATGGAAACATTGCTATAATTTTATATAATGTTACCAAATTTCCTAAATTTACAAGTAGTTAAGTACAAGTATTTCAATCAAAACCTTATTATAGAAGTAAGTTTTATTTATTTTTTAAAAAATAAAATATGATGGAATTAAGTTATATACTCAATTTTAAAATATGTGGAGATATAAAAGTTACAAATACAAGTTTTATTTGGTTTTATTAGTTTTGAGTTTATCTACAAACTCTTAGTCATAATTCACATCGTTAATATTTTTTTGTTCTTACACTAAAATCCATGCACAATGTTAAACTAATTACCTTGAAATTAATGTACACCATATATCTAGTTACATTATTGATAAAAAATCAACATCTTCACTAAAATCAATGCATCTAATGCAAGCAATCAAATAGGATGAGAAATAAACATCTACACTCAAATAAATTCATCTAATGCAAACAATCAAATAGGATTAGAAATCATCTACACTGAAATCAATGCATCTAATACTGCATGTAATCAAATAGGATTAGAAATCAACATCCAAACTAAAATCAATGCATCTAATGCAATTTTAATAAAACAAGATTATAAATTAATATCTTTAATGAAATGAATACATCTAATGCGAGCAATGAAATAGAATTAGAAATCAACATCTACACAGAAATAAATGCATCTAATTTGCAAGAAATCAAATAGGATTAGAAATCAACACTGTACATTGAAGTCAATGCATTTAGTGCAAGTAATTTTCTTCCCTTTCTCCCCCCTCCATCTATATTGATCAACCTGCAGACATACACATTGTTTCTCCATATCTATCTATATCTTCTCTCTCCATCTCCCTTGTCACTGCAACTCTCTCTCTCCATCTCCCTTGCCACTCCCTATCTCTCTCCCCACATTTTTCTCTATATATGTCTTTCTTCATACCTCCCTCTCTCCCCCTCCAATTCCATCTTTATCTCTCCCTCCCTCTCAAGCACTCTCTCTCCCTCTTCCTTTCTCTCCACCTCTCTCTATGTCTCTCCCACGTCATTCACTCACTCACTCTCTCCCTCTCTCTCTCAAGCTTCATCTTGCAACTTTGTTGACTGTCTCCCTACCTCTCTCATTCTCTCCATCTCTCCTTATTTTTCATTCTATCTCACCCCCAAACATACACACTCTCTCTCCATCTCTCCCTTGTCACTCCCTCTCTCTCTCTCTCTCCACCTCTCTCTCTATATGTCTTAAATTTCCTTTTTCCCTATATTTTCCTCCAACTCCATCTTTCGAGCTCCCTCTCTTTCTTGGAGACTCTCTCCATCTTTGTATCTCCCTATATCTCTCTTACCCGTCTCTCCCACTCTCTCGCACTCTTTTCTCCAAAAGATTTAAAATACTTTAAAAATTCAAATAATATATATATATATATATATATATATATATATATATATATATATATATATATATATGTATGTATGTATGTATGTATGTATGTATGTATGTATCTCTTGATGTCATGTATTTCTCTCTCTCTCTCTCTCTCTCTCTCTCTCTCTATATATATATATATATATATATATATATATATATATATATATATATATATATATATATATAAATACATATTTAAAATGCAAGGTTTGAAATGTGTGTTGTACATTCACCTGGAGGGAAAATGATAATTTTCCATGGAAATATTATCTAAAATTTTCCAAAACATTAATGTTACATCTACCTCCATCAAAGATGCATAGAGTGCTTCATGTCTTCCAATTGAAATTGTTTAGTTTTTATTTCTTTAAAGTTAGATTTAGGTTATGATTACTTCAGGATTGTAAATATTATATATTTTATTATCCTAGATTTATAAAAAAAATTACGTTAAATAAAATTAACATATTGAGCTCTTTTTGTGTTAATGACTCTTTTTTTCATGTCTATGGTGTATATTAACCACATGTTTATATTATATTAAAGATCCAAAATTAATAAATTTAATATTAACATTAAAATATATTAATATTAAATTTTTATATCAATATCATTTCATCGTTTAATTTAATAATAATAATAATAATAATAATCTTTTAATATTAATATTAAATTTAATAATGTTTTTACATGACACTATAACAAAATTCTAATAATATTTGGAATTAAAAAAAAAATTAATATGAAAAACTTAGCTCTCTCCGTGAAAATCACGCAATTTAGACTAAGTTATGCTATGTGAAAACACATAACTCTTAATATGTGAAAATTTGGAAGGACAAGCATTTCATTTAATAGAAAATTGATATATTATACGACACTAAATATTTTTACAAAAAATATCATTAAGAGAACATCATAATTCTTCACAACTTGTCTTTTTTCTTTGAATCGAAACTCACACTGCTTATATGAATTTTGAGGGTTTCAATTCGATAAAAGAGGAAAAACTTGAAATTTCATCGCCATATTTGGCTCAAAAGTGAAACCTATCTTCATGCTTTCACCCTATAATATTTTAGTATACAAAGATTAAAGGTTGTGATTTATTTTAAAATTAGTTATACCTTTTTGGTTCTTTTGATTTTATTAATTAATTTTAAAAAATGTCATATAAACAAGTGAATATGAAATGAGTTATAGTTTTTTGGGTATGTGGTATTCATAAGCCATGGCATCTTTCCATGGTATTGTAAAAAACCTTATTTAGAAATTAAGAATCTCTATGATAAAGTAGGGGTGAATCTCCAACCTGTGTTTTTAAAATGTATATATGTTCAACCTATATATTAATTCATTTATATCACAATTTTTTTGTTAAGTTAATAATTTCCATTAATCATTCAAATATACATAGCAATCTAGTTTTCCTTGGTTGGTTTGCCACTGAGAAAACCAAACCAAATATAGAAGAACACAATTTTTGTCCAAAATTTTGTAAAAGGAGAATATCTCAAGTGGCATTTGTTGTCTGAGAATATGATATCAACATAACTATACTTAACAACCCACCAAGATTTGATAAAGAGGAAAGGGAATCCAAGTTGTACATGCAACTTGTAGGTAGATAGCATAGAAAGAGAACCAACAAAATTGAGATCCATGTAGCTTTAGAAAGACATTGATACATCAATAAGCTCAACAGGGGTCCCTAGTAAAGTAGGGTACTTTCCTTTCTGCAATAGTGCTTCGATTTTGGCTAGAGGGAGAGACATGTATTTGTGCTTGAACCTCATGTATTTAACATCCATTTTCAACTCATCTATTAGCATGATAATCTTTCACTTCACCTCGTTGTGCTCTAACAATACTTTGTTGAGTAGTGTCTTCATATTCCAATGTAGCTCAATAGTACATAAATAAATATTTTGGCATCCAGGAATGTGACATGGATCTAGCACCCAGTTAACCACAAAGGTGAGAATTTCCTCATCTATTTCATCTTGATCTTCCTACACTTCCACGTCTACATGAACTACTTCTTGAAGAATAAGTGTAGGGGTCTAGGTTTGGAGGTGCCTAGAAATGGAAGGAGCATGAAGGTGACCACACGCATTCTATTCCACCCTCAAGTAGGAGCCTCTAAAAATCCTCATCCATTGTTTGGGCATTAAGGTCGATGAGGAAAGAAAGAAACAATGAAAGGGGAGGGGGAGAGGGATAGTAAGAGTGGCCAAAGAACAAGAAGCAAAGAACAGGCCATGAGAGTTGTTAGGTCCCTATAATACTAGTGATTTCCCCATTACTATTGTCATTATAGCCCCTTATTGTTATTGTTGTGCCCTAGTTGTCCCCACATTGTTATTATTGTGCCCCATAAAATCCCACTATTGTTATTGTTGCATCCTTATATTATTATTGTGATGTCAGATTTGATTATATTATGACCCCTTAGACTCCTATATATAGAAAGGAGGATTTTTTCATTTGAATCATCCAAGAATTGTTCATTTGTGTAATGTAAAGGAAGCTTCCCCCTCAAAGAGGCTTATTCTGAAGTTGTTGATACCTTTTCTTCTGTTTTATGAGTTGGTTGCTTAACATTTGGTATCAGAGCTTTGGATTCTATGCTCCAAACAAGTCATCGTGGAAGTTTCACTATGACGTTTTTTTTATACGATGTTTTAGAAGCTGAAAACAAAACCCATTTGAGCTGAAATCGTGTTGACCCTTGGGTCCAAAGTTTAGAGATTGTCTCACTATATTTTTGGAGATATGATCCAAGGAAGTTAGGGTTTGTGTAGGGTCCCGAATTACTTTCCAAACTGTTGACCTTGAGAAAATCTTCATAACTTTCTCTCTGAGTATGAGATTGAAATTTTGTAAGAATTTACAAAAAGAGGACATACTCTAGTTTTTTCTTTGTCATTTTTAGGTCCGAAGGTTGACAAAATGACACGTGGAACTTCGTAGAAGTTCACTCTAATGAAAAAGTGTATAATCAGGTCATCTTGGGATATTGGGCATAAATCTTTCTTGGAGAATCCAGTTTCGATCAAACTGGTGGTGTTGGAAAGAGGAATCAAAGGGATACCACAGTTCACAATTTTAGACCTTGGAGATCCAAAATTTCATAGATACCTCATATTCAATATCAAGCTCCTACAAAAAAGAAAAGAAAAGTGTGTAGCCTATTTAGAAATTTGCATAAGTTTTGTTTAAAAAATTAGTTTGAAGTGATTAAAAGGGAATAGTGAAGAAAATTATCATTAGTTGATGCCCCGAAGAAAGAAAATGGCAACACCTAGCAAGAAACTCGAAATCTCTACTATGACACATGAAGAAGAGGAAGAAATGCAACATGATATATCAAAATTACAAGACCAAATGCAACAAATTTCTCTCTCACAAAAAGTAATAGAAGCTAAGATGGATGGTTTGAAGTATGACATCAATGGTATGAAAGACAACATTCAAGATTTGAAGAAAGACATGGAAGGTTGGAAGGAAGGTTTGACAAAGTTACTACAAGAAAGGCTTCTTAATGCAGAAAAGTTAGTAGAGCAAACTCGTAATGAGAAAAAACAAAATGTTAATCACGATTCAAATAATTACATCATTGAATATTTGAAGAAGATGTGGAAGGTTTGACAAATTTTCTACAAAAAAGACTTCCTAATGGCGAAAAGGTAGTAGAGGAAATTCATGATGAGAACAAAATAAATGTTAATCATGATTTCATAGACTTTAACATTGGGATAAATACTCACCACATTCCAAATATCAATATGAGGAGTTTGATGGCAAGGATCCCATACATGGATACTATAGAGGGAACAATATTTCGATTTCCATAATGTGCAAAACACATAAAAAATACACATTGAAACTTTACATTTGGAACCCAATTAGTTTGTATGGTATTGATGGCTTTGCTCTCATAAACAAATTGTCACTTGGTCAATTTTTATGGACGAAATGATAGCACATTATGAGGATACAAAGAGAAACACCTTTTTTAGCCAATTGATAAATCTCAAACAAAAGGGTTCATGGTGGAGCACATTGAGGACTTCCAAAAATTGAATATAAGGGTAAATGATATTCCATAGGAGCATAGGATTGATATGTTCATAGGGACTTTAAAGGATAACATCCAACATCAGGTTCCCATTTGGGAACCTGATTCATTGGAGAAGGCATTCAGGTTTGCAAGAAAAATTGAAAGAAAAATTATGGCAACAAGGAAGCCTACCACTCACAACTATAAAGATGGAAGCATTGTTGCCCCTAGCCTTCCACAACCTTCAAGGCTGACACCACAAAAATTGGAAGAAAAAAAACAAAAGGGGATTTGTTACACTTGTGATAGAAAATACACTAAAGGTCTTAAGTGTGTTGAGAAGAAATTAGTTTATATAGATTATGAAGAGGAGGAAGAAAAGGAAAAAGAAACATCAAAAAAAGAGGATATACATCAGGAATCAACCCTAGAGAAATAAGAAATGAATCCAACCATATCTTGTAATGAATTGGCAGGAATTACGACTTCTCAAACTCTCAAGATAGAAGGACATATCAAGAAGAAAAATATAATAGTGTTAATTTATTCGGGTAGTACCCATAATTGTATTCGTTGTAAGATAGCCAAGGAATTGAATTTCTTCCTATATCCAAAATGAGAGTGCGAAGTGATGGTTGCAAATGGAGGAACAATAATTTCTATGGAAAGTGCCATAGTATCAAGTTATCCATGGGAGAATATGTATTGAATAGTCATATGCTTTCTATTCCAATGGGTAGTGTTGATGTTGTACTAAGAGTCCAATGGCTACAATCTTTGGGTACAATAACTTTTAATTTTCAAGAATGTTTCATGAAATTTTGTTGGGAAGGAAAAGAAGTTCAATTAAGGGGTATTGCAGGGAAATCGGGAAAGATAATCAGCTCTAACAACATGAGAAAGCTTCTAAAGAAAGAACAATGGGGCGTAATTGCATAATTATGTTCATCGGAAGTTCCCACATTGAAATCATCTATTTCTCTAAATCTCCAAAAAGCCTTGGACGATCATTCAAATGTGTTTGAGACTACCAAAGGCCTCTCAACTATTCATGATCATGATCATGCTATTCATTTGATTCCAGGAAGTGTTCCTCCAAACATCAGGCCTTATAGATATCCTTGTGCCCAAAAGAGTGAAATTAAATGTATGGTTGCAAAAATGTTAAAGGCTGGTATAATTCAACCTAGTCAAAGTTCTTTCTCTGCTCCAATAGTATTGGTGCACAAGAAGGATGGATTATGGCACATGTTTCTAGATTATAGGGAGCTCAACAACCTCGCTATTAAAGATAAATTTCCCATTCCTATCATTGATGAATTACATGGAGCAATTTACTTCACCAAGTTGGATCTTCATTAAGGATATCATCAAATCAAAATGAAGACTAAAAACATTCTGAAAACAAAATTTAGAACTCATGAGGGACATTATGAATTTTTGGTCATGCCTTTTAGCCTTACCAATGCACCTTCTACATTTCAAGGTTTGATGAACTCCATTTTCAAACCCTTCCTTAGAAAATTTGTATTAGTACTTTTTGATGATATACTAATCTACAAGAAGTATTGGAAGGATCATGTTCAAGATGTTGATAGGGTGCTCAAACTATTAGAGGAGAAACAATTATATGCTAAAGCCTCCAAATGTTTCTTTGGAGTACAAGAGGTCGATTATCTTAGTCATATTGTATATCATGAAGGTGTTAGCCCTAGTAAAATTAAATCCATTAAGGAATGGAAAATACCCACATCCATAAAGCATCTGTGATAATTTCTCGGGTTGATAGGGTATTATTGCAAGCTTGTTAAGAATTATGGGAAAATAACAGCCCCTCTAATAACATTACTGAAGAAAGATGCATTTTCTTGGACTCCAGAAGCAACGAAGGCTTTTGAATATCTTAAAGAGGAAATGTGCCAGGCACCGGTCTTAGCTACGCCAGACTTCACAAAAACCTTTATTGTGGAATGTGATGCATCAGGAAATGGAATTGGCGTTGTTTTAATGCAAGAAGGAAGACCCATTTCTTTTGAAATTCGTCCAATCAAAGGAAATTATTTACAGACAACTATTTATGAGAAGGAAATGTTGGCAATACTACATGCACTTAAGAAATGGCAACCTTACCAAATGGAAAGACATTTCAAGGTAAAAACAGATCATGATAGTTTTAAATACTTTTGAAAACAAAGATTATCTTCAGAAGCAAAACAAAAATGGGTCGCAAAGATGTTGGGTTATGACTTTGAAATCATCTACAGAAAAGGGAAGCAAAATGTTGCCACAGATACACTCTCAAGAAACGATGAGGATGTGAAAGCATTGCTTTGTGCCATCTCTATCATCCAGCTAGATTAGATAAACGAAGCAAGGGATGAATGGAAGAATGACGAAGAAGTGTGAGCACTCATTCAAAAGTTGCAGCAACATTCTAGTACATCTGATAGATTTAGCTAGAAATATGATTCGTTATGGTACAAAGATTGCTTATACTTTTGTAAGAATTCCAAACTCAAACAAAAGATTCTTCTGGAATCGCACACCTCTCCCTTAGGAGGGCACTCAGGATTTTTAAAAACTTACCATAGGGTTAAGAAGGATTTTTTTTGGAATGGCCTTAAATATTATATTCAAAGGTTTGTGGAAGAATGTTTGGTTTTCCAACAAAATAAAGTTGAGACAATTAAGACCCCAAGTCTATTACAACCTTTATCCATTCCAAGTCAACATTGGGAGGAGGTTTCAGTGGATTTTATCACAGGTTTACCGAATTCCGAAGGAAATAGTGTCATCATGGTGGTAGTTGATAGACTTACCAAGCATGCACACTTTTGTGCATTATCTCATCCATTTAAAGTCTGTACAGTTGCTACTGCATTTATGGAAACAATTCAAAAGCTACACGGAAACCCAAAGATTATTGTAAGCGACAAAGATCTCATTTTCACTGGAAATTTTTGGACTAAATTATTTTCTTGTTTGGGTACTCAGTTAGCTCATAGTTAATATTATCATCCTCAATCTAATGGGAAAATTGAGATAGTGAACAAATGTTTGGAAGGATATCTTCGTTGTTTTGTATATGATAAACAAACACAATGGGTCAAGTGGTTTCCTCTGGATGAATGGTAGTATAACACTTCCTTCCATACTGTAGCAAAAATGACCCCATTTATGGCACTTGATGGATATCATCCACTGTCCATCACAACATCTTTAATAGAAAATTATAAGGTTCAAGCAATGGAAGATCACATCGAGCATCAACAACAGGTTCTCCAACTCTTAAAGGATAACCTCACTTTGGCATAGAATAGAATGAAACAACAGGAAGATCAACATCATAATGAAATAATTTTTTATGTAGGTGACTGGGTATTTCTATGACTACAACCATACAAACAAATGTCCCTCAAAAAAGCTAAGAAGGATAATAAATTATCTCCAAAGTATTATGGTCCATACAGGGTGTTGCAAAAGATTGGTACTATGGAATGCAAATTGGAGCTTCCCATATCTTCCCGATTGCACCCTATTTTCCATGTTTCATGATTAAATAAGGTTATAGGTTACAAGCGCCCAGTTTAGACAATATTGCCAAAACTTGAAGAGGAAGGAAAAATCATATTGGAACCTGAAGCAGTCACAGAAGAAAGAAATCAACAGCTGTGAAATCGTTCAATTTCATAGTATCTCATCAAGGAAAGAACTTACTTGCCGAAGATTCCACATGGGAGGATGATAATTTTATACAGAAGCATAAAGAACTACTCAAGCGTTGAGGACAACATGTTTTTGAAGGAGAGGGGCATGTTAGGTCCCTATAATACTAGTGATTCCCCCATTAATATTGTCACTGTAGCCACTTATTGTTATTGTTGTGCCCCAGTTGTCCCCACATTTCAATTATTGTGCCCCATAGAATCCTGCTATTTTTATTGTTGTGCCCTAGTTGTCCCCAAATTGATATTATTGTGCCTCATAGAAGCCCACTATTCTTATTTTTGTGCCCTTATATTATTATCGTTATGTCGACTTTGATTATATTGTGACCCCTTAGATACCTATATATATAAATGAGGTTTTGTCATTTGAATCACCCAATAATTGTTCATTTGTGTAATGTAAAGGATGTTTCCCCCTTGAGGAGGCTTATTCTAAAGTCATTGATCTATCTTTTTTTTATTTTGTGAGCTGGTTGCATAACAAGAGCTGAGGTGTCAAAACATAGTAATAGGGGACCAATAGTCTAAGAACCACAAAAGAAGGCCAACCATCGACACTCAAAACAAATGTGAAGAACCAAATATAGTGTAGCTACCCATGAAATTATTTTATTACTAAAAATAAAATAATAATATTAGGTAATGTTATAATTTAGTTAATTCTTATGATTTTTTTAATTTTAGCAACATGAGATATATGATGAAGTGAGGTTTTTATTTTTATTATGGATTGATTCCTATCAACATTTACCAACTATTTAATTTATATGGTTGCACGAGTATACGTTTCGTTTATCTTTTTTGTTTTTTTCACTAGGTAATGTGAGTGAGGAGATGACTGATCGACCTAACCTATGGCTCAGGTAACCATGACCCTAGGACATCTAAGAAATGAAAATCACATTGGGATTTCACTTGACCTAACCACACTAACTATTACCATGGTTGGATTTTTTCCCATGAACTTTCAAACCAATGATTTTAACACCATAGGGTGCACTGACATAACACCCTGCCACCATCTACTCTATGCCCCGTGGAGAGGCTCTATTATATATTATTATGTATGTGTATGTATGTATGTATATATATATATATATATATATATATATATATATATATATATATATATATATATATATATATGAACTTTGTGATTTTTTTATTAATTTTACTATAAAATAAAATAAAACCAAGTAAAATCCTAAATGTACATGTTTTATACTATTTTGAAAAGAACAAACATATTGAATCAAGATTATTACTATGGATCTAGCAAGTGATTTGGATAAA
Source organism: Pinus tabuliformis (assembly GCA_031772625.1). NCBI lineage: Eukaryota > Viridiplantae > Streptophyta > Pinopsida > Pinales > Pinaceae > Pinus > Pinus tabuliformis. The sequence continues at coordinate 1,292,360,706 of CM062818.1, forward strand.
TTACATGTAGTTATTATTTATGTAATTCATCACTTTTTTAAGACATGTTGAACTATTCTTAAAATGTTCTCAAGTAGTTTAATCATACCCATTAGATATAAGATATTTTGAAGAGGAGCAATTTATCTCAACTTTCAACTTAATGAGCTAGATTGAAAGAGGACCTTAATTCTTCTAGTGCATTGTGTGGGATTGCATGATGTGAGTTTAGATGAAGAAAAGTCTTTCGGAGTATGCCGAAATCCCTGATGTGGGTGCAACGAGTCATAATGTACTCTGAGCCCATCACATCCTTACCTCAGAGTTTATGGGCACCATGAAATCCTTGCTTATTTCTAAGTTTCATCACATATCTACCTTCTTTTATTTTCTCCACTCATATTTGAAATTGCTTCCATATAAGATATCTAGGTTATAAATATATATGAAATATATATCTTTGTGTATCAAAAAAACATACATACATAAATGGATATATATCTCACATGCACAGACACACACATAAAAAAATGGATATGGGTAAATTTTTAACTCACTCATTAAATTAGTGGTTCTAAAAATTAACTAGATGTTTGAAAGTCAAATGTATGGTTGCTCCCAATTTATCATAGAAAATAGGTTTAATTATAGTTAGCACCTTAACATTAAGAAGAAAAATCAAAGTTTTAGTAATCTCAGTACAATTTTGGTAATTGTGTCGAGATGTGGTCTACAGCTCAATATATGGGCACATGTGTAGGCGTAAATGTTTGTATAATTTAACATTTCACATAAACATTTAACATAATTAAAAAGTAATAAAAAAATAAAAGTAATATAGGGTCGAGTATGGGGGGAGATGTTGTAGTGTAGGGGTAAATGTTAATAAGCTTTAATATCTAACATTTACATGTCATCTCAATCAAAAAATAATAAAAGGTTAAAAGAAATATCGAGCCAGGAGATGTTGTAGTGTTGTAAATGAGTGTAGACATTTAAATCTTGGCTCAATTAATAATAATAAAAATAATAAATTCAATTTGTTATATTGTTATTTTGTCTTGTAGGGAAGCTTAGTCCTTCCAACTCAAGTTAGAAATTATGTAATGAGAAAAATTGCATAAATAATTATAAGTTACATTGGTCAATGCTAAATTAATAATAGTTGAAAGAAAATGATCTTATAGTCTTATTTTGGCATTAAGTAATAAATTAAGATGTGAGGTCGATAAGTAAATTGCTTGCATAAATTTTGGTGGATAGTAGGCATTAGTAAGTCTACACATTTACAGTTTTGTTGAGTGTTGAAAAAAACATAAATAATGTTGGGAAGTAACTCCTGTAAGTATATATTTTACATATTATTCATATTCATTTTTTATGCAATGCCTTGCTTAAATTATGGTGGGAAGTAATTGATAGTAAGTATGTTATTTATTTGATGGATAGTAACCATTAGAAGTCTAGACATTTACAGTTTTGCTGAGTGTTAAAAAAAAACATAAATAATGGTGGGAAATAACTCTTGTAAGTATATATTTTACATCTTATTCCTATTCTTTTTTTTATGCAAACCCTTGCTTAAATTATGGTGGGAAGTAATTGATAGTAAATATGTTATTTATTTGAGTGTAAGTCATTTTCAAGTATTTTAATTTTTTGATGGTTTTGTGCAAAGGTTAAAAATAATAAATCACTACACAAATATCTAAAAATCAGGCATTGATATTGCAACCATAACCATAAATTATGGTATAAAATATGTAAAGGAGTTATCCACATGGCATTATATTGTACAAAAGTTGAAATAAGTCCTTCAAATTATTGTCAAATCAAATGTTTGAAAAATATTTTTTTTCAATAATATTAAAAATAAATATTTATTTTTCAAAGCTAAACATTATAAATTGCATTGGTCAATCCTAAAATAATAATAATCAACAAATAAATTGATTCATGGCAGCATTAATAAGGATTACATAATCATATCTAAATCTAATTAATAAGCACATAAAAACCTAATAGTTACACTAAAGTTACAATATAACAAGTTCATTAACCATGGATATCCACCCCCACTTTACCATGGATTTATTAACTTGTGATTAGATTTTTTTAAAATACCATGGACCAGTACCATGACTTATCAATACAATATGCCCAAAAACCATAACTCATGTCATAATAAAAAATTAAAATGTAAAATATATTAGACATTACCTATATCATTGATTACATAAAGTGACAATTCTCAATCATATGGATGGAGGGGGCGAGCGAGGGTGGGGTGGAGGGGAAAGTGGGGGGGGGGGGCAAGGAGATAGGGAGAGAGATAGAGAGAGGGTGGGGGGGAGAAGGAGATAGGGAGGGAGATAATGAGCGAGGGTGGGGGGGGAGAGAGCGAGGAGAGAGGGAGGGAGATAGTGAGTGAGGGTGAGGGAGGAGATGGGAGAAGGTGGAGAAGGAGGGAGAGAGAAGAGGTAGATAGAGGAAAGAAGAGAAAGAGGATGGGGGGGAGAGAGAGAGAGAGATAGGGAAGAACAAAGACATAGAGAGATATTGGTAGAGAGATAGGGAGTGATAAGGGAGACATGGAGAGAGAGTGAAGGAGAGAGGAGTGGAGGGAGGACAAAGAGAAGTAGAGGAGAGAGTGAAAGAGAAAGGGAAGAGATAGAGAAGGATACATAAAGATCGAGAGGGGAGAGAGGGAGGGAGATAGTGATAGAGTTGGCAGAGAGAAAAGGAGAGAGAGATTGTGGGCAGAGACAGAGGGAGGTGGAAGAGAAAAGAAGAGAGAGAGAGAGAAAGGAAGAGAGGATTTCAGAGAGAGGGAGAGAGAGAGAGAGAGATGGAGCTGGGAGCGGGAGAGTGAGAAAGAGAGGGAAGCAAAAACACACTAAGAGATAAGGTTGAGAGAGAGGTAGTGTAAGGACCTGTGATCCTTGAGTGCTCCAGCTTGAAGTACGACGGTTAGAGGTTGAACGAAAAGATGAAGTGCGAGCTCTCTCTTGAGTGTGCGATGGTATTATGCGCACGATATAAGGAGTGGGCGAGCATATATATGCGCGATAGACTTATGGAGGCCGAACTACAACAAGGAGCAAGTTGACATGTGTTTGGGTGAGTTTGCGATGGGTTGTGGGCATTGGGCAAGTCGGCTGGGCAGCCAAGACTTCGCCCTAGCCTTGGTATATATGGAGGAGAATTGTAGCTCATTTGAACACATTCGCTCATCACTCAACAAGAGAAGTGTGCAGAACAAGGTGAAGGCGCAGCAAAGGAAGAGGGGCGTAGTTTGGAGATGCGCCCATCCCTGGGCGAGGCCACACGGAGTTAGTCGCTTGTCTTGGTTTTTGTGAAGGGCGTGGGTAGGGTCGCCTGCCAGTTGGAGTGAGGCGTGCACGGGTGTGGCGCCCGGTTTGTGCGACGACTTGGCACAGGTTCTTGGGTGATTCGGGTGACTGCCCGCCTGTCGTGCAAGTGTGCACAGTGAATTGGTGATGTGTTGAGATTGTGAATGGAGGTGTGTCTCGATTAGAGGCGCCTATGTGTGGTGACTTGAAGGCGCGCCCAAGTTGGGCAAACAACACGATCGTGTACGAAGGTGAGTTAGTCGACACAGTGAGGGTGTGTGGATAGGCGGCCGGGTGAGGGCACGCCGTGCACGATGGAATGGTGGAGACGAAGGTTGGAACCGAGGTCGTAGAGTTGGGCAGGTGGTACTACGTGTTGTTTCACACGATTTGGGCGTTTGCCAAGGGTTGGCAAGTGGGACTGTGTGTGGACAGGTATACACGGTTTGGGAGTTTGCGGACCAAACGGAGAGGGAGCCGGTGAAGATGTGCAACAAGGAGAACGAAGGGTTGGTGAGTTGTGCGGAAACCGTGCGGAGGTGCCGACGAGCTGGGCACCCGAGTTTGCCGAAGTTGGAAATTTGGCTAAGTATAAATTTGGGGTTTCCCAAGGACTTAGTCTGTACTTTGTAAAAGTGGAAAAATTATATATATTGATATTCGGGCAGACTCATATTGCAAGGAGTTGCCCCTCCCCTTATATTGTTGTGCATTTCTCTTGTATAATGTTGTTTATGTGAATGTTATGGGCTTTCACTGGTATAAAGGAACACATTAATAATACTTGGTAACGAAAATAAACTAAGTATGGAAAGTTAAGGCGTAGTCTACAATCGTAAGTATTGGTGAAAAGAAAACGGTTGGTAGTGCCGCACCTCGCTATAAGTGGTTGAAAGATTACCGTAGGTGTAGGGGCATCACAGGCAGTGACAAGAAAGAGATGAAGATAGAGTGAGTGAGAGAGGAAAGGAGAGAGAAGATGAAATAAAGGAAAGAGAGAGAGAGGAAGACATAGTGATGGAGGGTGGAGAGATGGAGATAGGGAGGGAGATAGTGACAAAGTTGTAGGGTAGAGAGAGAGTGTGGGATGGGGGAGAAACAGAAGGAGGTAGGAGAGAAAGGGAGACATAGGTCTCGAGAGAGAAGGAGAGAGGGAGCGGGAGAGAAGAGGAAAGAAGAAGTATATAAAGAGAAAGGTGGAGAAAGAAGAAGGGAAGAAGAAATACATAGAGAGAAAGGTGGAGAGAGAGGGTGACAAGAGAGGGATGGAGATATAGTGAGGGAGAGAGTAGAGAGGGAGGAAAGAGAGAGAGGGAGAAATGGATGTAGCCTATATATGGTATGTGTGTATATAAAAACCAGCCTAGATCCATCTTAATCCCCGAGATTTATAAGTGTCAAATCTCTTAAGGTGCAAACTTATTTTTTTAGTGTAAAACTTGAGGAAATTTTTACACTCCGAAATATTTGATCCATCTAGGCATTTGATAGATCAAAAGTTAAAATCCCTAATGATTCATTAGTAAATAAATCATTATGTATTTATTATATTGTCTGTACAGAGCATTATGGAGTGGAATTATGAATCAATTTTTCCTTCTTTTTTTTTTGAATTCTGGCAATTAGAAGGAATTTTTTTAATTCGAGAGAATAGAAGGAACTATTAAACAAGTTTTTATGATAGATTCATTCAGCAATTGGCTTCGCTCTCGTCAGGCCATGAGTCGAAAGTGCCAACCACTCATCTAATTTTAATAGTCCTCGAGGCAAGCCCTCTCAGCGTCTCACATGCTTGTGTTGATTGAGATAATATTGAATTTAAAAAGTTCGGATCTAATCCAGGTGGATGTTGGTGGCCACCCACCTATCCCATTTGGACCCCCACAACTGTCTCTTTCAGTTTTTCAGTTTCCTAAATGTAGCACAGTTTACTATTTTTAGTAGTTTTTCGGGTTCTAAACTTCCGGAGCCGTTTTGAGGCCCTAAACGAAGTTTTTTGAGAAATCTGGGGGCAACATGAGTCTATGGACAGATGTTGCCTTTCCCAAAGTTGTATTGCTCGGATAGATCTTTCTAATGAGCTATTGTACACATCAAATGGAGATCGTATGCCAAAGTTACGACCCGAGGAAATTGATGTACCAATTTACCCAAACTGGGCCCACAATTTGGCATTTCATCTTCTAGGGTTAGGTTTTGGAATGTGAAGGGTTTTTTATTGTTTCTCAACAATAAATAGGTCTTCGAGCCTCATTGTAACACAGTTCAGAGGCATGTAGCCTCCACATCTCTTCTCAGAGATAAGCTACCATCGCCCTAGCTGGTTTATTTCCAACTCTATTTGTAAGCATATTTCAGTACTGTACATTAATGAAATAAAGTATTATTTCCGCTGCATCTCTGTGTTTATGGTTATCTCTGTGATTTGTTACGTTCCTATTTAAATCCAGATTAGAATCCCACTACATTTTAATGATGAAGATGTACAAAAGCTTACCCTGTGCTAATTTGTAATATGCCACACCGACATGATAAGATTTAAATATGTGAAGTACAACTTTATAGTGACCTTCCTCCGTGTTCACGCTGGCCAATTTAGTGGCAGCCACACTCCAGACTGTGTATGGCATAATCTTCTCGTGTTCGCGTTGGCCAATCTTGTTGCGGCCACACTCTAGAATGTGTACGGCTTTCATTTCCCACATTCACTTTCACCCGGTATGGCATTTCCAGCATCAGCGTTGGCCAATCTTGTTGCGGCCACGCACCAGATTGTGTACTGCATTTTTTCCTCGTCTTCACGCTGAACAATTCTGTGGCAGTCACACTCCAGATTGCGTACGGCCTCTCTTAGGGTTAGTCAATTTTTTGATTCCTTTCCCTCGATTATTTTGGCCAATTTTGTTGCAGAGAATATCAATATCGTGCGTGGCATTCTCAATTTCCGTGGGACTCATCATTAATCTTACGCTATTCAATTGATTCTTCAATTATTGAACTTAGGGGAATGCTTTGAAATACATTATATTTTATGGAGTGATTTCACTTAATTTTCTTTTATAATGTTTATTTTATAAGTTGGTATTCAGTATAGTTTGATTATTTTTAAAAATCAGTTAAATCGAAGTTTTCACAGTGCAGGTTTTCATAAATGTGAAAATCGAATATAAACGAATTAAAATTTAATTTCAAAAAATATAATTATATTTCAAATATATTCAATTAAATTTCCTTAAAACTTTGAATTATTTATATATATATATAAATAATAGAAAATAAAAATAATCTTTCAATTAAGAAAAAAATTATGGTTATTGTTTTCAGCGAATAGGGAAAAATTGATAATGGTTCATAACCATCATTAAAGATATATTTAAAAGTATTATTTAATTACTAGGTATATATATATATATATATATATATATATATAAAAGTTTGATAGTACTTTCTGATTTTCATGTTTATTATATACCTTGCCACGAGGCAAGGGTAATCCAAAATTTGAATCCAATATTTCTAATTCGGTGAGACAGCCACTGCCACTTGAGTTACCCATGAAGATATTTAAAATATATTTTAAAAATATATAATTATATTTTAAAAATATATAGTTATATTTTAAATATGTTACGTTAAGTTTTCTCTCAACTTCCAAGTAAAAATTTAATTAATATTGACATACTTGCTACATAGGATGAGAAAGATAATATAGATTAGATCTCAAAAATAAAAAAAGAAATTTAATGTCATTTCAGCAATTTAAAACAATCATAAACATTATGTATTTAACAATACTATTTAAATTACAATTAAAATAAAATTATAGAAATAAAAATATTAAAATAATTAAATAAAATTAAAAGTGTATATTATTTTAGATTTAGTTACTTACTAATTTTGAGTTTGCATTCTAATCTTGTGTTATTAGGTGTAATATCCTTATCCCTAGAACCTGAAATTATAGGCTTAATAGAAATGGAAAATATTTTTGATGTGTTTCAATGGGCACCAAGCATTAGTTGCAGAATGACTTACAGCTGCCATATGGATAACTGTGTAATTATTCACAAATCATTGATCTGGACTCTTGGCAAATTTCTTGCTATATTCGGTTGTCGCCTTCGCAAGGGATGTCTAACAACTCTTCCCCGATGCAGATATCTTTCTGTGAATTTCGTGTGGTTTTGGCTAGGGCTTCGTCTCTTCCACCGATTCATATCATAATCTCAACGATATTTGACATAAACACCGTGCATTTTGCAATGCGGAGAAGATGCATATTTATATATTTTTATAATCTCAGTAAGAACCATGTAAAACTCAATCATATGGTTTTCACTGGCTTTGTCAGGAGGAAAATTGGAACAAAATATATGAGGACGCAAACGAACTGATAAATTGGATGCTCTAAAAATGACAAAAAGTAAGGCCATTGACGCATCTTCCACTTTAAACACATCATTCCTTACCCTATATTCGAATGACTTTTCATAGAAAATGCAATGCATGTTCCTTGCATCATTCTTCAACAATATTAACATAAATATTCGACCAAGATACTATGTATGTCGCTCACATTTTTTAACATTTTGGCACTGGATACAGCCTACAAGTTATATTCCATTCCTTTTTAACACGTTATCTGTGGATTTCTTTAGAATTTTTTCGTGGTTTTTGTGCATAGAGGGTAGAGGTAGAGTTATCAATGTTAATTTCTTTTAAAAGATTTCATTAAAAGGACTATGGTTTTTGTGCACATAGAGAGATAGAGATATTATGTGGTTTTTTGGCGTAGAGGTAAGAGTTAACTATGTTAATTTTTTGAAAAAATTAAGTTAACTATTTTGAATTTTTTAAAACATTTCATTGTTTTTAAGCGGGGTTTTAAGGTAATATTGGTGCTCATTTATTCTCTTATTTATTTGGTTATTTTGATGATATGGGCACTTTGCATAATGTTGAAAATCACATCATTCATTATGTTTTTAATATGCCTCATTAAATGAACAATGTTAATGATGCAAAGTTGCAACAGAAAGAATTATGTTAACAAGTTGCATTAAAAATTATTATCTTATGAGATTTGTGATTCATTTTCTAAGATTAGTTCACTTAATGATCGTGCTTATATAATTTGACTATCAATTAAGGAGTATGGGATAAGTCCTTCGGGAATATTACATAGTGGTAACACTGGTAAAAATTTATAATCCTATGTATTTTATGCTAGGTATACTGAGAAATGCTACATTAGGGAAACTAGACGAGGCACGAAAACTCAATTTTTTTAAATAACATACAAAAGATTTATCAATTGAAAACCAAAACCATACCAAGTTTATTTGAGAGACATTTTTTCTTGGGTTATACTATGGAAAAAGAAAAGGAGTACCAGACACTAAGTGCATGATATTATGAAATATATATAATATTGTATTTTTCCAGAGTTTGAAGCTATATAAATGGGGTCCCCATTACATGCTAGAGAGTCTACTAGTGCCAAGGTTAAACCAAAACAATCTAGAACTCTTTCTAGTCTAATATCCATAGTACAAATAAAGATCCATAGTCTATATTTCTTCTAATTGGAGAAGTAGCACCAATAGAGGTTAATTATGTCCATGTAGTGATTGAGGTGACCCTTGGAGTTCCCAGTGTCTAGAACCAAACTTTCCAACTCAACTAGGAACTCTAAGTTAATGAGAAATAATCATTCATCAATAATGTCCCTCTCGGCTTGCAAAATTTTAGCTTAAATATATGTAAAGTGAATTCTTGATACCGCATCGTGGAGCTTTCAAATTGTCATTGTGCTCTGGGATTGCCAATGTCTTTATAGTAGTTGGCCTCATGGTAGACCCATGGTCATTTCCTTGACATGCTAACACTCTAAAAAAAGACTTTCCATTAAAGGGTGTAGAGGAGAAGAGAAGTGATAAAGAGGTGATAATCTAGAAGCAAGGGGGGAAGGGAACTAAGGTTATGGTGTGGGGGGGGAGGGGGTTGTGGGTGGGGGGCACGCTAGAAATAGGGAGATTTGAAGGGACAAAAGTAAGTGAGGGTTCAAGCTCGCGAAGGGGAAAGTCGAGGGGAAGAAAGGTAGACAGCTAGGGAGGCTCCCCCTACTCTTCAAGATCTAAAGGAAAGATAGTAGGAAATTCTAAGGGAGCTAGATGTTAAGAAGGTAATGTACATCAATAGCGAGAGGATACATATTTTTCCAAATAAATAGTAGAGTACCAAATTGATGGCTCCATGAAATTGTAGGTTCCATCATATTCCATATCCACGAAACAAGACTGAACACCTTGTAGTCCAACTCCCCCATATAAAAAAGGATTATAATGCATGCTGACATAATTTTTGGCCTCATGACATGACCAATGTGTTGGTTATTAGCCTACTTAGAAGCTACACTAGGAGCTTTATGGTAGAAAAAAATTAATTACCCAATACAGTTGCATATGACCATGAGAATCATCCATTAATGCAAGCATGGTTGAAATAACTAGCCAATTTAGCAGACAATTATGTCTTATTAATCTCAAAATGATGTGAGTTATGTGGTGAAAGAAATATAGAGCCTATATACTAGGTGGAAGACAAATTCCTCATCGTGTAGGTTGAGAAATATGGTGGCGTCCATGCTTGTTTAGGGCTTAGTGATCCGATGAGGATTGCGGTAAATTCTGAGAAAACTTTGATTAGTTTTGTTGTGATTCCCACATTCATGCTTGAATATGGCATGAGGGTGATTGTTTGAAAGAAATATTTGGTTTATCTAATTTATGGTTCGGTGGTTTTTGATTCATTAATAAAATATCTTTCTCCTTGGCATTTCATCTATAAATATACTAGTTCATATGTGATTCTTATGGATGTTATATCCTTGTTATTTCTGTTGGTTATATGTTGGTTATGAGTATGTTTTATGACAGACTTGATGTATGACTCTCATCATGTTTGATTTTCAAATGAATGTACAATGAATATATGACCTAATAGATGATAAAGCAGCTATTGTGATAGAGCAACAATGCTTCTCTCAGATAAGTATGAGATGCAGCTATTGTGATAGAGAAATAATGCTTCTCTCAGATAAGTATGAGACCCCTATGCTTAGATCTATTGTTATGACTTACAAATTACATATTGGTGACATGTTTGATGAAATTCTAGTCATGGCTAGTAGGGGTAAGATAGAGTACTTGTACTAATGATTACATTACTAACCTTATTCCATTGTTATTTATAATTTCTGAAAGTTTCATAAAGTTTTGGGTAGTGGTCTGAGACCTAGCCCTGAAAAAATGGCATAGAATCTGGGATCACTAGCTCAGAACTACCTGAAAAAGTCCACAATTGTTGGCATGCCTTATTGTGGGATCGACTGGAAAGCCTTAGTCACTTGCATGGCTTTTCATTGGAGTGATTAACAGACCATATTAATGAAAAGTCAAGTTGTCTCAGGGGTTGGTCACTTGGAAAGGTTGGTTGGCTCCTGAAGGTTATGTAGCATGTGTAGAAGGTTAGAATGGTTTTGTTTTGTCAATTTCACTTCCTTAAATGTGCATTTGGAGTTAGATTACATCATAGTAGCTTCTCATCACATGTTTTCCCTAGTGAAACGATTAGCTTAGGTAAATGTGGGATCAGGGCATTTCATAGGGATTCAATAACAGTGATACTATAGATGGAGCAATATTTTGATTTGCATGATGTGAAACACACGTAAAAAGTATGCATTGAATATTTATATTTAGAAATAAATAAATTTGTATGGTATCAATGGCTTTGTTCTCATATACCACTTGTCACTTGGTCAAGTTTTATAGAGGAAATGATAGCACACTATAAGGATACAAAGAGAAACACCTTCTTTAGCCAACTGATAAATCTAAAACAAAAGAGTTTAATGGCGGAGCACATTGAGGACTTCCAAAAATTGAATATCAAGGTAATTGATATTCCAGAGGATCGTAAGATTGATTTCTTCATATGGACTCTAAAGGATAAAATCTAACATAAAGTTCATCTTTGGGAACCTGATTAATTAGAGAAGGTATTTAGGGTAGAAAGAAAAGTTGAAATAAAATTTATGGAAACAAGGAAGTCTACCACTCATAACTATAAAGATGGAAGTGATTTTGCTCCTAGCTTTCCACAAACTAAAAGGTTGACATAAAAACTATTGGAGGAAAAAGGAGAAAAAGGGTTTTGTTACAGTTGTGATAACAAATAAAATAAAGGCCATAAGTGTCCTGAGAAAAAAAATATTTTACATAGATTGTCAAGAGGAGGAAGAAAAAGAACATGAAACATCAAAAGAGGAATATATACCCTAGGAACCAAACCCAAATAAAGAAGAAATGAATTTGACCATATCTTGTAATATATTGGCGATAATTACCACCCCACAAACTCTAAAGATAGAAGGATATATCAATAAAAAAAGGTAATAGTGCTAATTGATTTGAGTAGTACCCATATTTTATTCATTGTAATATAACCAAGGAATTGAATTGCGTTCTATATCCAACACCAAAGCGTCAAGTGATGGTTGCAAATGGAGAAACTAAAAAATTCTCTATAAAGTGCCATAATATCAAGCTAACCATGGGGGAAAATGTACTAAATAGTCCAATTCTTTCCATTCCAATGGGTGGTACTAATGTTGTACTAGGATTCCGATGGTTACAATCTTTGGGGACGATAGCTTTTAATTTTCAAGAAGTTTTCTTGATTTTTTTTTGGGAAGGAAAGGAAGCTGAATAGAGGGATATCACAGGGAAACAAAGAAAGATAATCAAATCTAATGGCATGATAAAGCTTTTGAAGAAAATATATCGAGGCATAATTTCACAATTATGCTCACTAGAGGTTTAAACATTGAAATAATATATTTCTCTAGATCTCCAAAAAAGTTTGGATAATCATTCCAAGGTATTTGAGACTCCTAAAGGCCTCCCACCTATTTGTGATCATGATCATGCTATTCATTTGATTCCAATAAGTGTTCCTCCAAACATTAGACCTTAGAGATATCCCTATGCCCAAAAGAGTGAAATTAAATGTATGGTTGTAGAAATGCTAGAGGCTAGTATAATTCAACCTAGTCAAAGTTCTTTCTCTGCTCCAGTTGCATTGGTGCACAAGAAGGATGGATCATGACATATGTACTCAATTAGCTCATAGCTCATCTTATCATGCTCAATCTGATGAGCAAGCTGAGATAGTGAATAAATGTTTGGAAGAATATCTTCATTTCTTTGTATACGATAAAAAAACACAATGGGTCAAGTGGTTACCTCTGGTTGAATGGTGGTATAACACTTCCTTCCATACTGCAACAAAAATGACCCCATTTATAGCACTTTATAGATACCATCCACCATCTATTGCATCATATTTAAGAGAAAATTCTAAGGTTCAAGCAGTGGAATATCACATCGAGGATAAAAAATAAGTTATAAAAATCTAAAAGGTTAACCTAACTTTGGCGTATAATCCAATGAAACAATAGGTAGATCATCATCATAGTGGAAGAATTTTTGATGTAGGCAACCGAATATTTTAACATCTACAACCATACAAACAAATGTCCATCAAGAAAGCTAAGAAGAATAATAAATTATCACCCAAGTACTATGGTGCTTACAAGGTTTTGCAAAAGATTGGTACTATAACATAAAAATTGGAGGTTCCTGAATCTTCGCAAGTACACGCAGTTTTCCATGTTTCATGCTTAAAAAAGGTTATCAATAACAAGTTGTTAGTTAAAACAATATTTCAAGAACTTGATGAAGAAGGAAAAATCATATTTTAGCTTGAAGAATTCATGGAAGAAAGAACTCGATAGATACATAATTGATTAATTTCTGAGTATCTCATTAAGTGGAATAACTTCCCTGTTGAAGATTCCACATGGGAGGATGAGAATTTTATACAGAAGCATCTAAAGCTACTCAAGTGTTGAGTACAATACTTTTTTGAAGGAGAGGGGCATGTTAGGTCCCTATAATACTAGTGTAGCCCCTTTATTGTTATTGTTAGTGTAGCTCCATATTATTAATTTTGTGCCCATGTAGCCCCCATATTGTTATTGTGTGCCCCATACAAGCCCACTATCGTTAATGTTGCACCCTTACATTATTATTGTTATGTAGGCTTCGATTAGATTGTGACCCCTTAGAATCCTATATATACCAAGGAGATCTAATCATTTGTATCATCCAATAATTGGTCATTTATGTGATGTAAAAGAAGTTGCCCCTTTGAAGAGGTTATTTCTCAAGTCATTGATCTATCTTTTGTTTTGTTTTGTGAGCTAGTTGTGTAACATGTTATCACAATTTAATTTTAAAAGGAAATTATCTGAATTATAAATACATCCATATATATATATATATATATATATATATGAAATTTTTTTGTGACCCACCCATATACCATTGTATGGAAAAAAAAATTTAAGTATTTCAATAAATTTCAAATCTTAAGGTTCAATTAAAAAACACAAATAGGATTGAAATAAGTTTTATTCAATTTTAATATTAAGAGATGTCATTTGAACAACAAATATGTTTTATTCAACATTATTTATTTTGATATTATCTAGAAGAACTCAATCATAGCATGATATAAGTCAATCATATCGAAATTTAATGTATATGTCAAACAACAATATATGGAAACATTTCTATAATTTTATATAATGTTATCATCTTTCCTAAATTTATTAGTTAAATTCAAGTATTTCAATCAATTCCTTATTATATAAATAAGTTTTATTCAATTTTTAAAAACTTAAATATGATTGAAATAAGTTATATATTCAATTTTAAAAGATGTGGAGATGTAGAAGTCAAAAATACAAGTTTTATTTGATTTTATTATGTTTGAGGTTAGCTACAAATGCTTAGTCATAATGCATGTCATTAATATTTTTTTATGCTTACACTGAAATGAATGCACAATGTTTAAAAAATTACCTTGAAATTAATGTACACCATATATCTAGTTACATCATTTATCAGAAATCAACATCTTCACTAAACTCAATGCTTCTAATACAAGCAATCAAATAGGATGCGAAATTAACATCTACACTAAAATCATTTCATCTATTACAAACAATCAAATAGGATTAGAAATAAACATCTACATTGAAATAAATGCATATAATGCTTCAAGTAATCAAATAGGATTAGAAATCAACATCTACACTAAAATCAATGCTTCTAGTGCTAGCAATAAAATAGGATTAGGATTCAACATCTACACTGAAATCAATGCATCTAATGTAAGTTCAATAAAAAAAGATTATAAATTAACATATTTAATGAAATGAATGCATCTCATGCAAGCAATGAAATAGAATTAGAAATCAACATCTACATAGAAATCAATGCATCTAATTTACAAAAAATCAATTATGATTATAAATCAACATCTGTATACTGAAATCAATGCATCATGTGAAAGAAATTTTCTTCCCTTTCACTCTCCCCCCCCCCAATCTATATCGATATCTCCCTCCACCTCTACTTCTTTGTCTCTCTATCTCAACGCCCCAAAAACACACACTCTCCCTCTTAATATTTATCTCTCTCCCTCCCTCCCTCTATCTCTGTCTTCTTCCCTCTCTCCCCTTTCCATCTATATCTCTATCTAACTTTGTCTCTCCTTCTTCATCTCTCTACATCACCCCAAAAACATACACATTATTTCTCCATATCTATCTATATCTCCCTCCCTCTCCCTCTCTCTCCATCTCCCTTGTCACTCCCCCTCTCTCTCTCTCCATCTCCCTTGCCTCTCTCTCTCTCTCTCTCTCTCTCTCTTTGTGTGTGTGTGTGTGCCTGCCTTTCTTCTTACCTCCCTCTCTCCCCCTCCAACTCCATCTTTCTGTCTCCCTCCCTCTCAATTACTCTATGTGTTCCTTTCTCTCCCACCTCTCTCTGTCTCTTCCCCAAGTCATTCACTCACTCTCTCTCTCTCTCTCTCACTCTCAAGCTTTGTCCTACAACTTTTTTTATTATCTTCCTCACTCTCTCATTCTCTCCCCCCTTCTTTCCATATCTCCTTATTTTTTTTATATCACCCCCAAACATACACACACTCTCTCCATCTCTCCCTTGCCACTCCCTCTCTCTCTCTCTCTATCCACGTTTCTCTCTCTATATGTCTTCAACTTCTTCCTTCCCTATTTTTTCCTCCAACTCCATCTCTTGAGATCCCTCTCTTTCTCGGAGAATCTCTCCTCCTCTCCATCTTTGTGTCCCCCTATCTCTCTCTTACCCTTCTCTCCCACTCTCTCTCACTCTTTATTTCAAAAAATATAAAAATTTAACATATATATATATATATATATATATATATATATATATATATATATATATATATATATATATATATATATATATATATAGTTTTGATGTTGTACATTTTTTATATAATACATATTTAAAATGAAAGATTTCAAATGTGTGTTTAACATTCACTTGGAGGGAAAATGATAATTTTCCATGGAAATATTATCTAAAATTTTCCAAAATATTAATGTTCCAACTACCTCCATCAAAGTTACATAGAGTGCTTCATGTCTTCCAAATGACATTGTTTAGGTTTTATTTCTTTAAAGGTAGCTTTAGCTTATGATTACTTTAGGATTGCAAAAAAAATATAATTTATTATGTTAGATTTAAAAAAAAAATAGGTTAAATAAAATTAACATATTGAGTCAACATGTATGTCTCTTTTTGTGCTAATGACTCTTTTGTTGACGCCTATGGTGTATATCAACCACATTTATTAATGTGGTTGTGCTAACTACATATATTATAATATAATAAATTTTATATTATATTAAAGATAATAATACTATATTAATGAAAAATAATAAATTTAATATTAACATTAAAATATATTAATATTATTTTTTTATATTAATATCATTTCATCATTTAATTTAATAGTATTATTATTATTATTATTATTCTTTTAATATTAATATTAAATTTAATAAGGTTTTTATATGATATGATAACAAAAATTCTAATAAGATTTGGAATTTTAAAATGAAGTAAAAGCTTATATTTAGATCATTCAAATTTTTTTATAGAGGCTTGACCGAGCATGATAGCTCGATCGAGCTGTAACACTTGATGGAGCCCCTATTAACCACATATATGGCTCGATCAAGGGTTTACTAAACCCTTGATCCAACTATTTGAATTTGAAATTTAGGCACTTGATTGAGTGCTTTAAGACATCGATCGAGCCTCTTATGTCCTAAGATCCACAATTTTAGCACCCTCTTTGCAAAATTTCGTGCAATTCCATTTTGTACCCTAGTGGAATTAGGGATAAATTTGTCCTTAGATGGCAGAGTTGATCACGTTGGATTCATGAAGGAATCCTTTATCCAATGAAATATGAGTTTGATATTTTTGAATTCATATGATATTTTTCATCTAATTTATTTTAAACACAATGCTTGAAATTTTTAATATCCTAAAATATACATAACGAAAATAATTCAAAAAATACCACTATCTTCGTTTACGAGTCCTCTTCAAAGGGTAGTTTTATTTTTTCAATTTATTTAAATAATTGAAAAAAAAACTTAGGTGAACACGTGTCTACAAAATCCAATTGAAATATTACTTCGCCAACTTCAAAAAATAAACAATATATATATAAAATTTTTTAATATGAAAAAATTAGCTCTCTCCTTGTAGATCATGTTCACATATAGTTTTTTTTAGATTACACATTTTAAACTAAGTTATGCTACATGAACACACACATACCTCTTAAGATGTGTAAAAAATTGCAAGGACACACATTTCCTTTAATAAAAAATTGACATATTATATGATACTAAATATTTTTACAAAAAAGATCATTAAGACAACAACATAATTCTCCACAATTTCTTTTTTACTCTGAATCAAAATTCACATTACTTATATGAATTTTGAGGGCCTCAATTCGATAAAAGAGGAAAAAGGTAAAATTTCATTGCCACATTTGGCTCAAAAGTGCAACCCATCTTCATGCTTTCACCCTATAATATTCTAGTATACAAAAATTAAAGGTTGTGATTTATTTAAGCAGTTATGTTTTTTTTGTTCTTTTAATTATATTAATTAATTAAAAAAAATGTCATATAAACAAGTGCATATGAAATGAGTTATAGTTTTTTGGGCATGTGGTATTGATAAGCCATGGCATCTCTCCATGCGATTGTAAGAAACCTTATTTACAAATTAAGAATATCCATGATGAAGTGGCGGTGAATCTCCAACCTGTCTATTTAAAATGTATATATGTTCAACCTACATATTAATTCATTTATATCATATATATATATATATATATATATATATATATATATATATATATATATATATATATATATATATATATATATTATTTTTTTATTTTTTCTAAGTTTTCCTATGTTGGTTTACCACTGGGAAAACCAAATTAGAGATAGAAAAACGTAGGTTTTGTCCAGAATTTTATAAAAGGAAAATATCTTGAGTGGTAATGGTTGTCTAAGAATATGATATGAACATAACTATACTTTACAAACCACGAAGATTTGACAAAAAGGAAAAGGCATACAAGTTGTACATGAAAATTGTGAGTAGCTAGCATAGGAGGAACACCAGCAAAAAATTGAGATCCATGTAGATTTAGGAAGATATCAATACATCAATAAACTCAATAGGGGTCCTTGGTAAAGTAGGGCACTTTCCTTTCTGCAATAATCCTTTGATTTTGGCTAGATGGAGAGACATGTCTCCGTGCTTGAGCCTTATGTCTTTAATATCCATTTTCAACTCATCTATCAGCATGCGAATCTCACACTTCACCTCATTGCACTCCAATAATACTTTATTGAGTAGTGTCTTAATATTCCAATATATCTCAATAGTACATAAATGCATATCTTGACACCCCCATAAGTGACCTAACTCTTTCACCCACTTAACCATAGAGGCGATAATGTCCTTATATATTTCATCTTGATCTTCCTATTCTTCCATGTCTATGTGCATTATTTCTTGAAAAATAAGTGTCAAGTTCTAGGTTTGGAGGTGCCTAGCAATGGAAGGAGCATGAAGGTGAACACATGCATTTTATTCCAGCCTCAAGTAGAAGCCTCTACAAATCCTCATCCATTGTTTGGGCATTGAGGTCGATGAGGAAGGAAAGAATTGGGAATATGGGATGGGGAGAGGGCTAGTAAGAGTGGTCAAAGAACAAGAAGCAAAGCACAGGCCATGAGAGCCAAGGGAGAAGAAAGGTCGTAGCATAATGACAAGGCATAAAATAGGTGTCAAATGGCGATAATAGGGGACCAATATTCTAGGAACCACAAAATAAGGCCAACCGTTGATACTTAAAACAAATTTGAAGAACCAAATATAGTGCAGCTACCCATGAAATTATTTTTATTACTAATAATAAAATAATAATATTAAGTAAATTTATAATTGAGTTAATTCTTATGATTTTTTTTAATTTTAACAACATGAGATATATGATGAAATGAAGTTTTGATTTTTATTATGGATTGATGCCTAGTGGAATTTACCAACCATTCAATTTATATGTTTGCAAGAGTATATGTTTTGTTTGTCTTTTTTCACTAGGTGGTATGAGTCATGAGATGACTGACATGCCTAACTTGTGGCTTGAGTAAGCATGAACCAAGGGCATATAAGCTATAAAAATCACATGGGGATCACACTCGACCTAGTCACACTAGCTCTTACCATGGATGGATTTTTTCCCATGAAGTTTCAAACTAGTGACCTTCACACCACAGGGTGCCTTGACAAAACACCCTATCACCATCTTCTCTATTCCCCGTGGGAAGGTTCTATTAATTTATATATATATATATATATATATATATAAACTTTGTGATTTATTTTTATTAATTTTTCTATTTTAATTTTACTATAAAAAAACCAAGTAAAGTCCTAAATGTACATGCCTTATATTATTTTATTTTGAAAAGAAAATTTTTATTGATTCTAGATTGTTACTATGGATATAGCTAGTGATTTGGATAACTTACAAGCAACTATTATTTATGAACATTCATTGCTTTTTCAAGACATGTTAAACTATTGTTAAAATGTTCTTATGTACATTCATTTCTTTTTCAAGACATGTTGAACTATTGTTAGAATGTTCTCAAATAGTTTAATCGTATCCATTAAATATAATATATTTTGAAGAAGAGCAATTGATCTCAACTTTCAACTTAATGAGCTATATTGAAACATGACCTTAAGCATTTTGGAGTATGCCCAAAGACTCGATGTGGGTGCGACGAGTCATAATGTACTCCGAGCCCATTACGTCCTTACCTCAGAGTTCATGAGCACCATGAAATGCGTACTTATTTATGAGTTTCATCACAAAACTACCTTCTTTTATTTTCTCCACTCCTATTTAATGTACTCCGAGCCCATTACGTCCTTACCTCAGAGTTCATGAGCACCATGAAATGCGTACTTATTTATGAGTTTCATCACAAAACTACCTTCTTTTATTTTCTCCACTCCTATTTGAAATCGGTTCCATCTAAGACATCTAAGTTATAAATATATATGTAATATATATCTTTTCGTATCATAGAAACAAACATACATAAATGGATATAAGACATCTAAGTTATAAATATATATGTAACATATATCTTATCTTTGAGTATCATAGAAACATACATACATAAATGGATATATATCTCTCATGCCCAGATGCACATATAAAAAATGCATATGGGTACATTTTTAACTCACTTATCAAATTAATGGTTCTAAAAATTAACTAGATGTCAATAGTATTTTGTTTAAGTCACTTATCAAATTAATGGTTCTAAAAATTAAATGATGTCAATAATATTCTATATATTTGAAAGTAGAGGTAATTATCTATCAAATTTAATGACTAGTTGGATATGTATGGTTGCTTTCAATTTATCTTAGAGAATAAGTTTAATAGCACCTTAACATTAAGAAGTGGAATCCAATTTTTGTTAATCTCAATACAATTTTGGTAATTGTGTGGAGAGGTGTTCTACAACTAGTATATAGGAAGATGTGTAAGTGTAAATATTTGTATAATTTAAAATTTAACATAAATATTTAACATTTATATGTCGACTCAATTAAAAAACAATAAAAAATTATAGAGCAAATGTTAATAAACTTTAACATTTGAATAGAGCCTAGTGGGAGATGTTGTAGTGTAAATGAGTGTAAACGTTTAAATATTTGCTCAATTAATAATAATAATAATAATAATAAAATTCAATTTGTTATATTGTAATTCTGTTTGGGTAGTCCTTCCAACTCAAGTTGGAAATTATGTACTCGGGAAAATTGCATAAATAATTATAAGTTACATTGGTCAATGCTAAATTAATAATGGTTGATAGAAAAATGATCTTCTAGTCTTTCTTTGACATGAAGTAATAAATTGAGATGTGAGGTCCTTCCAACTCAAGTTAGAAATTATGTACTCACGAAAATTGCCTAAATAGTTATAAGTTACATTAGTCAATGCTAAATTAATAATGGTGATAGAAAAATGATCCTATAGTCTTGCTTTGGTATGAAGTAATAAATTGAGATGTGAGGTGGATAAGTAAATTTATTACTCAAGTAAAAGCACTTGCATAAATTTTGGTGGGTAGTACCGATTAGTAATGCTATACATTTATAGTTTTTGCTCAGTGCTGAAAAAAAGACATAAATAAATGGTGAGAAGTAGCAAGTATATTTTTTACATCTTATTCCTATCCATTTTTTATGCAAAAATCTTACTTAAATTATGGTGGGAAGTAATTGATAGTAAATATGTTATTTATTTGAGTATAAGTTATTTTCAAGTATTTTAATTTTGGATGGCTTTCTGCAAAGATTAAAGTAAAAAATCACCACACAAATATCTAAAAATCATGCATTAATATTGCAACCATATCCATAAATTATGGTATAAAATATGTAAGGTAGTTATCCATATGGAATTATATTGTGAAAAAGTTACAATAAAACCTTCAAATTATTGTTCGATCAAATGTTTGAAAATCAATTTTTTAATAATATTAAAAATAAATATTTAATTTTCAAAGTTAAACATTATAAATTGCATTATTCAATGCTAAAATAATAGTGATCAACAAATAAATCTATTCTTGGAAGGACTAATAAGGATTCCATAATCATATTTAAATTTAATTAATAAGCACCCAATACTTACAATAAAGTTACAATATAACAAGTTTATTAACCATGGATATCCACCCCACTTTACCATGGATTTATTAACTTGTAATTAGATTTTGTTACAATACCATGGACCAATACCGTGACTTATCAATACCATATGCCAAAAAACCATAACTTATGTCATAATAAAAAATTAAAACGTAAAATATATTAGACATTACCTATATCATTGATCACATAAAGTGACAATTCTCAATCATATGGATGGAGGGGCGAGGGAGAGGAAAAGAGAGAGAGGGGAGAAGGAGAGAGGAAGGGAGATAGTGACAGCGCTGAACAATGGAGTGAGAAAGAGAGGGAGAGAGAGGAAGGTGTGACAGAGAGGGAGATAGAGGAATGAAGAGAGAAAGGAGGGGAGAGAGAGAGGGAGGGAAGGACAAAGACATAGAGAGATAGTGGTACAGAGATATGGAGTGATAATGGAGAGATGGAGAGAGAGTGAGGGAGAGAGGAGTGGAGGGAAGACAAAGAGAAGGAGAGAAGAGAGAGAGCGGGAGAAAGGGGAGAGAGAGGGAGGGAGATATTGACATAGTTGGAGGAGAGAGAGGGAGAGAGATATTGACATAGTTGGAGGAGAGAGAGAGATTGTGGGGAGAGATAGAGGGAGCTGGAAGAGAAAATGAGAGAGGATTTGAGAAGGAGGAGGAGAGAGAGGGAGAGAGAAAAATGGAGTTGGAGTGGGAGAGAGAGAAAACGAGGAAAGAACAAAGACAATGAGAGATAAGGTGGAGAGAGAAAGGTAGTGACAAGGAAGAGATGAAGATAGAGTGAGTGAGAGAGAAGAGAAGGGAAAGAGAGAGAGGAAGACATAGCAATGGAGGGTGGAGAGAAGGAGATAGGGAGGGAGATAGTGACAAAGTTGGAGGGTAGAGAGAGAGAGTGCAATGGGCTGAGAGATAGAAGGGGGAAGGAGAGATAGGACTTGAGAGAGAAGGAGAGAGGGAGGGGGGAGAGATGAAGTAGGAGGGGGAGAGAGAAGAATGACAAGAAATACATAAAGAGAAAGGTGGAGAGAGAGAGGGTGACAAGGGAGGGATGGAGAGAGGGTGAAATGGATCCAACCTATATATGGTTTGTGTATATAAAAATCAACTGAGATCCATCTTAACCTGAGATCTATAAGTGCAGAGAAAGATCAAATCTCTTAAAGTGCAAACTTTTTTTTTAAGTAAAATTTTTACATTCCTAAATTTTTGCATGACAACTCGATCCAACTTTATAGTGCACTGCGTGGCAGCCACACTCCAGATTGTGTATGCCATTATTTTTCCGTGTTCGCGCTGGCCAATCTTGTTGCGGCCACAATCCAGAATGTGTACGGCGTTCATTTCCCACATTCACTTTGACCACTTATGGCATTTCCAACATTCGCGTTGCCCAATGTTGTTGCAGCCACGCTCCAGATTGTGTACGCCATTCTTTCCACGTGTTCACGTTGAACAATTTTATGGCAGCCATATTCAAGATAGCGTACGGCCGCTGTTCCTGTTAGTCAATTTTTGGATTCTTTTTCCTCCATTATTTTGGCTAATTTTGATGCAGCGAATCTCGATATCGTGCGTGGCATTCTCAATTTCCTTGGGACTCCTAATTCTCGCCGATTAATCTTATGCTATTCAATTAATTCTTCCATTATTAAACTTAGGGGAATGCTTTGAAATACATTATGTTTTATGGAATGATTTCACTTAATTTTTTTTTATCAGGTTTTCGAAGGGCAGGTTTTTATTGGAAATTGAATGTGAATGACGCAAAATTTAATTTAAAAAAGGGTATAATTTAAGTTCTTTTAAAATTTAGAATTTTAAATAAAAGTTTAATGAATAAATGTATATACATTATATTTGTTATCTAGAATTAAAAAAGAGATAATATAGATCAGATTCATCAAATTAAGAAATAAATTAAATGTTATTATTTAGCAAATGAAAAACAATTGATAATCGTTCATAACATAACTAGTCATAAACATAGATATATTTAATAATATTATTTAAAATATATTTTAAGAATATTAAATTATATTTTAAAAATATATTATTGCATTTCAAATATTTTAAAACCATTGATAATTATATACATAATATGTTAATGCATGGGATGTGATTTAAGCTTAAAAATCTTCTCAAAAAATCGTATATAATATAAGTATTCATAAACATATATACATATAATAATATTATTTAAAATATATTTTAAGAATATATAATTGTGTTATTAAATTATATTTTAAAAATATATAATTGTATTTCAAATATTTTAAAGAAATTAATAATCGTTCATGATATAAGTACTCATCACCATAGATACATTTAATAATACTATTTAAGATATATTTTAAAAATATGTAATTGCGTTATTAAACTATATTTTAGAAATATATAATTATATTTCAAATATTTTAAATTAAGTTTTCTTAAAAGATCAAATTCTATGTAAAAATGTAAATTAATATTGAAATACTTGTTATATAGAATAAGAAAGATGATATAGATTAGATTTGTGAATATTATATATTTAATAATATTATTTAAATTATGATTAAAATAAAATTATAGAAATAAATATAATGTTTAACCATATTATTTAAATTATAATTAAAATAAAACAATAGAAATAAAAATATTAAAATAATTAAGTAAAATAAAAAATTTATATTATTTTAGATTTAGTTGCATTCTACACTAGTGTTATTAGGTGTAATATCCTTGTCTCTAGAACCATATATTACAGGTTTATTAAAAATGGAAAATATTTTTTATCTATTCTGATTGGTGGTAAGAATTAGTTGCAAAATGTTTTACAACTATAATGTGGATAAATGTAATTATTCGCAAATCAATTACAAGTCGTTGATTTCAACTCTTGGCAGACTTAGGTTGTCGTCTTTGTTGGAAAGATTTAATTCCAACTACTTGACTCATTAAATGCCCATCCATCTCGAGAGTTTAGGAGATGGTCTCGAGTGTTTTGGAGAATTTAGGTAGCGTCTTGAAGAAGCCACCGACAACTAGAATCGAAAAATTTTATCACCGTGTATAAAATCATACATTGGCAATGTGAAATTCAAGATGTGTGTTTTGTGTCCAGTTCTATGTCTTGTGCTCTCTGATTTGCTATCAAAGCGAGGTCAAGTCTCAAGAGCTTGAGGTGTTGTGTGAGCGATTAGAGTGAGTGAGATATTGCTGTGTGAGGTTCAAGAGACCTTGTGTTGCAGAGAAGTCTCATAAAGGTTGATGTGTTATGGAGAGGATGTGAAACCAATGTGAGAAATTATTGAAAGTTGAAATTGTTGTAGCTCCAGGTGTGAGAGCCTGTGTATGAGAACGGGACATGAGGTCTGAGGTTTGCGTTGAAGGAATATTTAAGATTCTAGCTATGCAAAAGTACTAGACGAAGGGGCCGAGAACCATGAATTCATAGTTGCAGTTCATGTCCCTGCCAAAATCGCGACTTTTGAAACAAAAAAGGAGCGGGTACATTTCCAATTAGTTTCATATATATAGTGAATGATTCCCGTCGATTTTTAGTAGCGATCATATATTGCAAGAGTTAAATATTGAATGGTGTTTCATCGATATTAACCCATGCCTCAAGTTTGAAATTTCAAGAATAGTTACAGTTTGCATGGAGAAGTCTGTTGGTGCGGAGCACGATCAGGGAGAGAACACTGGTGCATAGAAGGCTATGTGTCGTGTAGGTTTCGGTGAGAATTTTTTCTGCAGGTGGAGCCACTGTGATTGTGCAGTTTGCTAGTTCTTGAGCCATGTGCTGCCAAGGAAATCGAACTGAAGATTTTTTATTTCCAAGATGGAGTTGTTGTAGCCCAAAATAAGCCAGTGGGGTGAGTATTTTTTGTTTTTAAGTTATCTCTTCAAAGTCTGTTTGAGCAGTAATTTAAAAGGTTCGAAAAAAATCCTCAATTCCATAGTTTAAAGGTTAAAGTCACGTGGGTGAAGAATTTTTATATCATATTAAAGTTTTATTCAAACAATAAGGTGACCATTTTTGTTTAGATATAATAAAACAATATAAAGTGTTCTTTTGTTTATATATATATATATATATATATATATATATATATATAGCATTTATATTTGTGATTCAGGAGTAAGGAAATTAGTTATTGAAAGTGTGAAAGATTAATATAATGGCTAATGTATTGGCAAAATCTTATTTATGTGAATCTAATAAGTTAGATGGTGAAAACTATGCAAATTGGACGTTTAAGTTGCAGACTTTAATGGAAGGCTACATCATATGGATGATTGTTTTTGGAGCTGAAGTCAAGCTAGTGTCCCTCAAGCCACAGATGCTGCAATTCAAGATTGGGAGCGATAGGAAAACAAAGCGAAGGTGCTTTTTCAGATGCCCATTAAGGACAATATTATCCCACACATTAGAGATTGCAAAACATCCAAGGAGACATGGGACAGTCTCAAAAGTTTGTATGAGACAAAGACTACAAATCGAATAATGTATTTAAGGAGTAAGCTTATTTCAATTAAGATGGAAGAAAATTAAGGATCTAGAGGATAAATTAGGTGACATTGGTGAAATAATATTTAGTACAAACATGATTACTGTGACATTAAATAGAATGCTTGATGAATATCAAATGTTTATCATTGGCCTTTCATCTAGAGAGAAGGCTCCTACTTTTGATGAGTTGGTAGGTATACTTATGTGGGAAGAAGAGTAGAGAAGAAGTCTTAAACAAAAATATCCAAATTAAGATTCGGCATTGATGGCTAAAGGGAAGCAGTCCTTCAAAGGAAAACGGTGGGAGAAAAATAAAGGAAAAAAGGCATAGGTTAAATAATTTCAATGTACACCTTTACCAAGGACAAATGCCAAATCAAGTAGAGATAATGTGTGTTATTACTATGGAAAACTTGGTCATTTTACTAAGAATTGCATGAAAATAAGGTTTAATCAATTTAAACAAAGAAGACATTCATAAAATTATGTTGATAGAGATGAAGCAATTAGTCATGAATTTAACAATCATAGATTGTTTGTGTCCAATGTTTCTTTATCACCAGAAACTGATGATGATAATGCTTGGTTTATAGATTATGGTGCATCAATCCACATGTCATGCAAAAAGGATTGGTTTGATACTTGTCATGAAGTTAATAATGGTGTACACATCTATTTAGGAGATAATAAATTACACGAAATTAAAGGATATGGTGATATAAGTGTTATGATGCCTAATGAACAAGAAAAACAAATTCAAAATGTGTTGTATGTTCCATGATTAAAGAAGAACTTAGTTTTAGCATGTACTATTATAGATCAACATTTAAAAGTTGAATTTGTGAAATCACATTTCTTGGTAAAGGATGTGTAGGACAACTACAAGGTTGTTGCAAAAGGAATGAGAGTTAGAGGATTATACAATTTGGATGTAATGAAGAATGGGCATCAAGCTTTGGCATCAGTGAGAATGTCAAATATAGAGCTTTTTTTATTTGATAATTAAGAGATGAACCTTCTATTAATCTAACCAAATTACATAGTTTACAAAGTGTCCCAGATAGTAGGGACGACATAAAAATAGGGAATGAGGCCCATAAAAGCCCTACAAACATCCCACCAGGGGTCCACAAAGGGACACACAGTGGACTACACTACACCCAACAAATGAACCCCACACCAACTATATAATGGGTCCCCTAAACAAATTCAGGTCTGGAACCCCCAAGCAACAAGCACGAACCAATCCCCGTCGTTGATTGCACAACCTCGATCCAATGACCATCATGGATATCATGCGGACAAGAAGTGCGGAGGTTAACTACCTGATGAGGGTGGTTTTCTCTCACCTCACGTTGCAACATGTCACACAATGAGTGTAATCGGAGGTAACTTATAGAAAACAAGATACCATTCTTGTCCCGTGCGATATACCATATATGGTTTTGAGTCCGCGGTTTCGTGGAAAAACAAGAATGCCTAGTATTCAAGCGAAGACCATCCAACCAATCCCACAGACAATTCTGAGCCTTCTGCTTAGAACCTTCATAAAAAACCCACTGAGCCAAATAAACATAGGCAACCAGATCTATGGCACTGCCCAAATCGTGACCTTCGCCAATCAATCAGAAGTGAACAAAGTTGTGCAGAGCAGCCAAAACCAAAAAACATAAACGAATCAGGTGATACCATCCTCACGCCTATCTCCTGAACCCTTCGATCAATACTATTCATCCACATTTACATATCTTTGGTTGCCAGGAAGAAATAATCCTCTTGCAGTTTTTTGGGAGTTAATGACTCCCAGGCATGCCGAGAATCCATGTTCTTATTGGTCACTCCTTCATTGGCCAACCAATCCACTAACATATTTTCCTTCCTTCTAACATGAAGAAATCTTATCATTTTAATGGTTTGCAAGTGAGAGTGGATACGGTAAAAAACCTGCAGTAGCTTCCAGTGCTTTGACACTTTATCTGGTGAAGTTCCATTGTGAATCTTCCTGGCTGCTCTAGTGATCAATTCTGAATCTGCTTCAATGATAACATTCTATAAATTTTCCTCCACCAGGATCTCCAAGCATTGTTCTAATGCCAGGAGTTCAGCCAAATTATTGGTACCCTTTCCCAAGTGGCCATAGAAGATGTATTTTGTTTGCCCTTGATGATCTCTTATGGCACCCCCAGAGCCAACTACCCCTGTATTTCCCTTAGAAGCTCCATAAATGTTTACTTTGAAGAAGCCCTATGGAGGGGGCTTCCAACTACTAGCTCCTATATTTATAGTTCTCATTCCCTTTATTATTCCTTGAGAACTGATGGACTGTAGTCCCAAATTTAGTATAATATTCTCCTCGTGAGGTAGAGGATGATCCTTTGGAATTGACCTCAAAAGGCTTTTAACTGCTTCTTTAAGCTGTTTTAGAATTTGATTGATTATGTGTTGGGGCTCACTAGCTTTATTTTTAAAGATATGCCTATTGCACTCTTTCCAAACATTCCAAATGATAAAGCCTGGTACTAGCATCCAAGCTTTGTTGATGATCTCATTATTTGAGAAGTTATTCCTCCATTTTCTCAATGTGTTGGATATGCTGAGACTGTCCCTGTCAGTTTGTCTGAAGATTGATGCTACCCAGTTCCACACCTTAGCAGAGAAAGGGTAGAGGTTGAGAAGGTGTTCAATTGTTTCCTCATGTGAGCCAGAGAGGTGACATTTGGAAGGGCCAATGTAGCCTTTCCTTAGTAGGTTTTCCCAAGTTAGGATCTTCCTTTGATGCACAAACCAAATGAATAAATTTATTTTCATCTAGTGAGGAGTTTGTCAAAGCTCCTTCCAAACATCTTTTGTATTCACAAAGTTAAAACCTGTGACTACATGTTTTTCTTATTTGAGGTTAAAGTTACCTTCATTGTTCTTCCCCCATCTTAGTTGGTCAGGTGAGGAGGAAACCAGAATCCTCCTATGCTCTAAATCTTGCGTAAGAGCATCTACCTTGGCCTTTAGAGGACTCTCATCACTGTAAACTAGGTCCTTCCATTTTATCCATTTTGCATTATTACTTCTCTGGTCGCAATGGTCTTTTACCAATAAAAAACCTTTGCTCTCTGTGTCTCTCTTAAGGGCTGCTAGGTCATTCCGGTTCAAGATGGGTTCCTGTTGCCAGCTGTCCTCCCGAAAGTAGGCATGGTCCACTGCTTGTATTTTGCAGAAGCAATGTGGTTGAACAATGCTTTTGTTCTCCCAAGAAAGTTTGCAAATTTGTGAGCCCCTAATCTATCCTAACATTCTGATATGATCCATCTCCTGACAGTCCTTAGCATACTTTTGTTTCCAAAGTTTGGCCCAGGGGGCATTTGGCTCCTTGATCCATCTCCACCAGAGCTTAGCTCCCGAAACTTTGCTGAGAGTTTATGGGTCATGCAGCCCTAAGCCACCATGGCTTTTGGGCTTGCAAAGCTTGTCCTAGGCCACTAAAGCCCACTTCTTCTTCTCCACCCCTTTGCCCCATAGAAAGTCCCTTTGTGTGCTTCTTATCTATTGCTTAATACCTTGAGGAGCAGGGAGAGATGAAAACATGAAAATGGAAATGGCCTATAAGACTGCCTATGTGAGCACAAGTCTCCCTACTAGGTTTAAGGATTTGCATGTCCATTTTCTGATCTTTTCTCGAAGTTTATTTTTCCCATATTTTCTTGCTTAGAGGTTTGTCAGTAAGAGGAATGCCAAGATAATTGGACGGTAACTATTTCCATTAAAAACCAAGAATCCTGGTAATGTTTCTTTGTATAGCAATATTGGTATTAAAGAAAAAGGGAAAACAACTTTCTACTTGTTGAGGCTTACCTCTGTTCCTGCCACTAGAGCAAAGTCATTTAGTATGTTTTTTATTTCTCTTACTTCCATAACTATGGGTACGCCCTACAACATAGTATCATCCACAAATTACTGATGCATGTTAGCCTCTCCATCTAGGGTGAGCTTGATACCCTGAATTCGACCTTCAACATTTTCCATTTTGATTGCCCTACCTAGCCCTTCCATCATGAGGACGAAGAGGAAAGGTAAGAGAAAATCGCCTTGTATAAGTCCTCTGGAAGGTGAGAAGGGACTTGAAGGAGCTCCATTAAGTAGAATGGAGAAGCTGGTTGTAGTAACTAGTGCCATAACCCATTTGATCGAGTTTTGGTAAAATCCATAGGTTTTTAGAATAACCCTAATATAAGACCAACTAAGTTTGTCATAGCCTTTCGCAAGGTCCAACTGAATGATCATACCTACTTACTTTTTGAAATTGAGAGAGTGTACCACCTCATGTGCTTAGATGATGTTGTTGAGAATTTGTCTTCCTTCCACATATCCTGTTTGCTCTTCTGAGATGAAGGAAGGTAGCAGGGGCTTGAGTCTATTAGCTATCACATTGGAGATGATTTTATACACCACATTGCATAATGCTATGGGTGAAAATCCATCCGAAGTCATAGCATTTTCCTTTTTTGCGATTAAAGCTATGAAGGAGGTGTTCAGTGCTTTCAGAACCCTTTTGGATTTTATCGAGTCTTCCACAACCTTGAGGATGTCTTGCTTGATTGTATCCCAACAGGCTTTGAAGAAATCTACATTGAATCCATCCGGGACTAGTGCTTTTCCACTTTGCATTTCCTTAATCACCTCACTGACCTCCTCCTTCGAGACTGGTCTATTGAGATTGTGGTTGTCCTCTCTGGTGACCAACTTGGGAATATACTTGGTGAATTGATCAATGAACCTAGATCTATCCTCCAGTGGCTCCTTTGAAATATTGTAAAAGTGTTGAGCTAGACTCGATTCCATGTCCATGTGAGATACAAGCTCAATACCTCAAGAATCCTTAATCTTAGTGATTCTATTTTGTGCCCTGTGTGCCATAGTGGATTTTTGAAAGAACTTTGTGTTTATTTCTCCCTCTTTGATCCATTGAATTCTAGATTTCTATCTCCAGAAAATTTCCTCTTGCAGACAATGATTCTCCCAATCTTCCTGCAGAGAGTTAGTTAGTTTTGGCCTCTCTTCATTGAAGCCCTATGTGATATTGATCTGATTGATTTCCTGTAATTTCTGCTTAGTTTCTATTCTGGCCTTGAGTATATCACCAAATTCCTTTTTATTCCAAGCTTTAAGTTTGGATTTAATGTGTTTGAGTCTTTGTCGGAGCATGAACATTTTGGTACCTTGAATATTTAACTCCTCTTTCCACCATTTGTCAATCTTACTGATGGATTTGGGGTGAGAGAGCCAAGAATTTTTGAATCTGAAGGGCATGTATCTCGGAGTGCCCATAAAAGTAGCTTCTAGTTGAACTAGCTAGTGATCTGAACCTCCAAAGGGAATAATGGAAGTGGTGATGGCTGGTCTAGTGAGGAGGAGATCCTCAGAAATAATAAACCTGTCAAGTTTGGAAGCCACTTGAGAAACCCCTCTCCTTTTATTGTTCCAAGTGAAGGTTCCATTTATAGTCTAAGTGTCCACTAGTCCGATGTTCCTAATGAAATCTTGAAAGGCTTCAGAGTCTCTCCCTAGCTATTTGGTGCCTCCTTTCTTTCTGAAAGAGATCTTATCATATTGAAGTCACCTGCCACTATCCAAGGCATATTGGGATGTATTTCTCTTAGACCTTCTAGAGAGGTAAGAAGCTTGAGTTTATCTGCTTGCTTCTGAGGTCCATAAACATTTTTTATCATGTAAGTCTCCTTATCACCTACAGGACTACACACCAAAGATAGATAGTTCCTAGATGCTTCAGCCTCCATGATTCCAAATTTATGTGGATCCCACATCGTTAGAACCCCCCTTGCCAAGTTGTTGGCCTTAACCTCCAAGTACTCATACTTGATTAACCATTTATTATGAATTTCTATTATTTTATCCATTGAACATTTAGTCTCCTGAATAAAAACCATATATGGTTTTTCTTCTTTTAGTTTGTTACTCAGATTCCTTTGTTTCTTTCTACTACCTAAACCTCTAATATTCCATGTTGTAAGCTTCATTAAGAAAGATTAGTAAAGGAATATCTAGTAATATCTTTCATCTTACCTGAGTTAATCACTAGTTTTCCATATTCGTTTAACAATTCATTCTGTCTTTTCCTTCCTCTTTTCTTTCTTGAGCTTTTTGGAGATTACGCCTTTAAGTTCTCCATCATTTTGACCCCACTTTACTCCTGGTTTTCATGGTTTCTCTTGAAACCCATTCCCTTCAATTGTGCCCTCCATAGAAAGAGCTGTTGAACTCAATCATATTCTTCTTTTGGCAAGGAGTCCACTCCTTTGTTCCTACCTTGTTCCAGAAATAGTTCTAGATCCAGATTTTCCCTATCTAGAATCTCTTGTAGTTCATGGTCCTTTGGTCCTACCTCACTTGGAGTCATCTCATAGTCCTTACTGCTATTCATGCCACTGGGTAGATCCTCCTTCTGTTGGTTGCTTACTATCATATCCTCCATTTCAGCTTTCGTTTCCTGTTCCTTAGATGCATTCTCCTTGTCCTGGGCTATCTCCACGTTCTCCTCTACTTCCTCTAGGATTTTGAAACTATTGTGTCTTGAATTTCTATCTTCACTGATTTTCTTGTGTGTCCGTTTACTCGCTTTCCCTTTGGCTCCAACCTTGGTAAAGCCTTCGTGATCTCAATCCAATGAGGTTTTCCCATTGCCTTCCATATTGTTTGTTGGGCAGTCTCTAAACAGATGGATGTGTTCATGACATTTGCAACACCTGAAAGGTATGTGTTCATAGTCCACCATTTGCACCCAATCTTCATCGTAAACCTCTAAAATTATTGCTTCTGGAAGGGCCCCAGATAGATCCATTTCCACACATATTCGGGCAAAGGAGGTATATTTACCTTTGAGAGTTGCCTCTGATATCTTCAGAAAATTCCCCAGTTTGTTGCCTATGGTTTTCAAAGATTCTGGTAGCTAGTAATCTAGAGGTAGTGAGTATAATTTGATCCAAACTGGTACAAATGTAAATGTTTCACATTCCAGGACAAAGTTCATCATCCATGGCCACATGTAGAGTCCTACCGCAGCATAGAAATAAGGCCCCCCTTCAAACACTTTGTCTTTGTCCTCTAGGTTCGCAAACACCACCGTGAAGAAGCCCCTAGAACCCAGATGTAACTGTATTTCTCCCTTTGGCTTCCAATGGCTCGTAATCTAGATGTGTAATGCCTACTTCATTGGCCATAACCCATGAACTTGCAGATGATCACATATTCTTTCATATGGTCCCTGTGTGCTTGAATCGCAGGATCACTCAATATGACATGGGGAATGATGCTCGATTTGGGTTTCCAGACTCCTTTAGTTCTCGTGGAAGATGTTTTTCTCCTGCGCCTCCCTTCTCCTTTTCTTTATGTGTCTCCTATTGATTCCCTTCTTGATCTTGGGATTCGTTTCTTCCAACTGCCTCCTTGCTTCTTGCTTCTAGACTTCCTTGCCTCCTTCTGTGACTACCTGACTATAGGAGGGAGAGACGCCCCCCCTTGGGTGTCCCACCATGGAACCCTAATGCAAAACCCTATTGTCAACTTTGAGCCTCATCCAGGTTGCAGTCCAGTGCTCCAAAACATTCTTTGAGGTCCTCCCGGTCGTCAAATATAGAGGTTTGGCATCAAAGGTATGGACACTTAAATCATAATGACCTAATGCTACTACAAAAGAAATTGATGGTAGAAGGCCTTCCAAATATTAAGGGTGAACACTTTGAATATGAAGGATGTGCACTAGGAAAATAACACGAAATAATTTCCCGTACATGAAAATAGAAGAAAACGTGAAATACTTGAACTAGTGCATACTGATGTATGTGGTCCAATGCAAATTAAGTCACTTGGTGGAGCATATTACTTTCTTATATTTGTTGATGATAGCACTAGATACACCTGGGTATACTTTATAAGAAACAAAAGTGATGTGCTTGAATACTTTAAATAATTCAATAGTATGGTTGAAAAGAAAACAGGAAAGATCATTAAAATTCTTCGGTTAGATAAAGGTGGTGAGTACACTTCAAGATATTTTAACAAATATTACAAACAAAATGGAATTATGCAACAATTTATAGTACCACATACAGATCAGCAAAACAAAGTAGCGAGAGAAAGAATAAAACATTAGTTGAATGTGCTCGTAGTATGTTAAAAGTAAAGGACCTTCTAATAGTTTTGTGGTTGAAACCATTAATACAATGATATATCTTAAAAATAGAAGCCCTACTAAATATCTTGAGCACAAAACACCCTTTGAAGCATTTTATGGTTTTAAACCTAAAGTTAGTCATTTAAGGATATTTGGATCGAAGGCCTTTGCTCATATTCCTAAAGAGGATAGGAGAAAATTATATGCCAAATCCATCAAATGCATTTTTATTGGATATATATATATATATATATATATATATATATATATATATATGATCCAAGTAGAGATGTTATATTCCATGAGCATGAAGATAAACAAATAAAAGAAGATGAACATAATGTATGGAAACCCCCTTATGATAGCTTTAAGGAAGAAGAAGAATTTTTGGAATCAACTCAAGCTCAAGAACGCATGGACATTCCAAAAGACATGTCAAGGAGTCAAATTCCACAAAGAAGTGATGAAGGAACTCCACAAAGAAGAAGAAGAGGAGAAGGTACTCCATAGTATAAAGAACCTCTAAGAAGGTCAACATAACAAATTAAAGCCACCTATCAGGCGTAAATATTATGCTTTAATGTCTCAAGTAATGACTATTTTTTAGCCTTTAAATTATGAACAAGATAAAAATCATAAAGAATGGATGGAAGCTATGAAAGAAGAATATGAATTTATAATGAAAAATGAAACTTGGGAATTAATAGAATTACCTGAAAATAAAGTTCCTGTCAGATCAAAATGGTTGTTCAAGACAAAATTTAATGTAGATGTAGCATAGACAAGTATAAGGAAAGATTGGTTGCAAAAGGCTATTCACAGAAGGAAGGTATATATTATGAGGATACCTTTGCTCCGGTTGAAAAATGAACATAATCAAAATAATGATAGAATTTGCAACTAAATATGCTTGGAAGCTACATCAATTAGATGTGAAGTCAATGTTTCTAAATGGTGACTTAAAAGAAGAGATTTATCTTGTTCAACCAAAAGGATTTGTAAATAAAGGACAAGAACATCTTGTATGCAAGTTAAAAAAGGCCTTATATGGACTAAAATAGGCACTTAGATTTTGGTATGAGAAAATTGATAAATTCTTCTTTCAGCAAGGATTTAACAAAAGAAAAAATGATTCTAATTTGTATGTCAAGGCAAGTAGAAATGGAGATATAGAATTACTCTCTATATATGTTGATGATCTAATAATAATAGGGAGTGTTGATAAATTGATTAAAGATATAAAAATGAAGTTATCACATGAATTTGAGATGAAGGACCTTCGTTAGATGCACTATTGTCTAGGTCTTGAAGTATGGAGAGATGACAGAAGAACATTAATCACACAAAGAAAATATACAAATGAAGTACTAAAGATATTTCATATGAATGGATGTAAAGTAGTGAGTACTCCATTGGAACAAAATATCAAATTGGGAAGTGATGATGGAACAAAAGAGGCAAATGGAACATTGTATTGATAATTAGTGGGAACTCTAAATTATCTCACTACCACTGGACCAACCATTGCTTATGCAGTAAGCATACTTAGTCAATTCATGACTAAGCCTCATGAAAGCCATTGGATGGCTGCAAAAAGGGTCCTTCGATATTTAAAGGGAACTATCAATTTTGGTATTGAATATACTAATGATTGTAATGTTGAATTGACAAGACATTCTGACTCTGACTAGGCCAGAAATCTAGATGACAAGAAATTCGCCACTGGATACATGTTCAATATAGGATCGGGAGCTATATCATGGAGCAGTACGAAACAACCAACAATTTCCTTTTCATCAACTGAAGAAGAGTATAAAGTGTTATGTAGTGCCACCCGTGAAGCAATATGGCTCAAAAGGATACTTGAAGATGTTGGAGAAGCTCAACAAGAACCTACAGTGATTAAATGTGATAATCAAAGCACAATGAAATTGGAAAATAATTATGTATGTCATTCAAGCTCAAAGCATATAGACACACAACATCGATTTGTAAGGGAAAAAGTCCAATCAAAAGAAATTTCCCTAATATATTGTATTACAAATGAGAATGTAGCTGACATATTCACTAAGCCTCTCGGGAAGGAAAAATTTGAGTTTGGTAGAAGTAAGTTATGTGTTGTAGAAAATCCAAATTATGTTGTAAGCCTAGCTGAGGCTTAGACCAACAGGGATATCAATTAAGAGTATGTTTGTGTCTTATGTATTATGTTATAAGATATTTTGTGTGTTGGAATTAAGGGGGAGTGTTGAAAAATTCCAACCACCTAAATCATTAAATTCTCGACTATCTTGAGAGTTCAAGAGATGGTCTCGAGTCTTCTGGAGACTTCAGGTAGCGTCTTGAAAATGCCACTCACAACTAGAATCGAGAACGTTCATCACAATGTATAAAATCATACATTGGCAATGTGAAATTCAAGCTGTGTGTTTTGTTTTCCATTCTGCGTCTTGTGTTCTATGATTACCTTCACAAGGGATGTATAATAACTCTTCCACGATGCAAATATCTTTATGTGAATTTCATGTGGTTTTGGCTAGGCGATATCACCTATACACGATCGGGGCTTCGTCTCTTCCACCGATTCATATCATAATCTCAATGATATTCGACAGAAACACGGTGCATTTAGCAATGTCAAGAAGCTACATACTTATATATTTTTATAATCTCACTAAGAACTATGTAAAACTAAATCATATTGTTTTCACTGCCTTTGCAAGGAGGCCGCAAGGAAAATTGGAACAAAATATATGAGACACCAATCAAGGGATAAATTGGATGCTTCAAAAATGACAAAAAGTAAGGCCATAAAGAAACAAAATCATTGACAGATTTTCTACTTTAAACACATCATTCCTTACCCTGTTGGATGATTTAAAAATGACAAAAAGTAAGGTCATAAAGAAACAAAAGAATTGACATAGTTTCTACTTTAAATGCAACATTCCTTACCCTATTTTCGGATGTCTTTTCATAGAAAATGCGACGCATGATGCATCATTCTTCAACTATATTAAAATAAATATTTCGTCCAAGATGCTATGTATGTCGCACACAGTACTAAACATTTTCGCACTGGATGTAGGCTACAAGTTATATTCCGTTCCTTTTTAATATATTCTTTGTGGATTTATTTGGAAATATTTCACGGTTCTGGTGGGTAGAGTAGAGTTATACATGCTAATTTCTTTTAAAATATTTCATTAGAAGGATCTTGTGGTTCTTGTGCAGAGAGATAGATTTAACTATTTTGATATATTTGAAAAGACAATGTGGTTCTTTTACGTAGAGCTAGAGTTAACCATGTTAATTTCTTTGAAAAGAATCATTGAAAATATTTCTTTGTTCTTGTGCACAAAGTTAGAGTTCACTATGTTAATTTCTATAGTGATTTTTAATTAATTACTATATTGGCATGCGCACTCGCTATTGTAGGCCATATGTATGTGATTTGCAATATTGTAGATATGGCTTTTGTGTTGGTAAATACTTCTACAATAAGCTAATTTGGCAATATGTTTATTATTGTTTTTACATTTATAATAGAATTGGCCTCTATCCATGCATTTTCCATTTTTGTATGCATTTATTCATGCCTGTGAAATGTGGATGAATGACAATGTTTTTTAATATTTATATGCATTTATTTGATGTGTACAAAATATTTTTGGATAAATAGACATGTTTTTATAATTATATGCATTCATTTGATGCATGTGTAATGTGGATATATAGGCGTATTTTGATAGTCTTTATGCATTTTATTTAATGCATGTAAGATGTGGACTAAAAAACACGGTTTTGTATAATGTAAATGAGAGATAGATAATATGGATAGCTAATTTTTTATATTATTTTACAATAACAAGATTAATAGTAGTTCATGTTGGTAAACATGGTTTTATATTGCAAGTGTGTTAATACCCATGTTTTTGCAACAAGAAAAAGATAACTGAGAATTATTACCATGGTTTTGTGGGTTTACGCAAACGATTTTACATTGTGTTAAATACTCTAATAGTATGATTTGTAGATGGTAATTAAGGTGCTAAAAATTTATTTCCTTGTACTTAATGATGCATGTAAAAGTAAAAGATTATAGATTAATTTTACTTTTATTTATGCATATTCAAGAAAGTGTTACATGAAAAGATGCATAAAGCATATAAGATTATTAGTGATTATGACATAAAAAAATAACTAATAGAGATTGAATATTTGGGTTTTAATAAATTGAAATTTCATATAATCACAATGATAGATTTTTGTCGCTGATAGTGGTCACAAGAAAGAATCATGACCGACATGAATAATAGATTGGTAGTTTCTAATCCTTTGTGCAATAATTGGAAGATGGATTATAACTAATACTATTGTAGGCAATGGGGCCATTATGCATAACTATTGTTACATGCAGAGTGAAGGATCACAAAATGCATTGTACAAGGGGTAACTTACTATAGCTAACAACCATACCATGAAAACATTGCAGTCAAAGAACTGTTCAGTATTATGTTAGAGAAACCTCACATCGTGTGTAATGTAATGGCCTCTAATTGATTATGCTTGAATTAAAGATTATATTTCTTTTGTAAATTTTCAATAATGGATAACGGATGGACTCCCTTGCTAACATTGAGCGAGGGGAGACCTCCCTCATGAAACGTTTAGTAAAATAAATGTTTGCTGGCATTTACATTTGGGGTTTCTAGGGCAATATTGGTGTCCATTTATGTTCTTGCCTCTTTGGTTATCTTGATGATATTGTCACTTTGCATAAAGTTGAAAATTAAATCATTCATTATGCTTTTGATAAGCATCATTAAATGAACAATGTTAATGATGAAAAGTTGTAGTAGAAAACATTATGTTAACATGTTGCATTAACAATTATTATCTTATGAGATTTATGATTCCTTTTCTAAGGTTAGTTCACTTAATGATCATGCTTATATAATTTAACTATCAGTTAAGTAGTATGGGATAAGTTATTCAGGAATATTACATAGTAGTAACATTGGTAAAAATTCATAATCCTATGTATTTTGTATGAGGTATAGTGAGGAATGTTACATTAGGGAAACCAGATAAGGCATGAAAGCTCAATTTTCCTAAATAACATATAAAAGGTTTATCAATTTAAAACCCAAATCACAATAATATTATCCGAGACATTGCTTCTTGGGCTATACTATGGAAAAACCAAAGGAGTTCCAAAGACTAAGCACATGATATTATGAAATATATATAATATTATATTTTTCCAGAATTTGAAGCTACATAAATGGGGTCCCTGTTACCGCCTAGAGAGTGTGCTAGTGCCAAGGTTAAACGAAAATGATTTACAACTCTTTCTAGTCTAATATCCATAGTACAAATAAAGATCTATATTTCTT
The DNA here is from genome assembly GCA_031772625.1 of Pinus tabuliformis. Classification (NCBI taxonomy): domain Eukaryota; kingdom Viridiplantae; phylum Streptophyta; class Pinopsida; order Pinales; family Pinaceae; genus Pinus; species Pinus tabuliformis. The sequence continues at coordinate 1,292,400,421 of CM062818.1, forward strand.
CTGATTAGAGAAGAAACACCTCTCTAACATTGTGTATGTCCAATAGAACATATTCAAGTAGCATCTTTAAGTTCCAATAGAGGTGATTTGTGTCCATGTAGTGCTTGAGGCGATCTCTCGAGGGCCTAGAGTCTAAATCCAAACTTTCCACCTCAACTAGGACCTCTACATTAATGAGACATAATCGTTCATCAACAATGTCCCTCTTGGCTTGCAAAAATTTAGTTTAAACATTTGAAAATTTGAATTCTTGATACTGCATTGTAGGTATTTCAAATTGTTATTGTGCTCTCGGATTTCCAATGTCTTTATAGTAGGTGACATCATGGTAGACCCATGGCCATTTCCTAGACATGCTAATACCCTAGAAAAAAACTTTCCATTGAAGGTTGTAGAGTAGAAGAGAAGTGATAGAGAGATTATAATCATGAAGCAAGGGAAATAGAGGAAGAAGAAGGATAGGGAGATGGCATCGAGGGGGGGTAGGGAACTGATGATATTGAGGGGGAGGCTAGAACTAGGGAGAGTTGAAGGGAGCCAAGTGAGTGAGGGTTCAAGGTCGAGAAGAGGAAAGTGGAGGGGGGAAAGACTGGCAACTGGGGAGGCTCCCCATACTCTTGGAGATCCAAAAGAAAGATAGTAGGGAATGCTAAGGGGGGAAGATGTCAAGAAGGTAATGTCCATCAATAGCGAGGGGAGAAATATTTTTCCAAATAAATAGTAGAGTACCAAGTTGATGGATCCATGAAATTGTAGGTTCCATCATATTCCATCTCCATGAAACAAGAATGAACATATTGTAATCCACCTCCCCTATGTGAAAAGGGATTATACTTCAAGTTGCCATAATTGTTGGCCTCATGACATCACCAATGTGTTGGTTATTAGCCTAATTAGAAGCTGCACTATGAGATTTCTGGTACAAAAAAATTTAATTACCCAATACACCTGAATAGGACCATATAAATCTTCCATTAATGCAAGCATGCTTGAAATAACTAGCCAATTTAGCACTCAATTAAGTCTCATTAATCCCAAAATGATGTGAGTTATGTGGTGAAACTGGAGGAACGTAGTTTCCATGTCCTCCTTTCATTTTAGTAGAATGGATGATGGATTTTTTCCCCTCTTGATATCCTAGCAGAAACACCCCATTTACAGATAAAATTTAAAAAAAAATGTAAAAATCCATTTCAACTTTACATTTTTCAGTGTCAATTTTCTTCTTCCTTATGCTATATTTATTGTTTGTGGGAAATTAAATTAAACTCTTATGATTGAATATATAGAAAGGTAAACACCAAGTTAGAATCACTTATCACTAGATATGCACATAGCTTGAAATTCCACAAAGCATATTGGATATTGTGAAATTATGAAATTCTATTGAAATATTTAATAATTTAAATTAATTTTAGTTTTTTATTTGTCTAATTATGAAGTAACAATGGTTTAATGATATACAAATTTGTAAAATATTCAACAATTTTTAGATTTTATTATTTTCAATATTAGCCAATTTTGATGTTAAATGGTGTTATATGATGCGTGGTTACAACTGCTTGATCATTCAGTTCATTTATTTTTTCCAAGCTAGTCACGTTGTTTGAAAATCTAACTATTTGGCTTATAAGTATTGTGTAGCCATGTAAACCTGTCATAAGAAAATCCCATGAATTTAGAGCAATTAAATGCATCTATTTCCATGAGGGGTTTTTTTGTTGTGTAACAATTTTTTTGTGCTTAATTTCTATTCCACCCCTCGAGACTCAACAAGTGGTATTAGCACTTTGGAAATTGAGGTGAATGCACCTCTATCTATTCTATTGAACGTTGGGATTCATTGTTGTTGTGTGCATTTTAGGCGACCAATGATTTGATATTCATGTGATAAATTGAAACTACACTCAATTTCTCATATGCCAATGGATGCCACAAGATACAATATATAAATATTATACAAAATTAGACAGTATCTAGTCAACACACATGAGCACAAATTTTGTTTTCTCCTCCTCCTTATTCATAATTTCTATATAGATTCCTTCAATAGGTAATAGAATCGGTGATTAGTTAATAGACTAATAACAACTAACTATTTATCTATATTTCCAAGATTACTCTTCTAATACTAATTACATAGGTTGGCTTAAATTTTTGTTGTACACATCCTTTCTAATAGCTCGAGCAGTGCCAATACCTTAATATATACACATATATTATATACATTTATTATTGTAATACAGAATCTTGCTAGACTCACGAATAGAGTAAATAGATTATTTAATCTACAAGAATACCATAAGTATTCAATGTTTCCTTACCCAAAATTTACTCAATAATTCTGTGTGAGGTTTGTCTTTAAATAACAAACTCTATTAAATACCTTCATCTGCTTACTATAAGCCTCTTTTGATATTCACACACACACACCCTCTATATATATAACCTTATGTCCAGTAGAAATATTAATGGATTCCTCATAATACCCAAACAAAAATTCTATCAATTAGTTCATAAGATGAATTCCTTACCTACATGTACTTTTAAAGAGAAAATACTTAATTTTTTGTTCAACCTAATACATACTGAAATCTCTAGTTGCTATCACTATTTCAAAATATAACAAATAGAGTTTTCTTATCGATCTCAACATAATACATAGTACACACAGAGTATACAAAATTTATTTCCCAAGGAATACTCTATATATGCATGTGTAATTTGTCTCATATACAATTTATTCTGTAATTCAACATTAAATCTAACTCATCACCATAACGACATTAAACTATCATGAGATTAAGAATATAAGGAACAAAAAATCCATATATCTAACCATAGTTTGTTTCTTGGCAAATAATCAGGAATAGAGCATAATCCTCGCAACCATAAATTGTCACCAACAATTGCCCCCAAAACCATACTTTCTTACCTCCAGGAATCAAATACCGCTTGTGTTCTTGTTTTATTCTATTGTATATCTTCCCAGCTATTTTTTTCTTACCAGCGTCCTACTTTAAGGGTCTGCATCACTTAGTTACCTAGGATTTTTTATGTTTATTTTTGAAGAAAAAGACTTTCTTTTTCTTTAAAATATACCTTTCTCTCTAGCTATGCTTTTATTTTGATTTTTACTCACTTTAGTGTTTCTCTCCAACTATTTTTTAACATAATCTTTCTCTCCCATTATGCTACTTTTTGTTTGTTTTTCCCCTTGGGATTTTTAGGAGAATATTTCGGAAGGTCCACCATGTGGACTTAACCACTAACATCTTTTTCTAGAATGGAAAGAAGTCTATATTAATCAATGTTGTTTCCTTGTTATGTGCGAACAAATCACTTATTAATTAAATAAATTTTAATTACATAATCCGTCTTTCCAATCCTGGTTTCCATAGCCATTAACTTAAGATAATAATCCAACAGTCTAAAAATAGTCAGGCCATAAAAAACAAAAATATATGGGTGTCACAAGTCCCTAGCAAGGCACAGACTAATAATGGAATTTTCACATTACATTTTGTAAAGTGCAAAGGTGCAAGATTGTGGAGAAAAGATAATGACACTTTGTTTGTTTGCATAAACTTGTAATTCGATTTAAATCTCACACTTTATTTGTCCTTTCATTTAATGTATGCAATTATTTCCATAGTTTAAATGCAAAAAATTATTTTATTTTTAAATAATAATAAAATGTAGTATAAACGAGATGAAAAGTGTAAGGTTTTTGTTTCAATGTGAACACATCCTATTTGATATTAGGATAAAAAATATTTCTATTAGTTAAACAATGCATGTTTCCTTCTATATGCGAGTACTTAGAACATTTATACAATATACATTACATCCCTATAGCAATGAGATGCGAAGTTCAAAAAGTGGACAATATGATAGTGCTAAAAATATTTATAAAATATATGTTACTATCATGTGGCTACTACGTATGAATTGTTTTCGTGTTATGAAATTAAAACCTTTTTTTCCTCTTATTTCTATATATTTGATCTAACTCGTATTGTTGGAGGAGGGAAAATGAAAACAAGTAGAACAAATATAGAAAATGATAACTTTGCTAAGAGGTGTATATATTTTCAATTTATCGTAATTTGATTATTATTACATTATACAACTCTGGGTTTTTTTTGCTATATTTTTTATATAATCTGTGATATGTAATTTTGTATAGGGAAGGGTATATGAAAATTTATGTAGACATATGAAACCTTGTGGAACAATGTTTTTGTTCCCCGCTCTGCACAACCATTCTTCCACACAAAAAAGACACTTCACTTAATATTGCATTAAATTGTGAGTAAAAGCACCATCGTTCCACTCTTAACAAGAAATAGTAAATGTAATTTTTTCAATAGGCTTGAAAAACTGTCATTCAAAAATAGGTTTCATCCTTAACATGTCCTAAACAATTCTCCTTTGAAAGTCTTGACACTTCACAACTTGCCTTGTCTACTTTGAAAGCCTTGCCACTCCACAACTTGCCTTGTCTCCAAATTTTCTAATAGTATTAATTAATTATGCATATTACATGTTTCCTAAAAACCAAAAGAAGTCTTGCCACTCCAAAACTTGCCCTGTCTCCTTCGAATCAGTTATATCAAGTAACTTTGCATATATCAAACAAAACATATAACTGATTAAAGTTAAGAAACTACATGTTCTCGCATATTCTCATACAATGACTATCCAAGTGGAAAAGTGCTTCACTGCACTTCCTTACCTCCACACAATTCTTCATTCCGCACAGGTTTATGGCTTTATGCACTTGTTCTCCTGCATAGCTAAATTTGAAAACTTTAAGATGGAAAAGAAGTTTAAAATGAAATAAGAGGGAAACACACTAGTGTTAATGTCAATGTTAGTGCTTTGAAAGATTCTTCGCACCTCTGCACTCAACTTTGGCATATTGGATAGATCGGTAGAAATCTCAAGCATAATAGTGTTAGAGAACTCACTAACAAAATGACCACTCACAAAATTAGCCTTTTTTGTCCACGCTTCGAACCTGAATAATAAATTAACTTTATGCGCACTACGAAGGAAGAAAGGATGACTCGATATAGTCCCTTTCTAACAAACTCCCCCACACCCAATTTATCTACAAACCCTTTATATTGCACTTCCCCCACAACCTTTCTCCTTACTCCGCATATCACAAAATTATCCTTTTTTGTCGATGCCTCGGCTCCACATATTAAATTAGCCTTATGCATAGTATAGAGGAAAAACTCTTGAATCAAGATAGTCCTTACTCTTTAAGAAACTTCAATGCACACAATTTCTCCTTACTTCTTGCACACCCTTTCTATGCACAACAAAATCATAGTAGTTTCATATTAAATTAATATTCAAAGCTACTTCCGCATATTTCTTCACCCGTCTTCCACAACTACACTTCCCCCACAAGCTTTCTCTTTCCTTCGCATATCACAAAATTAGTTGTTTTCTTCCATGCCTCGATTCGAGATATTAAATTACCCTTAGTCGAATAACTTGATGTATTTTATTCTCTTTAACAAACAACTCCGTACCCTATTTCACCGCACACACTTTCTCCCACACTTCACACACACCCTTTCATCGCACAACAAAATCGTAGTAGTTTGATATCAAACTAGTATTTCAATGTTACTTCTGCATATTTCTTCAACCCCCCTGCTTATGTAAGGCACTTGGAACCCTTGTTAGCTTTAGCTTCATTGGGTAGAGTAGTAGTAATCTCTAGCATAACAGTCTCAGAGCACTCATTGACAAAATCACCACTCATACAATTACCCTCTTTTGTCGATCATTCCACTCCACATACTAAATTAGCTTTATGAGCACTACGAAGGAATAAATCTTGACTTGATATAGTTCTTGAACTTAACAAACTCCTCTACACCCGATTTCTCCACACACCCTATCTTCCCCACTTCCCCCACAACCATTTTCCTTCCTCTGCATATCACAAAATTAGCATTTTTTTCTATGCCTTGACTCTGCATATTAAAGTAGCTTTATGTGGAGTGCAGAGGAAGAAATCTTGACTCGATCTAGTCCCTACTCTTTAACAAACTCCACTGCACACCCTCTGCCTTGCACTTCCTGCACACCCTTTCGCTGTACAACAAAATAGTATTATTTAGCCATGCCCCTGCTTATGTAAGGGACATGCAACTCCATTTAGGTTTGGGATCATTAGAAAAAACAATAACAATGTTAGAGCACTCATTCAAAATGGCCACTCACAAAATTAGCCCCTTTTTAAAATTTTAAAATGGTTTGTCAGACACCAGAAAATAGTGAAAACAAATCACCCTCTACCAAGGGGATTATGTCACATCAAACCTCGCTCAGCCAATGCAAAATTAGAAATAATATTTCCAGAAATTTAAAAATGATTTTTAAATTTATAGACAAATAGGAATATTCAACATATTCCCGAAACCTTGGTTAAAATTGCAAAAATGGGACAAAATAATCGATAGTCATAATATTTTGACTGTGAGGTGAGTGTTATAGTCCTTGGCAAGGCAGGGACTAAAGAAAATTTATTAACATTCTTAACTATAGAGATTTATCCTCGAATTCTAATGAAGATGCTTAATTTATAAATATGTTTTGTTACAATACCATGAATCAGTATCATGACTTCTCAATATCACATGCTCAAAAAACCATCACTAACTTTACATTACACTTGTTCTTATGACATTTTTTAAAATTAATTAATTTAATTAAAAGGAAAAAATTGCATAACTACTTTGAAGTTAAATATAAACCTTTGATTTGATTTGTGAACACTACTGAAGTATTGTAGAATATTGTGTGGAGGTTAAATCTCTACCGTCCATGTAATAATTATTGCTTACACCATAGGCGATGCTCTATAACCTAATATAAGGTGAATGTTCAACCCAATATAAGGTGAATGTTGTTATGTAAATAAAATAATACTTACTGTTAGTGTTAGTCTTTGCAGCCTTCATCCAGTGATCAAATATGCTCTTACAAAGTGGTCTCAGAGTGTCAAGGTCAAATTTTATCATTTCAATAAGTCTTCAAGCAAAATTTGGTCACTAGGCATTAGATCTAGGGTTTGCTTTTATTCATGTCAAAGTTGTTCAAATGTCAGTCCATGTCACTGTTCAGCTGAGTGTAATATCATTCAGAGGGTTGTCATTATCATGTCAAGTTCCACTGGGTCATTTTACGCCTTGTTCATGCTTCAGTTGCGCCTAGGTAAGGTTAGTTCCCTCTCCTAGGGTTTTGAAGGAAATTTATCTTGGACGGTAAAATCATTGGAAAAACTTGTATCCTGATGTTCATACACCTTCCCCTATCCTTAAAGTACCTTATCAAACAATTCCCATCACTGAGATCCCCCAAATTCCTCATTTTCGCACAAACCCTAGTTTCTTGCTACAACCTGGCAATTTTCTGGGTTGGACCTGTGTTTTGCCTTTTTGGACCCCTTCCCCTCACTGAATCTTTGAAATTCCACTTTCCCCTACTTCCTAACGTCCCTCCTTACTTCCCAAAATTTCCTCAAGAATTTAGAAGCTCCCTATCCCTTTCATTTCGCTTCATTTCAACAAATCTCTTGTTCCACACATTGGGGTAGGTTTTACTCAAATGATGTTTCTGAGCAAGAAAAGATGAATTTGGGAAAACTGAGAGAGGTTTTTGTCCACAACAGGACAAGGAAGAAAAAATTCATTCAATTGTTACACAGGTGTCATGTTTCTAAAGAAATGTCAAAAATAAAATTGCCTCGGGAGAATTGATGCACCTCTGAAGTGACCTTGGGAAAATCAAGCTTTCTAATAGCTCAGTTTGCCAAATGAATTTCTTGATGAGTCAAATGATAACTAGACACAAATATATTTCCAATGCGCTATCATGAGCTCAATTTGGGGTTGAGGAAGGCATTCCAAAGTTGATTTCAACAGCACTCTGCCTTGAGGCAGCCTAATTTGGCACATTTTGACCAGTCTTGGGAGATTTGCTTTTTCACAAGGAAAATGATCTCCAAATTGCAAAATTCTACTTGAGTTGGAAATTATACTCAAATACCTTTCCAATGAGCTATCGTGAACCCAATTTAGACATCGGGAAGGCCTACAAAAGGCTCCTCCAAAAAGGCACAGTGCACAGAGGGAGCGCGGTGCACTGGGATAAATTTTCTAGTGTAAATTTACACTGGCATGACGCACATGGGAGGCGCGGCGCACAGGGATAAAAGGCATGAAATTGTGCAAAATTGCCTCTAGTTGATTTTGAAACCTCTAAAATTTTAAGGTAGGCTCTATAACATCTATGGTTCCTCAAATTATGTAAACGATATGGTGATTTATAGCAATGTTTGGAGTGCAACAAAAACTCATAAAACCAACCACAAAATTCATTGTTGCTAGGCTCGTCTAAGTGTGTGTTGATGCCAAGGTTCCATTTTCCTTCCTCACCATTTTTCCTTATTCCCCTATGCCATTGTTTCCTATTCTCACTACCCTAAATACTACCAAACTCATATTCCTTATCCCTCCACTAGTTGGTCAGTACAAACCCCAAACCCCACCTTATTAAAACCCCAAACCCTACCTTGTAAAAACCCCAAAAAACCTACCCTATCAAATACCCAAAACCCCCTACATGTCCCTAAACAAACTTCACCCCATAACCCCTATTCCCATCACATTACTCCCCTCCTAACATTCCCTTTGTTTCATTGTTCCCCTTGGTGGCAGATATCACAAAAACAACACCCAACTTCACCATCATCAAAAGGTAGCCTAAGTACAGTACATAAACAGAAGTCATGGCATCTGAGGGTTCATCAGAGTATGAAGTGGAAAATCACAATGATACAGCATCAGGAGAACAGGCTCCCAGGAGACATCATAGGAGTGGAAAACATGTTAGGGATGAACCAAACACCCTCACTGAATTGTAGGCATGCCCTCTTGCTATGTCATGTTTCCAACACCTAACATGTTTTGAATTTTGTCAAAGGGTGGAAAATGTTAGAGTTCATCATGAGTTGGCCCGTCTTTTTGTTCTTCACCTACATGGAGTTCAGTCTATCTTGGTCAGGGTCACCTTCACATTGACACCCGAAACTATCTTAGTGGCAACATGCATACCAAATGTTGGAGAACAGTGGCATAAGAAGAAGAAGGTGGATAGGTAGTACTATGAGCCTTACATTAGGGCCAATTGTTTGAGGCAGCTCACAAGAGTCTTCCCATTCAGATATTTGAAAGATGAGTATGCTCCGCTCATGAAATTGATCATGAAGTACTTCAGTTGTGAGGGGAGTTTCTCTCGCCTATATGCATATCACCTCAGGTTGCTCATGCACTTTACCAGGGTGCGGATGATGAACCTCCCATTTTTCATTTGCGGGAACATAGAGAGGATGAAAAATTTCATGTAGCATAAAACCCCTCAGCAGCAGATCAAAAGTGTTTATCACTTTGCTCTTATCTGGATTTTGGTGGATCATCAGTTGGGATTGCAGGGCATTGCTTGGGAGGACTTCATCTCTTGTGACTTCTTCAGCACTCCACAGGTAGTATCAGAGGCAGAGCATGAGATAGGTGGTCCTTCTCATCATTATGAGCGCCATGAGGCCGCTACTATCCCAGTATTCATCACCTATTAGAGAGGCAGTAGACATTTGTTTGCGGTAGCAAAGCGAATGGTATCTCCACCCGGGGTGGAAGGGGCCTCGCATCCGACATCGATGACACAGGAACAAGACAGAGGTAAGGAGCCAATGCATGGTGAGGGGCCCTCAGGAGAGCCATCAGGTGAACGAGAGTCTGAATTCATTCTCATTCATGATGATGAGAGAGATACAGAACTGACAAATGCAGAGCTTAGAGAGATCATCCAAGAGCAGCAATCAGAGATTGAGGCCTTATCCCTTGCTTGGAGAGGGCTAAGTGGAATATGAAATACCTGGAGCAGAGGAAAAAATAGTTGGAGGATCAGTAGGTTATTATGGAGCTACAAAATATTCGTGAGCATCGCCAAGCTGCACAAAGGAGAAGAGTTGAGCTCACATCATTGGAGCAAGAAATCAATGAGGATCGGGAGGCCAATCTCGAGAGAGTGAACATGCACTTAGAGAGGCTGTTGGAAAAGGCCGACAAGGACCTTGCATTACTGAGACACATGGCTTTCCATTACAGATCATGGAACATGAGTGCAAAGGCCCAGATAAAGAGCTTGAAGGCAAAATTGAGCTAAGCAACAAAAGAGGCAAAAGAGGCAAAAGAGCAAGATCAGCTTTGAATCTTGGCTGAAGATTCTTTGGAATAGTATAGAACTTCATAGAGAATCTCCAGCCCAAATTTCAAGAAATTTGGAGAAATTTTTGTCACATGACAAATTTTTGGGCAAAACACAGGTTTTCTCTCCAGTGGCGCGGCGCTAAAAATTGGGAGCTCCAAATGAAGAATGGTTTGCATCTTTGGATTCAGCATGAAAAATCACGACTACTAGTGCTTGGACAAGATATTTGGGCAAGATCTGAGTCTCCAGGAGGTCAAAAACACCCTAAAAATGACCTCTCTACCCCTATTTTGACACACAGGAAGAAGTCTTGGGAGAATGAAGATTTGGAGGGGCAAATGAGAACCAAATTTAGAAATTACACTTGGATTAGAAAGTAGACAAGACAAGCTTTCCAACAAGCACACTTGGGCAGATTTTGGACTCCTACAAGTGCCTCAAAATAGGCTCCAAAGTGGCGCAGCGCATATAGGAAAAAAGCCCAATTTTACCTCTATTTCGCGAAAATTCGATTCGCGACTTCTCCAAGTGGACCCGCTCATCTACATTTTAGTTTTTTGGCACCTAAGGCAGCATTTAAAGTATTTTCACTCCAGATTGGCTTCTACCCAAGTGGGAAAGGAAGGCAAACGGTCACCCAAGCCATTTGTCATGTTTCTAACGTTGCACCTGTAGCTGATGGTTGGCTCTTCACCTCCATTTTGTAATGATTCAAGTAACTCCCCAACCCTTGGGCATTCTATCTTTTCGTAGCACATTCTATATATTGTATGCAAACCATTTGCAAATGGTTGGTTGGCTTGTAATTTCTGGGAGACTGAAACTCTGTTTCTTCACTGTATATTTTTGACAGAGAATTAATGAAAGGCAGTGGCTCTGTTTCATGAGATTCATGTGGTTGTGAGTGTAGTAAATGTGTCTCTTATGTTTCATATGTAATTTGTAATGTTCATAGTTCAATTCATATTCATTTCTAGTTAAATTTTCTGAGTTAGATAAGGTAGAATTTAAATTTATTGCTCTGCCTGTGGGAAAATTTCATGTTCAGTGTTCTTCTTCTGTTGAAAAGGATTCATGTACTTATGCCCTTTTCACTCTCCTAAGCAATCTCTCCATTCCACGTTAATTCGAACTAAATTACTACACTTTCCGCCTGTCTTGCCTCATGAAGTAATCTGTGCCTTTGTATTAAATTCTCTGTTCATTGCTGTTAGTTAGTCCCATACCATCCCAGAAGCTCAGTCATTCATAAAAATTGTTTCTTGTATACATATTTCACTTACTAGCCTAAGATCAATATTTTATTGTAAGTAATCTCAGATCGTCTCGTGTATCTATTCACTGAGCGTGACTCAGGGAAAGCCCTCTCCTGTTCTGGTAGGGATAGCTACCAGACTAAGCGTGGTTTGTGGTTACCCTGAATTTTGCCTTCGTTCAGCATAGGGCAGATTTAGGTGCTAACATAGTGGCGACCATACTAGGGATGAAAATGGTTTGCTTGAATACTTTTTTTCCCCAGTACATATCTCAAGTTCAGAGCTGATTGTTGATGGTGAACAATGATCAAACATAAGAAGACGGCTGAAATCATTCACCTGGAGACTCCTTCCACTGAAGAATCCAGAAACTGGTGCTTCATGGTGACTCCACTGCAGAGGGATCAGTAGCTTTCAGATTTTTTTTAAATGGAGTAGATTACAAGAAGATACGCTCCCATGAGCTGAGGTCACATCCCAGGTTTTCCAAATAAAATTCCAAAGGTAGATTGGGAAAAGAATCTGCCTACGTTTAAAGATGATGGTAAGAAGGACGTTACTTTACATCTAGTTCGATTTCACATGCATATTCGCAAGTTGAAGGTTGATTTTCCTGAAGATTGCTTGATGAAGATATTCCTGGCCACCCTGGAAGGTGAAGCCCAATCTTGGTATGAAAGTTTACCACCTGTCTTGCCTCACGAAGTAATCTGTGCCTTTATATTAAATTCTCTTTTCATTGCTGTCCATTGGTCCCATACCATCTCAGAAGCTCAATCATTCATAAAAAGATTGTTTCTTGTATCCATATTTCACTTACTAGCCTAAGATCAATATTTCACTGTAATTCATCTCAGACCGTTTCATTTATCTATTCACTGAGCGTGACTCGGGGAGAGCCCTCTCCTGTTCTGGTAGGGCTAGCTACCAGACTGACCGTGGTTTGTGGTTACCCTGAATTTTGCCTTCCTTCAGCCTAGGGAAGATTTAGGTGCTAACACTTACATTGACAAAATAAAAAATAATAATAACATTAAAAAATCAATGCACACCATAAATAAAATACTTCAATTTCCACCACAATAGTACCTTTTTATATAGAGAAATAATGTAATTGAAAAAAATAATAATTTAATTTCTAATATGAGAGATGTAAAAATAATATTAATTAATATGGAGTTCACTCGTGACATGTAGAAATAATATTATTGATATTATATGATGTGTGATCCATTATATGTACTTAACATGAAATATTTAAAACCAAATTATATTAATAAGAAAACAAAATTAGTGTCAGTGATAAATTATTTCGATAATTATATTAAATAACATAATTTAATACTAAGTTTATATGGAGAATTTGCTCTCAAAAAGATGTTTTCATCTTGAGAAATGAAACCTCTCTGAATGTTTGGTAAATTAAAAATAAAAATCTAATTAATAATTAAATTAAAATTATGAAAACCCAATTCCAAAATAAACACTATTAACATAAAATATTAAACAAAAAAATTATTAAAATATAAACATTTATTTTAAATAATATACCTAATACATAAAATATTAAACCAATATACTATTAAAATCTAAACATTTATTTTAAATACTATATCTAATACTTAAATTTTAAGTTTCATAATTTTATTATTAAAATTACATAATTATTATTAAACTATAAATCATAATTTAATTTAATTTATCCAAAAAATAAAATATTGTGATAATTAAAATTATCATATTTATCCCCAACACAATTTCTCAATAGTAAAATGTTCCGATCTCTCTCACAATCCATAATAGAAATGTTTCATCTGCAATTTATTGGCAGACAAGCCAACTGCACACATCAACTCGCCAACACACCATAGTTACCAAATTCAGCAGTATCGGCAAAAAATTAAAAAAAAAATATCGAATATACCCAAATTCGTTTGGTTCGCATGAATTATTATAAAAAGTTGATTCGTTTTCTGATACCTAATTATTACTCATGGGAGATAAAAGTAATTTAATACGAATTTTAGTGTCACTCGAACTGTAAAAAATATTAATAAATTGTTGCTTACATTCATCACAACCCATAGTGTGACGCTCCCAATTCTTTTTTCGTTAAATTGGCCGGGTGCGGCACTGCCTAAGTAGTTAATATTCACCATTGTTATCTTACTTTACAAACTAGGCCTTAACATTCATCTTTATACATGAATAACATATTAATGTGCGGAATCCATTAATATCATAACAATATAGAATAGCAGCATGAACACTTCGTATGCAATATAAATCTTTTATTATATGAGAGAGAATTTTTACAAATGACTGGGAGTTGTAGGGTTGTGTTATATTCTTTCCACAACTATCCTATGTAGTGAACCGGGGGGTTAGAGGGGGGGCGGAGCCCCACCTTCGTTGCGTCGACTGCGCAGCGGGGGGGTCACAGGGGGTTTGAGGGGGCCGGGTAGCGCCCCTTTACGGGGTCAGGGCAGCGCCCCGGGAAATTTTTTTTTGGACCCTATATTAGGTTGGGCGAACCTACCTATGGTTTTCTGTCCATGGTTTTGGATGCGATGGATTTTGGTCAATCGAATTAGATTCTTCGGTATGCGTAAATATGTATTGTAACACTGAAAGGAATATAATGAAAAATCGAGTTGGTAGTCCCGGTTTTGGGATCCAGGGGAAAATCTCTGTGCATATGTGTTTTATGTGTTATGCTCTCGCATTGTTTATTTTCTTTGTTTAGGAATTCGTATGCAGGTAATTTCTGTACAGGGTTAAAACCTACATTTGGTATCGGAGTTGTTTTGGCTTTAAGGGGACACCTTTGTTGCCGAGGGATTTTTCACTCGGGCCTCTAGTAGACCCTGTTCAGTGGGAGATCTGCGAGATCGATTCTGGTGGTGAAAGAACATGGCAAGCAGTGGAAAGATAGAGATTGAGAAGTTCAATGGTCAGAGTTTTGAGTTGTGGAAACTCAAGATGGAGGATCTATTGGTGGATAAGGATCAGTGGATCGTGGTAGATCCAGGTACTAAACCAACGGGAGTGACCGATGAAGAATGGAAGAAGTTGGATCGGAAGGCAAAGAGCACAATACGATTGTGTGTCTCAGATTCAGTATTGTTGAATGTATCAGGGGAAGCTACGGAGAAGGCTTTGTGGGACAAGTTAGGGACTTTGTACCAATCTACGTCTCTGGTGAATAAATTGTTCCTGTGGAAAAAGTTGTATAACCTGAGGATGAAAGATGGAGACTCGGTGACAGAGCATCTAAATGCATTTAATACTCTGATAAGTCAGTTATCATCTGTTGAGATTAAAATTTTAGATGAAGATAAGTGCATCAATTTGTTGTGTTCTCTACCAGATTCGTGGGATAGTCTGGTTATTTCAATAGGTAGCAATGCAACTGCTTTGCAGTTTGATGAAATAGTCTCAGCCTTGCTGATGGAAGAGATGAGACGGAAAAATATGGAGAGCCAGAATGGTGATGCCTTGTTTGTATGAGGACGATCTGTGAACAGAAACAAAAATAAGTCATCGAGTGGGAGATCTAAATCTAGAGGGAGATATAAATCTCCAGGAAAACCTACAAAGATGGTGTGCTGGAAATGTGGAAAGGAAGGGCACTTCAGAAGGGACTGTAAATCTAAAGCTCCTGATAAAGGAAAGGGATCTGATGATGCTCCTTCTGCAGAGGTGAAAACCACCTCAGATGCAGGTGGGGATGTGTACTTGGCTTCTTCAAGTACACATGTAGATCATGAGGCATGGTTGATTGACTCAGGTGCATCCTTTCACTTCACTCCCCATAGAGAGTGGTTCTGGGAGTATGAGAAATACGATGGTGGTGTTGTCTTCTTAGGAGATGATAGGAAGGCTAGAATCATTGGTTGCGGAAAAGTAAAGTTGAAGTTGCAAGGTGGAAGGGTTAGAACACTTCTGCGTGTTCTGCATATTCCTGCATTGGCCAGAAATCTGATTTTTGTAAGCAAGTTGGATGATGCAGGTGTAAAGACAGTGTTCGAGAAAGATACCTGCAAGATGGTTCGAGGAGCACTGATATTGATGCGAGGAGTTCGGATTGGAACTCTGTACAAGCTGCAAGGTAGCACTGTTGTTGATGGGTGCAATAATTTTATGGTTCCTGAAAATGGAGTAGAAAATCTAGTGGTCTCTAGAGAGAAGACCATGTTGTGGCATCAAAGGCTTGGACATATTGGAGAGAAGGGCCTTCAAGTACTTCATGGTACAGGTATGGTAGAAGGTATGAATAATAACTCTCTGGATTTTCATTTCTGTGAAAATTGTGTATATGGGAAGTAGAATCGGGTGAGTTTCCCCTCTCGTGGTAAGATGACGAAATAGATATTAGAGCTTGTGCACAGTGATGTGTTTGGACCTATGAAGGTTCCATCACTAGGTAAGTCGGTGTACTATGTATCATTTATAGATGACTTCTCAAGGAATACATGGATATATTTCCTTAAGAATAAATCTGAAGTCTTTGACAAGTTTAAAGAATTTAAGGCTCTAGTGGAAAATCAGATAGAGAAGAAGATAAAGTTGCTGAGGATAGATAATGGTGGAGAGTTTTGTAGCAAGGAATTTGAAGAATTTTGTAAGAAGTGTGGTGTAGCACGGCAAAAGATTACTCCATATACACCTCAGCAAAATGGAGTCGCAGAAAGAATGAACAAGACGTTGATGGAAAGGGCAAGAAGCATGCTCAGTGGTGCCGGGTTAGGACAAGAATTTTGGGAAGAGGTGGTGGATATTGCATGTTACCTGGTCAACAGGTCACCTTCATCAGCATTGGAGGATAAGACTCCACAAGAAGTATGGACTGGTAAGAAACCCTGTCTTTCACATCTGAGGGTCTTTGGATGTGAGCATATGTACATGTTCCAAAGGAGAAATGAACCAAGTTGGATAATAAATCTGAAAAGTGCATCTTTATTGGGTATAAAGATGGTTTAAAGGGTTATAAGCTTTGGAACCTAGTCACATGGAAGGTTGTGTACAGTCGAGATGTGGTGTTCAGAGAGGTGAAATATGTTATTAAACATGAAGTCTGACCAAAGGAACCAGTGAAGATAGAGTTTGAACTAAAGGAGGAAGAATCAGACTCTGTAGCAGTGGGGGAATTAGAAGATTAAGAGCCACAAACTCTGGCTGTGAGAAGATCAGTTCGAGAAAGAAGGCAGCCAGAAAGGTATAGTCCATCTGCTTTCTGTTCAAATTTTTCTTTTTTTTTTACTGATGATGATCCCAGAACTATGAAGGAAGCAGTGGATTCAGAGGATGGAAAACTCTAGAAAGAGGCCATGGTTGATGAAATGGCATCTTTGCACAAAAATGAGGCTTGGGATCTGGTGGAGTTGCCGGCTAGAAGGAAACCCATTGGCAGCAAATGGGTGTTCAAGAAGAAGACAAATGCAGAAGGAAAGGTGGAGAAATACAAAGCTCGGTTGGTAGCAAAAGGTTATTCCCAAGTGCTGGGAATTGATTTTGGTGATATTTTTTCTCCTGTTCCCAAGGTAACTTCTATTAGATTACTTTTATCTATTGCTACTGCTTTTGATTTTTAGGTAGAACAGATGGATGTGAAGACAACATTTCTTCACGGGGATTTGGAAGAGGAAATCTACATGAAGCAACCTGAAGGCTTTGTGGTGAAGGGTAAGAAAGAATTGGTATGCAAGTTAAAGAAGTCTCTGTATGGGTTAAAACAGTCACCAAGGATGTGGTCTCAGAAATTTGATACATTTATACGGGGACTTGGTTTAACTAGAAGCAAAGCAGATCATTGTGTGTATTTTTAAATTAATTGGTGACCGTGTTATTTATCTGGTCTTGTATGTGGATGATATGTTGCTGGTTGGAAATGACAAAGAAATTATCCACGATTTGAAGACCCAATTGTCCTCTAAATTAGACATGAAAGATCTTGGTGCTGCAAACTATATTTTGGGCATGGAAATTAAAAGAGATCGAGCAAAGAGGAAGCTCTTGTTAAACTAGAGGAAGTATGTCGAGACAATACTGCAGTGGTTTAATATGCAGGATAGTAAACCAGTGAAGGTTCCTATTCCTGTAGGTGTGAGGTTATCTGCTGAACAGTGTCCCAAGAAACAAGAAGAGGAAGAGGACATGTCCCGTGTTCCATATGCAAGTGCAGTTGGAAGCTTGATGTATGCAATGGTATGTACTAGACCAGACATTGCACATGCAGTGGGAGTATTGAGCAGGTTTATGTCAAAACCTGGGAAGGAGCACTGGACAACAGTGAAGCAGGTTTTCAAGTATTTGGGTGGCACTAGTGATTATGGTTTGTGCTACCAAGGAAGACCCGGATTGGATAGAGTGTTGGATATTCATGGCTTTGTTAATGCAGACTGGGCTGGAGATCTGGATCAGAGAAGATCTACAAGTGGGTATGTGTTTAACCTATTTGGAGGTGCAGTTAGTTGGATGAGTAAGAAATAATTTGTAGTGGCACTATCAACTACAGAGGTAGAATACATGGCAGCCACTCGTGCAAGCAAGGAAGTAGTTTGGTTGCAGAGATTGTGTTCAAGTATGGGGTTAGTACAGGAAGCTATAAGAATAGACTGTGACAGCCAAAGTGCAATCTTCTTGGCAAAGAACCCTGCTTATCATTCAAAGACAAAGCACATTGATGTTCAGTATCACTTTGTGAGGGTTATGATAGAAGACAAAAAGGTGTTGCTGGTAAAGGTGGACACTTTGAAGAATACTGCAGATGCATTGACAAAATATGTGAGCTCTAAGAAGTTATCTTGGTGTAGAGAAGAAATGGGCATCTCAGGGTTGGAAAAATGACTAAGCTCTCCTGTGGCCCCCTGTGGAAAGAAAACAACAAGTGGGAGATTGTTGGGTTGTGTTATATTCTTTCCACAACTAACCTATGTAGTGAACCAGGGGGTTCCTCCCCCCCTTTGTTGCACCGACTGCGCAACAGGGGGGGTCTGTCTGGGGGGTTTGAGGGGGGTGGGTAGCCCCCCTCTATGGGGTCTGGGGCAGTGCCTCGGGAAATTTTTTTCTGGACCCTATATTAGGTTGGGCGAACCTACCTATGGTTTTCGGTCCATGGTTTTGGATGCGATGGTTTTCGGTCCATGTTATTGGATGCTTTGGCATGTATAAATATGTATTGTAACATTGAAAGGAATATAATGAAAAATCAAGCTGGTAGTCCCGGTTTTGTGATCCAGTGGAAAATCTCTGTGCATATGTGCTTTATGTGTTATGCTCTCGCATTGTTTATTTTCTTTGTTTAAGAATTCATATGCAGGTAATTTCTATACAGGGTTAAAACCTATAGGAGTATAACTCAACCAGCATTACACCCGAGTCGGGCACCCACCCATGCAAGACCGCACGGTGGTCTCACCACAACCCAACAACTATACACAAATTTTTTTGTCAAGATGGGCGGGCACACCCATGCACGACCCTTGCCCAAAATACAATCCAACTTCGTTTCAAGACTTCAGCAGGCGGGCACCTTAGTACGCCCTCCACCCATGCCTTCAACCATCCAACCTTATGCCAAGACCTTCGTACAACCGTGCTCGGCGGGCAGGTGCATAACCTGCGCCTATGCCGCAGCTACACCTCCTTTACTCGCACCTTACGTTAGAGATCGAAGACCGAAGTGCGATGGATCAAATGCCACTCCATCACATATACTTATACACTTGTTATGTGTGGAGGTTGCACCCTCGGCTGACCCTTCGTTTATCCTTTCAACTGCATGCCCTCAAACATTACAACGCCTTTGTGTGGGTCGACTTGCCCATGGCGTAGGACCGCCCACCAACATCGCTCTATGTTTTTCTTCGCTCTTCGGTCGGCTTATGGTGTGGGTTATCCAACTTGCCCATGTAAACTCGAAATGCCCAACTCGCCTATGTAATATACACTTCGTCCTTGTTTGCTCCACGTATGTTTTATAACTTGTTACTTCACATGGTGGATGGAGGGCGCGCCTGGTCATCTCGCCAACTGCAAGGCGTTACATCCTCCCCCACTCAAAATCATTATCGCCCTCGACAATCCCGACTGCCTCAGTATCTTTCTTTCATACTTCGCAGTCTTCTTCTTCCATCTCCAAAGCGAGTCCTCTGATTCCCAACTTTCCTCCTCTGGTGCATTCTTCCATCTAACAAGATACTCCCGTTTCATGTGGCATCCAATCCCTATAGTTCTGTAGTTCAAAATCTTATCCAACACCAGCCCTGGCTTGTCCACAATCCCGACTAGTCCTCTCGGTGGTTCAGCTCTCTCTGGATGATCAGCATCAAGTTTGCATCTCTTCAACTGACTCATGTGAAAAACTGGATGCTTCATGTGCATATGGTGCGGAAGGTCTAGCTGATAAGAAACTTCCCCCACTATCTTCTTCACTCGGAATGGTCCCTCATACTTCCGTGTCAGTTTTCTTGTAGTCCCCTTGGCTGGCTGAAACTGCTCCTCGGTAATTCTGAGAAACACCATATCTCCCACACTAAAGTGCACATCTCGTCTTCCTCGATTAGCTCATTTCTTCATTCTCCTTGTAGCTTCATGCAAGTGCAAACGTGCCAACTCCAAGGTCTCATCCCAAGCCTTCATGAACTTCTTCGCATGAGGACTCCTCAAGAAACATTTTGTCACTACGGTATGCAGTGCAACTAGCATCTGCCCATTCACCAACTCAAATGGATTGTACCCCGTCGTAGAACTCTTTTGAATATTGTAGCTAAACTAAGCAATATCGAAGAGTTCAGGCCAATTCTTCTGATCAGCCGTCACATAATGTCTCAAGTAATCTTCCAACAATGCGTTGATTCTCTCGGTCTATCAATCTATATGTGGATGGTAACTCGAACTCGTCAACAATTCTGTCCCGACTAACTTCAACAATGTGGTCCAAAATCTGCCTATAAAACAAAGATCTCTATTTGACACGATGCTTAATGGCATCCCCCAATTATTCAATATGTTCTTAAAGAACAACTCCGCAATCTGCTCGGCTCCACAAGGCATCTTTGTAGGAATAAAGGGAGCATACTTGGAAAAATGATCAACCACGACCATAATCCCATTATAACCCTGAATCTACGGCAATTGAGAAATGAAATCCATCGAGACACTCATCCATGGCCTCTCAAGAATCTGTAAAGGCTGCAATAGTCCTCCTTGCCTCTGATTATCTGATTTGTCCTGCTGACAAATGATGCACGTATGTACATACTCCTCCACATCCTCTCGCATCTTCTCCCAAACGAATCCTCTCTCCAACAATGCCAAAGAATGATGTTGCCCTAGGTGGCCAGCCCACGGTGAGTCATGGCACTCCTTCAAAATGTGTCTCCTAATTCCAGATGACTTTGGAACATAGAGTCGGTTTCCATAGAATAAGAACCCATCCCGTAGAAAGAACTTTCATGTCTTCCCCTCCTTTATTTGCTTCACTATATTCTGCGCCAAAGTATCTGTTTCAACACTTTCCTTGAGCTTATTCTGCATCTCTTCTAAATCTAAATTCGACTCCTACTCCTTTCTACCCGGTCTTCTCCTTCCAATGTTGCAAGTTGTCCCTTCCTGCTAAGGGTATCTGCTACTACATTGTGCCTTCTCGATCTATACTCAATAGTCACGTCAAATTCTGCCAAGAAGTGCTGGGAACGAGCTTGCTTCACAGAAAGCTTTGGTTGTGATGCAAAATAACTTGCTACAACATTGTTGGTCTTGAAGACTTACCAATCAGGTAATGCCTCCACACATGAAGACAGTGAATGATTGCAGCCATCTCCTTCTCATGAACTGGATACCTTCGTTCTCTATCCTGCAACTTCCGACTCTCATATGCCACTAGATGCCCATCCTACATAAGAACCCCTCCTATGGAAAAATCCGAAGCATCAGTGTGTACCTCAAATGGTCTCTCGAAATCAGGCAACTTCAGTATCGGTGTTGTAACCATCCTCCTCTTCAAATCATCAAATGCCTTCTGACATTTATCCGTCCAATTACACCTCTTGTCTTCTTTAATAGGTCTGTTAGTGTTGATGTTACCTTGGAGTGCCCCTCTACAAACTTCTGTTGGTAGTTGGTCATGCCCAAAAACACCCTCATATCATGGACATTCTTCAGTTCGACCCACTCCTCAATCGCCTTCACTTTACTCGGCTCCATCCGTATGTACCCTTGACCAACAATATGCCCAAGGATCAGAATCTCGGTCTCAGCGAACACACACTTAGACTTCTTCAAGAACAATTGATTTGCCCTCAGTGCCTCGAACACCATTTCCAAGTGCTTCTTATGATCCTCCATGTTGTCACTGTACACCACTATATCATCCAAGTATACTACTGCGAACGAATCCAAGTATGGTCGTAGGACATCATTCGTCAAAGTGAAAAACGTAGCAGGAGCATTGCATAACCCAAATGGCATAACAAGGAATTCAAAGCTACCATACCTTTTTACAATCACGGTCTTCTTCTTGTCCCCTTCAGCTATCCACACCTAATAATACCCATGCCTCAAGTCCAGCTTGGAAAACACTCGAGCTTTCGCAAGCTTGTCAAAGCAATCAGCAGCCAATGGCAAAGGATACGTGTTCCTTATCGTCTACGTGTTCAATGCATGGTAATCACAGTACATCTGTAGCTCATTCGAATCCTTCTTCCGCTACAACAATACTGGAGCTCCATAAGGGGACCTTGAAGGTTTGATGAAACCTGCATCAACTAACTCGTTTAACTGTCATTTCAATTCCTCCAACTCAGGTCCTGACAACCGATAAGGGGCTGTAGCCGGGGGTTTCTTTCCTGGCTCAAGCTCAGTGCTATGGTCCACTGCACGCCTTGGTGGAAGTTTCTTTGGTAGCTCCTCGGCTTTCAAATCCACATATTTGGTCAGCACCTCGGAAATATCGGCTAGAACAGGCGTCCCCGCTACATCACCTTCGACTCCCTTGAACATCACCACATGTGTCTCCATATCTGACTCCTTAATAGCTTTCTCCAAACTTAGTGCAGAAACATGCTGCACCTTAACTTCCCTTTGCCTATGAGTGGGCAAAGTCCAAGTTTGTGACTGTCCAACCAACACCACCTCATCACAGAAGGGGACAACAATAGCCTTGTTTCCCTTCAAGAAATCTTGTCCGAGTATGATATCAAAGTCGTTCATCTCCATCATTGTGAAGTCCAACTGACCCTTCCAGTCTTTTATCGGCACAGGAACTTCGTGTGCCAAACCCGCCACTTTAGCTCTAGAGTTCACTGCCTTGACTTCCACATTCGATGGGAAGATCATCAGTCCAACCTCTTTTGCTAACCGTGTCGTCATGAAGTTATGAGTGGCCCC
Organism: Pinus tabuliformis; assembly: GCA_031772625.1. Taxonomy (NCBI): domain Eukaryota; kingdom Viridiplantae; phylum Streptophyta; class Pinopsida; order Pinales; family Pinaceae; genus Pinus; species Pinus tabuliformis. The sequence goes on from CM062818.1 coordinate 1,292,423,367, forward strand.
TGTGTCCACCAGGGCTTGAATGGTCTTGCCATGAACCATCAAGTCCACGAAACCCAGATTGTTCATCCATGATTTCTCCATAATTTTTCCCTGCATACATGTTTGTTCTCTGCATTTATCAAGCAACGGCTTCACCACCTATGAGCTTGCTCTGGTACAACCTATCATGCCCCCAATTTTTTTTTCGTTAAATTGGCTGGGTGCAGCACCGCCTAAGTAGTTAACATTCACCATTGTTATCTTACTTTACGAACTACGCCTTAACATTCATCTTTATACATGAATAACATATTAATGTGAGGAATCCATTAATATCATAACAGTATAGAACAACAGCATGAACACTTCATATGCAATATAAATCTTTTATTATATGAGAGAGAATTTTTACAAATGACCGGGAGTATAACTCGACCGGTGTTACACCTGAGTTGGGCGCCCACCCATGCAAGACTGCACGGTGATCTCACCACAACCCAACAACTATACATAAGTTCTTTTGTCAAGATGGGCGGGCGCGCCTATGCACAACCCTTGCCCAAAATACAATCCAACTTCATTTCAAGACTTCGGCGGGCGGGCACCTTAGTACGCCCTCCACCCGCGCCTTCAACAGTCCAACCTTATGCCAAGACCTTCGTGCAACCGTGCCCGGCGGGCGGGTGCATAACCTGTGCCTATGCTGCGGCTACACCTCCTTTGCTCGCACCTTATGTTAGAGATCGAAGACCGAAGTGCGATGGATCAAATGCCACTCCATCACATATACTTATACACTTTTTATGTGTGGAGGTCGCGCCCTCGGCCGACCCTCCGTTTATCCTTCCAACCGCACGCCCTCAAACATTACAATGTCTTTGTGTGGATCGGCCCGCCCATGGCGCAGGACCGCCCACCAACATCGCTCTACGTTTGTCTTCGCTCCTTGGTCGGCTTGTGGTGCGAGTTATCTGACTCACCCATATAAATTCGGAATGCCCAACTCGCCTATGTAATATACACTTCGTCATTGGTCGCTCCACGTATGTTTTATAACTTGTTACTTCGCATGGAGGATGGAGCAGTTGTCTTGCCAACCGCAGGGAATTACACACAAAGTAGTAGCAGTCAGCATCACAACCCAAAATAAGAGTCAATCCTATTTAGATTATTTGTAGATTTGGTACATTATCAAATAGTTAGCTAAATATTTTAATATTTTGATATATACTAGTCAATATTTTTTGAATTAAAAAAATATCCAATAAAATTGTTTAGATATCGTATTCGAATTCAAATTCGAATTTGAACTTGGTATATTAATAGATTTTCAAAGTGGAATCATAAGTAGATATAAAGGATATGATAAAGTAAGTAGAATTTCACATTAATTTTTTATAAAAATATAATGACAAATATGTAAGAGAAATATATTTTAAGAAAGAAGTAAACAGAAACAAGCCATTGTGATCACATTAAATTTTAACGAGAGATGATTTTTTTTTGACTGAACGAAAAAAACTAGGCCACAAAGAGGAAGTCAATGCATTCATGGTAGAAGTTAGGGTTTCCTCGATTGGAAGCCGATAGGGTGACTCGTTTGAATGTAGCTTCCTCAGCCAACAGTGGCAGCAACCAAAAAAGGTGGCCACCACTGCCCCTGGCCGCAGTTGTCTTTGGCATCAGCTAGGAAAACCGCCTATACAAATGACACGGAGAGCACTGCCCGTCGTGCAGCGGGTTTGCAAACCCTCCATCGACTTACTCTTCACAATTACCTCTCAATTTTAGCTTCCAATTGCTAGCTGCATAGAAAATTCCTTCAACCTATGGCTGCCCCTTTACGGTTAACCTTTATTCGAAACGGATAAAACAGAGGCCACATAAGTTTTCAAATACACCTGAATCATGGAGGAAAAGGTCCGCAGACGGAATGAAATGGTCAATCGGAGGGAGAAAGAATAAAATGAAGAGACATAGTAATGAAACAGATGGACATATTAGTATTTTTTATTTGTCTATTGAAACCTATAATGTTACGACTTGAGATGAATCTCAACCTTACATCCCGAACCAATGAAATCTAGTTCCTACTGTTTTTTGTCAAAACAAAACTAAAATTGTGAAAGAAGATTTCAATATAGCAACGTCTATCAATGAATAACAATTGGAACTAAAAACACAAAGTTTGACCAAACATTTTGAGAAAAATTAATATGCAAACAATACATATCATCTGAGTAAACAATCACACAATCATGGCTTAGACGCAGCACTGTTGTCCCAAACACCACTGAAAGGAACATCATATCCACCTCGACAAAAACACCCAACAATACTTCATTCCCAATATACCAGAAAGACATAAGACGCTCTGCAAAAGATTCAAAACACAACCAAATCCCTATTCTGTTCAATACAGTCCTGTTCTGACAGCCAGAGTTTAAATTTGTGACAGAGAACGAAAAAATTGAAAATGAAAGAGTGGCAAACAGATTCTACAGTGCAAAGTTAATGATATACACACCACCCCAAATAGATAGATAAATATCTTCCGAAATTTGGATTATGGTCAATAGCACACACATTAATGTGGCTACCTGCGCTCTATCGGTGTCTGAAACTTTGGTAGTGCTGATCCACACCCCCCAATATGACTGAGCAGGAATTGCAGGAGATAGTTTCGTTGAATGCTCGTGGACGAGATTCTGAACATGCCAACATGTGTATGCTCGGTAAAGGTTGGCATTGAAGGCTGGCGAGCTGCGAATTGGGATGTTTGAGAATAAATGGACACATAATTGCTGTCACTGTGGGGATGAACATCACCACGGTTTGGGTAGCTTCGATCACAGCTGCAGTATCGTCCAAATTTCCATACGCAAACATAGTGCTTGCAGGGAAATCTCTGTGAAATTTCTGGTGACGTAACTTATGTAGAATGAAGGAGTCATCACCATCAACAGGAAAATATACACGTTAGCATACCAGTTTTTCTCGGACATCCCAATTCTTGACTCGCCCGCTTTCGAATGCCCTTCTCGACCGAAAGTACATATACCCTTAAGAGTGTTGGCAATCTTCAGAGGCCCTTCCAGGAACATCACAACCGAAGAAGCTATATCCTGCAATGCCTTCTCAGTCGTATTGGCAGACATTGCTGCAGAACAAAAATCTCCAAGAAAAATAGTAGAAGGGCCCTTCGCAAACAGATTATTGAGTAAAAGGTTAAGATATGCATAGCAAGCGCTTTCTTTCTTGGTCCTCCTCCCGGAAGCAGAAATGAGAGCCCCTAATGTGGGTGCCCGGTGCCCAGTTTCAAACGAATATCGCTATAAATGATTGTGTAAGAACTAGTAAGACAGAGAGGAACGTACTGCTTTTGGAGTAGTACAGAAAGTTTATAGGAAAATGGAGTACAAACGGAGATAATGGTTGTGTTTCATATTTAAAACGCTTTTTAGATGAATTGTTATTTGTTAATAGCTGGGCATGGACATCACAAGTTGCCAACTACAAGTGCATATTTTTTATTGGAGCAGTTTAATTAGCAGAAGTTTTGCTTTTAGGGTGATTTTTGATGATATAATTTTCGATTAAGATTGATAAAAACCAAGCAGACTAGATAAATCATGTAATGCATTTCTATTCGTATATATTAATCCATATGTTTGATCGTTGGTTCCAAAAGTTTTTTTTGACTTCCCATAATTATTGAAATTCCTCTAATCAACCCAAAGTTATGGATTAGTTGTAACATCGAGATGCATATGAGTCCAAGAAGATAACTGAAATATAAAAGTGGATAACAATAAATGGCTAAATAGCTAAATATACTCTCTGAAAATAGTGTTAAAAAAAAACCACAAACCAAAACTGGTAGATACTGTGGATACAATGTCAAACTGACAAATTGATAGGCAGATTCAATATTGTTTACAACATTTACGTATAATTGTTTATTGATCCTTGATTTCATAATTTTGGACTTCTGTTGCTGTTTGAATTCCTCCAAACCAATCCCTAAAGATGAGGTGTCAAGATATTTAGTTCAGAATGTGATTTTAAAGGTACATAAAAATTCAATGTTTTAACAATAAAATTATTTAAATACTCTTTAAATTAAAAAAATTTATTCACAAATTTTGAATAAAATTGAATGGAATAAGTATACTAAAACAACTACTTCTAAGACTTCTAACTATTTTTCTTTCTCTGTCTGCAGTGAATCTGCAACTGCACATTCATGGCTGTTACCAATTTACCAGACAAGGACACTAACACCAGGGAGTGGAAGACAAGAGACCTCATAAGAATCGAAGTCACTGCTAACAACCCTATTGATTGCTGTGTATCTTGATACGCGTGAGATAACATTCAAACAGCCTGTTGAACCTATCCGTGGCACATGCGTTATGCAGGCCGCGCAAAATTTTCGCCATACATAGCTGAGGTATTCATGGAGGGACCAGTTATGGAGTCCAATAATTATCAAATTTTTATATTCTTTTAATCCACCAACTAAAAGAAGGAACAATTAAACAATTTTTTATGATTCGTTCGGCAATTGTCTTCGCTCTCACGACAATTAAACAATTTTTTTAGGATTCGTTCGGCAATTGTCGCAAGTTACCACCGCCCATTCGATTTCAACTGTCCATGAGGCAAGCCTCCTCTGCACGTTATGCCCGTGTTGATGCAGACAAAAATATTGAAATTGCAAAACTCGGCTCCCAGCTGTATTGGTAATCGCTACGATATACAGAAACCTATCCTTTATTAATTTCTAAGATCCAACACCGACATGATAAGCTTTAATATGTCGAGATGCGCAGCATCTTTATGCTGGCCTTTTTCTCCGTTCTCGTTGGCCAATTTTATGGCAGCCACACTCCAGATTGTGTACGGCATTATTTTTCTCAGGTTGACCTTGGCCAAATTTGTGGCAGCCATACTGAAAGCTGTCTACGGCATTGATTAGCAAATTTGAGCTATCCGCTGTATACATTCTGAGTACTAAGAAGTTTTGTAAAATATTTATACAAAATACAGAAAATTTAAAAAACTTCAAACAATAAGCGAGTTTTTTGAAGGCAAAAAATATCTAAATCTTAAAACATTAACCGGTTTTATGACACAAAACAAATGGAAGACTTAAACATTAACCAGTTTTAGGGGATGCTCAAGTTAAAACATTATGTATGCCATTTTTTTAGCTATCAATCCGTAATAAATATGAAAACACTTAATGCATTACATATTTCAAGTTCTCAAACTTAAAAAAATCATAAAAACTCACTAAACTATAAATTATTATTATTATTATTAAATTAAAAAAATTAATACAAGGTGAGCATACATATATTTAAAAACTACAGCTTTTAAATGTGAGTTTTGCCTTTAGTTAGTTGTGGGTAACTCTTATCTTAGTTGATTTCATACATGGGGCATGCTATTGATCGAAACACCCATCCCTCGGTTTTTATCACATGTCTTTCCTATTACATTCAATCCATGCCATGCAAGTGACAATAACCAAGCCCACTAAGTGGCCAAAACCCAAACATTCTTTGTGTATATAAAAAACCTTTCACAAGTTCATCATGACATGTGATATCATAAGTAGCCATACTAGAAACTTATCAAATTTCCAACCAAACACCAATATAGAAGTGTCAAAAATTTGTTAACAAATGTCTCATGCCCAATGATGATATGGCCACACTCTCCATCTTGGTCATGGACAAGGCCCATGTGTGCATCACTTGACCATATGACATCCTCCCCCACTCAAAATTTGTAAAATCCCTAACAACGAAATTTTTAATGAATCTGTCACACATGAGTGTTCTAATTAAAATGTTTGCAATCAAAACATCGAACACAGAAGGGATCTGAAACACAACCTCTTATTTCTATTAATAACTGAAACAAAGATACATGCTCATACAATTCATACTAAAACCCCTACCAATGGCATAGACGACTGCTCATCAATGATTAATATAAGGCAATGAAGCCAACTTGTGAATCCTGGATGGATTCACCACACAGATGTCACCGTGGGGTTTTCATCCTAGGATCAAGCTAGAACTGGCCACACCAAGTTCTCAACAAACACACAATAAGACAGACAAACTCAGGATGATCCAAATGCCTAGCTCATATCCCCTTTTATAGGCTTGATGGAATTTCTAGAAACTTTATTTTATTATTTTCCCTCGAAAAATGTAGGCAAATACCATGGCTAGATACCTAGGAAAATACCACAATAAATATCATAAGTAGATTCCGTCCATTTTGACCATATCAAGAAAAGGAATATTACAAATCCTCTCACCCCAAGATTGTTTGCCATCAATCAATCCACCTCTATCCATAACATATGCATTTTCATATTGATATGAAGATCCCATACAAACCACTGTGCTACCCTATGCTTCGCTACTAAACGACATGAATGCATCCTTCGATACTTGGATCCCAAACAATCCTCCAATCAATCTAGCCATCAATAAATCCATTTGGATCTTAATGCCACCTAGATCCTCGAACCTTTGGGTTATGATACCAGCTCAGCCCTCCAACACTGTCTATGCCCAAGGACCCAAGTTGTAGTATGCTCTTGGCTAAGGGTATCCTCCTAGGAATCATCCCATCAATAGAGTTCCAACTCGTAATCCCTTGCCAATCCATCCCATGGGAAGGATCTAATGCATGAATGCCTGTACATGGAATAACTCTACTATGTTGATACTACCCAATGCTCAACTCACGCTGCTCCACTTGATCACCCAACATGATCCATTTGGAGAAATCTTCCCTTCTCTCCCTAATGTATAAAGATGGGTGGGTAGTGATGCAAGCCTTATCTATGTATTCATGTCGAGGGTCTCTCTGGAAATCCCAACTATACTTATCTTATGGCCTTGTGAGGGACTTGAGACATTCCTCTACACTAAACAACTTGGACGCTAACTCGGCACATACCCCTATGAGCTCCTCAAATTTGTTGTTCTCCTATAAGATAATGTCTCAGGATATCCAGACTCTTTGCTTCAGCATCACAAGATCTGTCTTGAAATGCTTAATCTTCTCCCGAAATTCCTCTACTAGCACTTTTGGTGCCTTGCTGAATGTTTCTTTGTCTGTTTGCACCAGATGCCCATCTACCACAGATCCAACTTGAGCCTTTGACTGGCTCTCTAGGAATGGTTCATCCTTCACACTAAGTATGCCATTCTCCCCCTCATGATCATGCTCATCGTGTTGGTTCACTATTACTAGCTCCTTACTCAAGTCTTCCCGATCTCCTCCACTTGTGGAGACAATATGTTGTTCATTGTCTTCGGTTGTTGAACATAGATGCATTGGTGAATTGGTATCTATAATTGACTCCTCATATTCTTTATCAACATCGTCCTAGAGACCTATGGAATCAGTTGTATAGGAGTCTACATCATCAACACCATTAGGTAGAATTTCCTCATGCACTTCTGAATGCTTGTCATCTTGCAAGTCTCTTTGAGTAATGTCACAATGTTGCTCACCATCTTGAAAATCAATATACCCAACTATAGAAGACTCCCCATGATCTAAAGGAATCTCTTATTGTTTTCTCCTTTTTGCCTCCTTCCTATTACCTAGACATGAATGGATAAGTGCCCAAGGTCCCTTGCAGTTAAAGCATAGTCCTCTCCTTCTTAGTTCATTCTTGCTGTAGGTTTTACTACCTTTGTTCATGCTTCTCCATCAATCATTTTAAGCTCCTTCTTAGTCAACACCCTTCTGAGAAATTTTATGTTTTACATGACCAACTTCTCGACTAGATCATAGGCGGCTAGTGATACAATTAGTTTCTTTCTCCAAATGGTCAATAGTTTGGATCTTAGTATCTTGCATATGTTGGCATCTCCTTCTAAAAATAAGGACATAATATTTTGCATGCTTGTTTTGACATGGTATGGATGAGATGATGTGATGCTGGTATAAACATTCTGGAACACCTGAAAGTTTAAGTCCTCACATTCTAGATTCAACATCAATGTGCCAAAGGTGAACTCTACCATGAGTTCTAATATTTTGCATCACTTCTGAAAGATAGGAAGCATGATGTTTTTCAACCCTTGAAGAGCTTCTACTATCAGCTACAATATCTCTCTCATGATATCATTAATGTAATAGTAGTGGTGATGTTAAAGCTATGATCCTGTTGAGACAAGAAGCAAGTGTGAGGCTGACCACTTCACAAAGATGCTCTCAAAGTTTGGGTTGTATCAACAGAGGCACGAATGGCTTGAGAGCCCAACTGAGTTTCTTCCATTCTGGCTACCCAACCCAAATAGACACATGTCTAATTCCTCCAACTTACAAAGGTCTATGTCTAACTTTTTTCATTGCAATTTAGATTCAAGTGCAAAGAGAATAGCCCTCTTCCCTATCCTTCCTTTTCTTCCCATGGGCACCTCTATTGTGGAATGGCATAAACTCATTTCGAGAGAGGTCTGCTGGTTTGACCATTATTTTGGTCTAAGGAGGTATTGCTGCATAAATGACTATATATTTCCTCTAGTTCATCAATACCTTTCTGAGTGTTCTCTATGATCTCTTTAAGATGACCCATCTTCTCGCTTACCAAGTATACTAATCAAAACATTCTTCTTTCTTACCAAGTATACTAATCAAACATTCTGTAAAACATGCCTTCCCAATTATTTGACTTCAACAAATTTGGCCCAAAGATACCAATGAGTAAGACTCATTGTAGCCAAAAACTTGAAAAATAATAGAAATGATTTCGCTTTAATACATAATAATAAAAATATTTCTCCACAAATAAAGTTCCCCAAGGAATTGAATCACATTACATATCTTTACTAATGGATCCACACATTACCATCACATACCAACGCATTAAACCAAAAATCGCAACTAAACATGATATTTCCCGAACGTTGAAAAATGCCCAATGATAAATTAAACAACACGCTCATTTTCTCTACTACTCCCTTTTTTCTTGTACTTAATTTTATTATATTTATTTATTTATTTACACCAAATTTTCCTTTCAAGTTTCTATCTTAAGAAAAATTCCCAACAAATTTCACAAACCCGTTAAAAGTATGATGGCTCCAGCCTGTTATGTTGAGGACTCCTCAGTGATGTTTCATGGCCTCTCTGTATGGCTCATCCTCACCTGGAATTCAGTGAATCAGTCAATGTTTGACCTAGCATGGCTGCAATTCATCGGCAGCGGCTAACCAGCCTGCCATAGGGCATTAAATGCCCGGGGAGATGCAGGCTGGATAACCCGCTAATACGCGAATTCGGAAACTGGGCATTAAATAAGAAATGGGAATTCGCGTGTTAGCGGGCTATCTAGCCTGCATCTCCCCAGGCATTTAATTCCCTATGGCAGGCTGGTTAGCCGCTGCCGCAATTCATCTGCACCATTCCACGACTGAAACCCTTCAAAATCTCGATTGCACCCACACCTCTCTCGACCTTTATCCCTAACTAATGAGCGTGGTTTTTCAACCCTAACACAACCACTACAATGTTGGTGAGTGTGACTGTTGGCTAGGGGTCCAACTCTCCCAATCAATACTCTCGTAACCCTCGTTTCCTGCCTCAAATGATTTGAGATTCTAGCTAATAATGACAAATTAAAATTTAGCCGCTTGTTTAAACATTATAGTAAGGGAAAAGGCCTTAATATAATAATTGATATGATGGAGTGATAAACAATATTCCATCCAATTCACGTAATCAATCTTCACTAAATTTGGATTTTGATGGCAGATCTTATGCCGATTAAGTGACTCTAACAAGGCTCTTCCTTTAGATAAACAATGCGAATCCCTACCAGATTAATTTGATCTTTGCTACTAGGCTCTCACAAGGTTAAGACACTCGTGCTGGAAACCGTGAAATTTCTCCTCTAGTATAGTCTCTAAATGTTCCCACGATCTCGACAGACTTAGATCACTAATATGTTGTGGTGGTTAGATCTCCTTGTCTGGAATCTTCAGAGATATGATTTGGCTTGATGCAAATAATAATCCTAGTATTCAACCTTCAAAATTTGTGCTCCCTTTCTGATGTAATCTTCAACAAGGATTGTGGAATAACTCAGACCGTCAATAATCTAACTCGGCCTTTGGGATTCTCTCAATCAATTTTCTCTGATCAATTTGGCCTGAACTAAGGATGAACTCAACCTCTCCTTTGGTCCTAGAGAAACCAAATAAGTTAGCTTTAAACTTGATATGCAAATGGATAGGCATGTTTTCCTAGTGCCAACAATTTCAATCTTCACTGATGATTGAATAGAACCTCAATGCTGGAATAGATTTTGTTCTTTAAGAATTATATTTAGCCCCTTTTTTATCCTCTGGACGGGACGCCACAACTTGGCATGTTAGGGAATGATTCAACCTACAAGGAGAAACTAGATATGGATCCTTTACGACCTTAGTGCAATTCAGACAATCATTGAATGAGTCAACCTACTGAGGACAATATAAAACTAGATTTGATCTCCCCATGGTAATATTAGATGTGGTTCTTCCTGCCACAAACATTGGTGCCTCAAATCAATCTCCTTAAAATATTGTACATTGTCACCAACTTGGCTTTTGGTTAAAAGATCCAATATTTAACTCAACCCTATAACCTTTAAACATGGTCCTTTGGCATTATCATGGGGGGAATGGGCATGTTGAGCACAACATAATCTAAATATGGCACACAAATACTCCTTCTTGAATTTGATCGACTTGGAATCTTATGATGGCCTCACAGGCTTGAAAAGAGCATTTCCTCTCCTGATGATAGATATATCGATGCCTTTCAACCCTCCAAGAAGACAGATATGCACCCCCTTTGATCTTAGCTATGCACCATGTTGTAGTTTGGATCGTAAATTGAATAAGGCATGCAAAATATACTTGGCATTCTCCCTTCGGTGCGCGTGGATCCCCTTAACTTGGATCAATCTATGGCTCTATGATCCCCTTCAATAATTTGTAGTGTTTGGCTTGCCTAGAATGGATCTTAGCTGTCACCCTTTCCCCACAATCTTATGCTAATAGAGTTAGTATGTTGGCTCAATCCCTGCAGAGAAGCCAAATAAACCAAAGCCCAAAACCCCTAGAAACTTATCAACACGAAAGCCCAATTTTTGTTTTTACGATAACCCTTATGCAAATATAGATATCATAATATAGATTTGGTTTTCCAACTAAAAAATGAGAAACAAACTAGGGTGATATCAAATATCATCGAAGTTGCAAATGCCAACTAGGATGAGAATAAATCCCACCAAATTTTCGTACATAACACGCTAAGTCTGGTAGGATGCGCTGTATGATTCCCAACATAAAAATTCTAAAGGGATTTGGATCACCAAAATGTTTTAATTAATAAAAATTATCAGATCTTGTTAGAATTCATACATTTACAGTTAAAACCTTTAAGAAATCAATTTTCCAAAACATGGAATATAGTTTAAACCAAAAAACAACCACTTTATTTGATAAAAAATGATAGGAAAATGTATGCCAAGACGATTGCTCAATAAAGACTCGACCAAATGAACACTAAAGCACAATCGTGGACCTTAAATGGATCCACCAGACAATTACACACATGAGGTTTTCATCCCTAGGATCAAACTGAAATTAGCCTTGGCAACTTCTCAACAAAGAAAAAGTAAATAGACAACTCAGGATTATCCAAATGCCTAGCTTCTATCCCATTTTATAGACTTGATGGACTCTATAGAAAATTTATTTTGTTATTTCCCCTTGAAAAACGAAGGAAACTACCATGGGAAGATACCTAGGAAAATAACACAGTGAATACCATAGGTAGATTTAGTCCATGTTGGCCATATCAAGAAAAATGAATATTACAAAATTGTTGCCATCCTTAACAACACTCTATCCAACAACTTATTTCACCAACTGAAGAATAACTCCCAATTGAAATGATATACATTGTATCTTACCTACCTTTGATCTAGCCATGAACACTTGGCATGGATCCATGTATTGTATCCCCCTATGTCTCTAGCTAAGTAGGTAATTGTTATGATCATATTACCAAATCCATAAGAACTCATGTCATCACACAAGTGCAACGACGTTTAATCTTAACATCATCCAAGTAGCTAATCAAAACATCCTTTCTTCTCATAGTCATCCTTAGGTACCCCACCGTGACTTGCCATGTAACTATAATAACAATCCATTTTCTCATGGATGAATGTGAATGTGAGGTATGGTGGTCATGGAAACCAACAACTTAATCTCCATCCTTTGACTCTCCTATTGAAATAACTCCCCCATATGTCTATGTCATCTACATAAAGAGAGGAACATGGGAACGAATCTTGCATCTTGTCTCCTCAATGACTCTCTCCAAATATGGATCATAAACCAACTCTCTCTCTCCAAGAGTCTCTATAGATGATCCAATCTCTTCCTTTGCTTGTATGTATGAAGGCACAACTCCATCCCAATGAATCTTTTACATTAAGGGTCCCTCTCTCTCCTCCGCCAAATTAAGTATAGGCATCATAGTCCCCTCTACAACTCTATCCTTGGGTTCTATTGTCTATGTCATAACTCTATTTATCAAATATGTAAAAGAAAATTCTCAACAAAATCTATCTTGGCATCTATTCTAACATCATTCTATGATTGTTGATCCTCTTTTTCATGCTTATGAATAGAAGGAACTTTGGCTCTCAAATATGTTCCTCCTCTCAAGGTATTCATTACAACTAGATTCAGTCCTAATAAAATAAACAGATGATCCATATGAGTTACTAGAAAGACCATATTTACTCTCAGAAACTCCTAACCTAGAACCAACTCATAGTCATGAAGTTGCACAATGGTAAGGTATATCCTTCCCTATCAATCTCTAAATATAATATGAACTTCCTTAATTGGCCCAATAACTCCAATATCCTTAGAGTTAATAGCCCTAATGGGTGCATGAACCAACACGGAATGATTGGATATTCAAAGAACACATTTTTCTTTTCATCATTCAATAATGAATATGTAAATACATGATAAACTCAATGGGCGCTTAGAGAGCTCTAGTAATTTTTAATGACTAATACTGTATTTCATCTGATGTTCGCTATTTATTTATTCATTTTATTTAAATATTATTTATTATGTTGAAGGTTATGTATATTTGAAAATAGGATTTCCATAAATTAAATTTAATTATAAAAAAATATTAGGTAGATGGTAGGTATTTAACTTCCATATAGGGTGAAAGCATGGAGTTGGATTACACTTTATAGCGAAAGAGGGCATGTTTGGATGGAAAAAACAATGGCTCGATCTATGCGCGCCATTTTCACATACCATGAGAGCTCGACTGAGAGTTTGATAGTAGCTCAACTGAGAGTATTGGAGCTCAATCGAGCTATGGAGCATTCAAATCAATCTTGCCAACCACCCCACTAACATCATAGAAGCTCAAACAAAGGTAGGTATTCTATCCTTTTTCTTTCTTGATATTTTTTTTCGCAAAATATAACAAAATAATTTTAAAAGGACAACCATTTACAAAAACTATGCAAACCAAATAATAAAAAAAACAACCATACAAAAACCATGAAAACCACAAAAAGCCTCAAAAAAAGCTTAAAAAATCACAAAACCAACCAAGTAAACCATAATAAAATCTTTAAAACAACTTAGAAAACACAAAGACAACATAGAAAACCATTAAAAAAACCTTCAAAACAACCTATAAAACACTTTGAAACCACCAAAATAACTATAATTTAAGTTTTAAATTTGTTTCTTACTTACACCGTTTTATTTATTAAATTCATATTTTCTGATTTTGAATGGTATAAACATTTTTTTTTTCTAATTATTTTAACTTTAAAGCTTTTTTTAAGAATTTTGTGAAATAAATTTTCAATTTTTTATTTTTATTTTTTTGTTATTTAAAATGCATTTTAAATTTCTAATAAATTTAACCACAAATATACTCCAAAAAAACCCCAAAACAAAAAGCAATTAAACAATCCAATAAATAAGTAAATTAGGAGATTGAGATTGACATGATAAATATGATTGCTCATATTAAACCTCTATTTATAAAATAAATAAATAAATAAATAAATATTTTATTTTATTATTTTAAATTTAAATTAATTTATATTTTTTAATAATAAATATATTACAATTCTAATTTTAAAAATAAAACATTAATCCTCTAAAAGAAATTTCATATATATATATATATATATATATATATAACTCAAAATTATATAACACAATGTCACTATATATAATTATAATATTTTACATAACATATATCTAACATAGCATGTAACTATATTTAACTATAACATGACATAGCTATATATAAAATATATCTCTCACACATATATATAATGTAGATATAACTATACAGTTCATAACATAATTATATAACTAGATATATAATTTAACTATATATATATATATATATATAAGATGATTCTATAACCATTTTTCATAACATAAAATTATTTGACATGATATATATATGTGTGTGTGATTGGAGACTTCCATAGTTAGTCATATTGTAGAGATTTTTGGAATAACACTGTCTAATCTGTGTGATCTGTCCAACGTTTCAGATGGTGACTCCATCCATCCTCAGGGATCATAGAGAGCCTTGATAGTAAACGACCCAACATTCAAAAATTTCCTATAAAAATGATCTCCAACACTCATTTACTCTCAAGGCTCTCTATGGTCCCTCATGATGGATGGAGTCACCATCTGAAACGTTGAACAAATAACATAGATTCACAGTGTTATTACAAAATTCTCTATAATATATATATATATATATATATAGTCATATTTCAACAATGTACCATTTAGAGATACATTAAATCTATCATGAAAAGTGAATTTGGTCTAGTGAATGAAAGTATTTAGACTCTTTTCTAATTTGTACCATATTGTTTCATTATATAGTGTGTTGTACAAGAAACATTGTCTTCATGTGCTTTCACCTAGTACATGTCATGTGTCAAAATCAAACATTAAGAACTTAAAGTCTATTGTAGTATTTGGTTTGTATGAAATTTATTAGTTTTGTAAATTGGTTTATTCCAATTTTTTACATATATATTTACATATTTATGGGCTATGAATAAAATTCATTATTTAGAAACGAGAAAACGTGTGATGGTAGATTTGATCACTTCTTTTGATTGTGTTTACATAGAACTCAATGTACTTTGGTTGATAAATTATCAAAAAATGGATTCTAAAGTTTAAGACTTCAGACTAAATTATTCTTCTTTAGAAATGGTTTTTTTGTCAACATTTTTCTTGGATTAGTTTATATGTATTATTTGTAATATGCTGAGGAATCCCATATATGCAACCCAACTTCAGGTCATCGCAATTCAAGAGGCTTTGTTTTATGTGGTCAGGCTTGTGATAGATCATGTAGCCTACTGGGAGTTCATGTTCCCCTTGTAGATCTTGCCTCTGACATCAGTCAAAGTGTGAAGGACAAATTTTTTTTGTCTCCATTGATGACCATGCTACATCTAGTGGACCTTCGTCACCCATTTCAGGTACACCTCCTACATTTTTAAATCCTCTTTAAGCTTTATATATTTATGTCTTGAAATTGTCTTTATTTTTTAAATTCCCTTCAATTGATGTGTTTGAATTTAATGTATATGTTATTATGCTTATAGTTTTCTAATTATATATATGTTAAATTATGTTTATGATTTATAGGTCCTCAGCAAGTTCAAGGTGAGGATAAGAGTGCAAAATTGACCCATCCATGGGATGATTCTACAACTCATATCACATTAGAGGATGTTATGACCCATCATACACAGATCACAACAAAGATAGAGAAGATCCCTGCCAATTCACCGACTCATCTTGTATTGTCTTTGATGTTGGATAGAATCACTAGGTTGATCGAGACATACTGGAGGTCCGACACACATAGCCAAATATTACAATTAATACAGAGGATCATTGAGGTATGAGACTCATATTCTTGGGAGGTGGTGAAAGAGGCCACTAAGGACATTGATTTTTGTGTGTAGTTTTTCGACATCCATCTGAATCTACCTGCTAGACATAAAGGTTTGGTTCCACTGAAATATTTTAGTGATGTTCATGTAGCCCCTTTCATGTATGATAGATTCATTAGAGTTTGGGCCCAGTTCCCCCACCATGACCACGTCGCATTTATTTTTCTAAGCATTTATATGCATAGTTTGTGTTATATATGATGCTAATTGCATTGATACTATATCTAATTATTATGGACCCGACTTGGGACATACCTATGAGAAAGAGGAGGCTCGTAGGGACCTAGGCATGTACCACTACCTCCAATATTCTTGCCACTACTTCCTCAGAGATTGGTATTACCGACATAGCTAAAGGAGTTGTTGCAACTCATGGTGAGACATGGGAGACTATTGCAGACAACATGCGTATGTCATTGGCTAGTGCATGTGTTACATTGGATGGAGATATTAGGAGGCCACCACCACTACATTGTGACCCACTAGTGCCCTTATGTGATGATGCATTTCTTGTGAGTTTACCATTTGACCAACTTTTGACACATACATGTATGTATCGTGATGCCATTTGTGAGACTTGGAGAGTGCATGTCCTGTGTGACACATACCAGTCATATATATATGTATACTCTTATTATCTAATTATGTATAATTATTTATATTAAAATTTCTAGTTCTTATTAGATTGCAGTTATATTAATAAGTTCATGATAGCATGTAGACACATCCCAGCTATATGGATGTGCTTCTAGGTCATCTGAGGGGGCAATTGATTAGCTACACCATCCTCAACCAAAGAATGTTTCCATGGATTTATGATTCTCCTCCACCTCTACCTCTACCTTATATGTTCTTAAATGTGGAGGAGAGTCACTATGTACAATCACATGGAACAAGAGTTGAGGTAAGCCTTTTTATTCCTAAGATTTCAGCATTTTTTTTAAGTTACACATATATGCTAAGTGATTTGTAGGCTAATTATACTTTGTCCTTTCCATTGTGTACATAGGTCCATATGCAACGTGTCATTAATGTCATTTTTATGTGGAGACATAAGTGGATGATAGGTTTAGAGGCATTGATGATGTGGGTCCATCAATGCATGCCCTAATCATCGAGCCATGGGCAGAGGAGAACCTAACCTAGATTCATGATCAAACCCCCATCCTATTTGACTTGCATTTGGACTCGACTGAGGTTAGTAGATTCATGTATATGTAATTAAAAATGTGGTTCAATATCATTTATTTCCATCCTATTTATTTTGAAGAAATAATGATCAAATTAGTTTGAGTTTTAATGTGTTATATTGCAATACCAACTTATGGACACTTACTTTGCACGACATAACTCACATAGGAGTTCTCGTGGTAATTACAATGTCATAATTTTTAGGCTCATTTCATAGGGCATATTCACATGTGTGATATAGACTTTGGATATTTTCATACATGAACAATTTATGGATGTATATCATGGACATTATTTTAGTTTGTGGATTCTTATTATTTCAGTTTATGGATGTTCATGTGATATTTGCAATTTGTATATATATTTTCATATGGATAGTTTATTGATACATGTATTCAGTATTTTAGTTTATGAATTTATATTAATCTTGTTTATGGATGCTCATTAATTTTTGAAGTATATGGATCTGTTAAAATTATTTCTCTAATTTAATAATTTTTCTATATACTATACTCTTATTAGTAAAATATATGTTCAATTTTAATTTCTAGTTTCATAGACTAAAAAAGTAAGTGCAATATTAAGTTATGATGCAAGTCACTTTGATACTTAAAATGAATTAAAATATATCATATATAAATTTAATATTGAACATGGAAATAATTCCAATCATGCTGATGACTTAACAAACAAAATAGTCAAATTACCACATTTTCAATCGATTTGAATTTTTTTTTTCATGAGAGGATGGCGACCACAGGCGAGGGTTTCGAACGCGAAGGGTTTGGTTAAGGTAGGGTTTACTATTTTTCTCTGCAGTATTCTGTGACTGCACGACACTTTCGTCAACTGCATCCACCGGGCGCCCCTTCCACCTTTCGGTTTGTCGGCCGTTTCTGTTTTAGTGCACGAGAGGCTCCTGTTAACAAGATAGGGTTTACAAGCCGCCACCTTCCGGTTACTAGCCGTCACGGTTGTATCTACTCGGTCCGTTTCTCTTCGGTAACTGCATTCCGAGGTGTCTGCCGTTCCGAGATTATTGCTGGCAATATGGAGGACCACGAAGCTGTTGACTACTCTGAAGACCCATTGGAAGGGGTTTCCATCTGGCGCACCCCCTATTCCACATCACAAGGTATGTACAGCTCTGGTCTCTCAGAAAATTTGGCTTCGTTTTCCACCGGGGAGCTGTCGCGGCCTTATCCCGTGATTCTTCCGGATATTCCCCCCACCTGGCCTGCTCTTTCCACGCCTCCTCACTCTCCGGCTACCCTCGGGTTTGTGGCGGGTTGTATTAACCCTAACCCTTGTTCTGTCCCCCTTTCTGATTCTGTTCCGTGGACATCTTCAGCTGCACCGACAACCATTAACCCATTTGCCGCCTCCTCGTTTACTGGTACTCCTTCGGGCAGCTTCACTCATATTCCCCCACTCTCTGGTCCGCTTAATTTCCCCGGAGGCCGAGATTTACCCTCATCATCAAACCCTAACCCTCCTCCCGATTTTGGTACCGCCCCGCTTTCGAATCGAGCTCGGAACCCTCCTTCGACTTCTGGCCCTAAGAAGAAATACAGATGCTTCAAGTCCAAAGCTGACGACATCTTTCTCAGACTTGAGGAGGACATCCAGTGGGGCGAAATCATGGATTTTGCAGACAGGGTCCTGGTGGGTCGCATCAGGGGACGAAACTACTCGGCTGCACGCTTGAAGACCTGGGCCACTGAAGTTTGGGGACATCATCTGGTGGACATCCCCTTCGTGCAAACTTTTGTGAGAGGATGGTTTGCGTTAAGGTTCGCTCATGCCGACCATACAAATTGGGTCTTGTCCTCTTACTGGCACTTCGAACACGCTCCGGTTCTCCTTAAGCGTTGGACTCCCATGTTCGACCCCGAAACTGAGCAGATTGGTATAGGGCCTGTATGGGTTCGGCTTCCAGGTCTTCCATTAAAGTATTGGTCTGAAGACATCTTCAGAAGAATTGGGAATGCAATTGGTACTTACATGGATTATGACAAATCCTATCTTCACACCGGTATGATGGCTTACGCCCGCCTTCTCATCAACCTGGACACCAGGGGTGGACTACAAGAATATATTACTATACAATGGAGGGACACGGCACGCAAGCAGATTATAGACTATGAAGGAATCCCGTATAGATGCCGAAGATGTCACAAAGTAGGACATCTATACAGAGATTGTCCACTTCTTCGCAAGGGCAAGGAGCTTGATCAGGAAGGGGATTCAGAGCGACCCCCGCACCTTCCACCTCGGCCACCGACGGAGGAGACTCAGGCGATGCAAAATATGGACGAAGGAGAACCACAAGATCCTCCGGGCACCTCAGTCGAGAACCCTATCCACTCATCGCCAGCCCCCGCTCAAGAAGATACTGAACAGGAGGGCGATGTTACTACGGGTACGTCTGTCTCTTTCTCCTCTTATATTCCTCCAGAATATTTCAATATTGAAGGCACTGCACCTCATCAGAGCATTTGCAAGCCATCTCTCTCGTATACTGATCCCTTGGTGGCATCCCACAACTTCACTGCCCCCCTTCCCCCTCCCTCTCTTTTTTGCTCCATTCCGACCCCATCTCCTGCCTTATCCCCGAGTTTGCCTTCTCTGATCACCTCCTCTAACACCGCCCTCCCTGCCCCATCCCCCCCTGCATCCCCTCGATACTCCCTCCGATCCAGATCGAAAGACAGAGGCTCTGATGCTATTGGTCTTGATACTGAATCTGCTCCTGTCCCCCATAAACATTCTCGGGGTCGTCCCTCTCGCATAACCAAAGCTAGACACACTGCTGATGCTGAAGTCGCCATTGGGCGACAGCAAACCATCCTCAGGGCCCTTAGAGTGAAGAATGGCCCAGCCCCCCATCCTTCATGAAAGTTCTATCATATAACTGCAGGGGTTTTGCTAGTTCACCCAAAAAACTAGCTCTCAGGAGACTGCTTACCCTTTCTCAATCTGACATCATATTTCTGCAAGAGACCCTCTGTCCAGCAGACCCCCTAATCCAGTCTCTCAATTCCTGGATGCCTAACTGGACATTTCAAGCTTTAGATGCATCAGGGAGATCTGGTGGCTTAGCTATTGGGATCCATAATAGAGCATTAAAGATCAGAAACATTTGGGGAGGCAGAGGTTTCATTGGCTTGGACGTTTATGTTCTCTCCATGGAAATGGACATTCGGGTTATCAATGTATATGGCCCATGTTCTGATAGGGCCACCTTTTGGAGAGCCTTACTAGAATCTGATCTATTACAGGAGGACAACATTATACTCGGAGGAGACTTAAACTTCACCATGGGCTTTTGTGAATCGTGGGGGCACTCAGCCCAGGTGGACACTTTTTCGGATACTATATCCAATCTGTTGGAGGAGCATCATTGGGTAGACATACCCACTGCCAGGTTACAACATACTTGGACTAACAATCGAAGCGGAGATCAGAGCTTGGCCAGAAGATTAGATAGATTTTTGATTAAGGAAACTCTATATAACAGACTTCCGCGCATAAGGCAATGGGTCGGATCTGGAGGCATCTCTGACCATCGTCCTATTTTCTTGGAGACGGCCGACATCAATAACAAGATCAAGAGCCCTTTCAAATTCAATTCCTCATGGTTAAAGGACCCCTCCTACATTCAGCTGGTTACTGATTATTGGCAGAACAATCCTATTAGGGATAATGAAAACCTTACTGAAGGTTTTATTAGGAAACTAACCGAGCTCAAGAGAATCTCCAAGCACTGGGCACACCAGAAGCGCATCCGTGATGACCATACTTTGAAGGAGGCTGAGAGGATTATAGCATCATATGAGGACTATTCTGATGGTATCTTCCCTAACCAGGAAAGCAAAGAACATTACACCTCCCTCGTTGCCAAACGATCACAGATTCTGAAGGAAAGAGAAGAAAGCTGGAGGCTTCGGAGCAGGGCTATATGGCTTACAGAGGGGGATGACAATACAAAATTCTACCACAAATTTGCCAATGGACGCAAAGCTATCAACACTATATGGGAATTGAGGGATGAACAGAATCAGAATATTACATCACAGAGGAACCTAGCCAGATTAGCCACAGAACACTTCAAAGGCATTTATAGAGCCCCCAGAGAGGCTAATATTCTGGAGATAATGAGAGTGGCTGAAAAATTCCCCAGATTCGTTCTACAAGAAGATTCTGACGATCTCATAAAGGAAGTGACCATGGAAGAACTAGAAGCCACCATTAAATGGTTTAAGAAAGATAAAAGCCCTGGCCCAGATGGATGGACCATCGAATTTTACATTGCTTTCCTTGATATCCTGGGCAATGATCTTCTCAATATTATTGAGCACTGCAGAAGAAATGGCAGAATATCATCTGCTATCAAATCCACATTCATAGCTCTTATCCCAAAAGCCAACCATCCGGTCTCATTCAATGACTTCAGACCCATATCCCTCTGCAATTGCCTATACAAAATTATTGCCAAGATAATCGCCAATCGTCTGAAGCCTATATTATCTCGCCACATATCCCCTGAACAATTCGCTTTCCTTAATCACAGGCAGATACATGAAGCCATCGCTACCGCTCAGGAGCTCCTACACTCTCTTCATATCAAAAAACAAAAGGGTATGATACTAAAGGTGGATCTTTCCAAAGCCTTCGATAGAGCCAACTGGCTTTATATCAGGTTGCTTCTGACTCACCTTGGCTTTCCTTATAGCTACATTAAATGGATAATGAGCTGCATTACTGACGTATCATACAGTGTTCTACTCAATGGTGAAGCCACATCTTTCTTTACCTCGGAAAGAGGACTCAGGCAAGGATGCCCCCTATCTCCACTTCTATTCCTACTCATTATGGAAGGCTTAAGTAGACTCATCACATCTGCCCGGGATAGGAATCAGATCACCGGCATCAATATCTCTGATAATTTTTATCTTACTCACCTATTATTTGTGGATGATATTCTCATATTTCTAAATGGATGCATAGGTGATGCCACTACTCTCCAGCATATATTTGTACTCTTCCAACAGGCCACAGGCATGATGATAAACGAAAGCAAATCTACAATCACGGCTGTTGGTTGCACTCGTCATGAATCTACATATGCATCCCATCGATTCCCCTTCACCTCATTAAATCTAGCCGACGGCATCAAATATCTGGGATACAGACTAAAACCCCTCGGTTACAGGATTGCAGATTGGACTTGGTTAATAGCAAAGGTGGAGAAAAGATTGCAGGTATGGTATCATAAATATCTTTCAAGAGCTGGGAGATTGATCCTCATTAAAGCTGTTATTGAAGCCACACCAGTTTACTGGATGACTTTGGCTTGGATACCTCGAGGCATCCTGTGCAGACTACAAAGTATTTGTGCTAGATTTTTATGGAAAGGTCACCACACAGGGAAGCTATTTGCCTGGGTTAAATGGGACACCATTGCTAGACCCAAACGTTGGGGAGGTTGGGGCATTAAGAAACTTGATTTCTTTGCCAAAGCTTTGGCAGCCAAACTTGGTTGGCATCTCTTGACTACAGACAGCCTATGGTCTCGTGTCGCTCAAGTTAAATACATCAAGCCATCACACCTTATGGATTGGTTTCGTCAACAGCATGAACCTGGACACAATATATCCAATATTTGGAAAGTTGTTCTCCACTCACTACCTCTATTGCGGGAAGGCATTACTTGGCGCATTAAGGAAGGAAATAACGTACGGATAGGGGTGGATCCATGGGTGGGGTGCGGCAATATTCACAGATTATCTGAAGGACTGATAAGGCACCTTCACAGCAGAGGTATTACGCATATTAAACACATTGGAGATAGTGACAATTCTACCTTTCTTCAACAGGCTTGGGCAACTTCTCGTACTTTAGAGATCCCTGAACAGTGGCAGCAAGAATGGCGGGACTTTACAGATGCTCTCACACAGGCTCATATCAGACTCACTGAAGGCCCTGATGAGATTATCTGGGCCATTGCAAAACACGGTATATACTCCCCTAGATTGGGATACTTAAAGCTCATGGAATCATTCAAGCCCCCGAATATCCTCCCCATCTGGAAAGATCTCTGGAAGCTTGGAGCTGCCCCACGCACTCGCCTTTTAATGTGGAATATACTCTTCGACAAAATCCCTACTGGAACCAATCTTATGAAGCGATCATTTCATGGACCATTCAGATGCCATCTCTGCTGTATAGAAGAGGAAAGCACTGAACATCTTTTTTTAAAATGCAATGTTACTAAAGACTTTTGGCAAAATATTTCTGCTCACTATCCTTCCCTCAAAGACTGGCAGGGTCCGAATATAATGGAGGCTTGGAGCTGTTGGTGCCGAGATCATACTGGAAAATCCATCAACATGCCATTGCTTGTTTGCTGGGCAATATGGATAGCTCGGAACCAGATTATTTTTCATAACAAGGCACCTCATTGGCCTGTAATACTGAGTCACACTATTGCTGATTATGACTTACTACCTGAGGTAGTTTCTATTACCCCCCCCCGCACTAACAGGCCTATAAGTATTGACAAATCGAAGCCTTGGGCTTTTTTTGACGGCTCTGCTCAAGAAGCAGGCTGCGGTGGAGGAGCGATTCTATACCTCAACGATGCACATTGTTATAAGATCCAGATTAAGCTTGGCAGAGGCACCAACAATTTTTCTGAATTAAGCACAGCAAAACATATCATACACTTTGCAATACAAAAACATTGCAGCCACCTACAACTGTTTGGTGATTCACAAATTGTTTGCAACTGGCTGAACGATGCATCTCATTGCTATGCATTCTCTTTAAGACATATTCTTGATGAGGCAAAGGGACTGATCACATCTTTTGAATCCTTTGTCTGCCGCCACATCTACAGAGAACAGAACACCGATGCGGACCAGCTATCCAAAGAAGCAGCACACAGCCAACGAGACGACTGGTTGATCCAGGAGGAGATTGATGGAACCTTCCATCAGCACTACCATAGACCTTTCGATGATCTTACTAGGAATGGGTCTCAGACCCTCATATAATCAGTTTCTATTTTTATGTGGATTTTGACATATGTATTTACATGTATATATATCATTATTTATGAACAGATACAACAGTGCTCTCTCCGTAGAGCCGAAATGTAATGTGTTTACATCATGTTTTCTCCTAAGTTTTGGACATATCTAGTTACAGATACAAGGACTCCTTGCGTGGAGTCAAGACATATAGGGTTTTTTGTACAAGGCTGGCCTCTGGACCACAATATGAATATGCATCAGCATCTGCAAAATGTAATTTCTCCATATTAATAGAAATTACGACTTTTTCCTTATGGGAAAAAAAATTTCCAATCATGCTTCATATTGGCTTGTAGAAAGTGTCTTTTAGTGTACTTAACATGTATGTTATGTTAGGTCCCTATAATACTAGTGTAACCCCCTTATTGTTATTTTTAGTGTAGCCCCCCATTATTATTGTCGTGTCCATGTATCCCCCATATTGTTATTGTTGTGACCTTACATTATTAGAGTTGTGTAGCCTTTGATTATATTATGACCCCTTAGAATCTAATATATACCAAGGAGGTATTATCATTTGTATCATCAAAAAATTCATTCATTAATGTGATGTAAGGGTAGTTTCCCCCTCGAAGAGGCTATTTTCTCAAGTCATATATCTATCTTTTCTTCTGTTTTGTGAGTTGGTTTCATAACATTTAGTATCATAGCTTTGGATTCTAGGGTTTCACTTCTTCAAAGAGGTCATCTTGGAATTTTCACTATAATTTTTTTTCTACGAGGATTCAGAAGCTAAAATTGCAACAACGTGGAGAAAAAATCTTGATTAAATTCATGTACAAATTTTATATCTTATTTTGCTATATTTTATGAGATATCATCCGAGGAAGTTAGGGTTTTTGCAGGCTCCAAAATTCAGTCTCAAACATGTAACCTTGGTAAATTTGTCATAACTTTCTCTAGAAGCATAAAATTTGAATTTCGTAAAAAGAAAATAAATTTGAAGAAAATTTATTTTTCCGTGTATCATTTTCAAGGCCGAAGATTGAAACAGTGACATGTGGAATGCCCTACAAGTTCACTCTATTGAACGAATCCATAATCAGGACATCTTGGGTGATTGGGCATAACTTTATCTTTAAGCATCCAACCTCGGTTTGACTTGTGGAATTGGAAAGAAGACTCAGAGGGAAACCATAGGATGAACTTTCAGACCTTGGAGAGATGAAATTACAGAGATACAACATTTTCAATATCAAGCTCCTAAAAACTAAGAAAAAAGTGCGTATTTTTTTTATTTATTTTTTTGCATAATTTTTGTTTGAAAAATAGTTTGAAGTGATTCAAAGGGCATAATGAAGCATAGATATTGTTGTTTGATTCCAAAATTCCTCAAAGAAAAAAATGGACACACCTAGTAAGCAACGAGAAATCTCGACTATGACACATGAAGAAGAGGAAGAAATTCAACATGATGTACATAAATTACGAGACCAAGTGCAACAAATTTCACTCTCACAAAGAGTAACCAAAAATTAATTGGAAGCGATGATGAATGTTAAGATGGATGGTTTAGAAGTAAAAATAAAATGGGTCATGGAAGGTTTTAATGATGGTTTAAAAGAATATGTGGAAGAAATTATGAATGCCAAGATGGAAATATTGACAAAGTTGTTGCAAGAAAGACTTCCAAATGGTGAGAAGATAATCAATGAAAATCATGATGAGGAAAAAAGGAATATGAATTATGATTTTAGAGACTCGAATGTTGGGTTTAAGACCCACCAAATTTCGAAGATTGATATGAGAAAGTTTGATGGCAAGGTGTAATAACCCTTATCAAATTTCCATGTAATAAAGTTAATAAAGGAAAAATAATAACCAAGGTGATGGGGAACGTATTCCAAGCTGAGAGTTTGGAAAAACATCCTAGTGTGGGCGTTCATTTGTTTTATTGTGGCTAAGGAAATTGGCAAAGGCAAAGGCTTTGGGAAGGCATGAAGCATTAATTGGCTTTATCTATGAAAATAATGGAAATTAGGAGAAAAGGAAGGTGAAAGGTCACAGGTTGCATGTGTGGAGGAAAATGAAGGAAAATAATGGAAAGCTTAAAAAAATAGAGGTCTCATTAATAAAAGGGCTTATGAGGATAAGTTGGTACCTTTTATTTGTTCAGTTTTGGAGCTCTCTCTATTCTCTCTCTCTCTCACTCTTGTACACTTAGAGCATTCTTGGAGCACACTAGAATTGGATCAAAGAAAGAAAAGGAAGGACAAAGAAGGAAAAGGGAAGCAAAGATCAAGAAAGTAAGTGTAGGATCAAGAAGCTAAAATGGGATTAATTACAGGTATCGATTTGCATGTGTTCTTTTCTTGTTAGATTTGGCATGCATGGTACATGAATGCTAGTATTTGGTTCTATTGTTATCATTGGCATGGGTTTTTCCAAGTGTGATTGTGATTTTCAGTATTGCCTTACTATTTTCAGATAACCATGGTGTGATGGGTTCTATTTTATTGGTTAAGTTGGATTACTGGACGGTTTCGAAACTGAGTGGGGTGGTCTCTAAAGAAGAACACAAGGCCTAGGATTCCCTAGACCATAGTATGTGAGATTGCAGTAAAGTCATATTTTGTGTACCTTGGTGAGCCTAGGAATCCTCGACCCATGAATGGTGGGATATATGGTAAAGCATAGAGGTGTGTTCCCTTGATTAGGCCTAGGAATCCTCGATTGATGAATGACAACATATACAATAAATCCTGGAGGGTGGAGTCTCACTTGGGCCTAGGAATCCTCTACCGATAAATGGAAGGATATATGATAAATCCTAGAGACTAGGAGGTAGACAAATTCCTCATGGTGTAGGTGGATAAAATTGGTGGTATCCATGCTTGTTTGGGGCCTAGTGATCCAGTGGGGATTGTAGTAAAGCATGACGAAATTTGGATTGGTTTTCTTGTTAATCCCACATTCATGCTTGGAATATGGCACATAGGTTATTGGCTTAAAGAAAGATTTGGTTTAGCCAATATATGTTCAGGTGGTTTGTGGAAGTCCTAGACCTAGTTGGATTATGCATTCATTAATAAGAGAGCTTTATCGTTGGTATATCATATGTAAATATATTGGTTCATATGTAATTGTTATGGTTGTTATATCCTTGTTATTTTTGTTGGTTATATGTTGGTTATGAGTATGTTTTATGATAGGCTTGATGTGTGCCTCTCATCATGTTTTGATTTCTAAATGAATCTACAATGAATATATGAACTAATAGATGATAATGTAGCTATTGTGAGAGAGCAAAGATAATTCTTTACGAATCTTAGATAAGTATGAGACCCTTATGCTTAGATTTGTTGTTATGACCTGTAGATTACATATTGGTGACATGTTTGACAAAATTTGTATCATGGCTAGTAGGGGTCAAATCAAGTGCTTGTACCAATTATTGCATTAGTATACTTATTCCATTATTATTTATCATTTATGAAAGTTTCATGAAGTTTTGGGTAGTGGTCTGAGACCTAGCCCTCAAAAAGTGGCACAAAATCTGGGGTCGTTGGCTAAGAGCCACTTGAAAACGTCCATAATCACTATCATGCCTTACTGTGGGAGAAACTGGAAGGCCTCCGTCACATGCATGGATTTTCATGGGAGTGGATGAGGGCCCAGATCAGTGAAATGTCAAGTTGACTCAGGATTGGTCACCAAAAAGGTTGGTTGGCTCCTAAGGTTTTGTAGCATGTGTGGAAGGTTAGAATAGTTTTTTATTGTTGGTTCCACTTCCTTATATGTACATGGGGAGTTGAATCACATCATAGTAGCCTCTCATCACATGTTTACCCCAGCAGACCAATTAACTTGGGTAAATGTGGGAGGAGGGTGTTATAGAGAAGTCCCGAACCTGGTTGGATTATGAATTCATTAATAAGAGTTATTTATCCTTGGTATTTAATGTGTAAATATATTGTTTCATATGGGATTCTTATGGATGTTATATCCTTGTTGTTTTTGTTGGTTATATGTTGGTTATGATTATGTTTTATGACAAAATTGATGCATGATTCTCATCATGTTTTGATTTGAAAATGAATGTACAATGAATATATGACCTAATAGATCATAATGTAGCTAATGTGATAGAGTAACAATGCTTCTTTATGAATCTCAGATAATTATGAGACCCCTATGCTCATATATGTTGTTATGACCTGTAGATTACATATTGGTGACATGTTTAATGAAATTCCTGTCATAGCTAGTAGGGGTCAAATTAATTACTTGTACCAATGATTGAATCAGTAGCCTGATTCCATTTTTATTTATCAATTCTAAAAGTTTCATGAAGGTTTGGGTAGTGTTCTGAGACCTAGCCATATAAAAGTGGCATGAAATCTAAGGTCACTGGTTCAAAACTGTCTGAAAATTTCCATAGTCTCTGGCATGCCTTGTTATGGGAGAAAATGGAAGGCATCATTCGCATGCATGGATTGTAATGGGAGTAGCTAAGGGACCATATCAGTGAAATGTTAAGTTTTCTCTGGGGTTGGTCACCTAGAAAGGTTAGTTGACTTCTGAAGGATTTGTAGCATGTGTGGAAGGCCATAATGGTTTTTTTTTTTTGGCTCCACTTCCTTAACTATACATTGAGATTTGAATCACATCATAGTATCCTCTCATCACATGTTTACCCCAGCAGAATGGTTAACTTGGGTAAATGTGGGATTAGGGTGTTATAGAGTGGTATTAAAGCATGGATCACCCGCTGGACTGGATGGGTGGTGTATGTTGGACATGCATGCATGTGAGTTGCATATGTATTCTTCCTGCTTGTGGTCTATGTGTTTGTTTTATATGCATGGCGTTGGTCATGGTTACATTTGTGTTGCCATGTGAAAGTTGGTGGTGTTGTTGTTGAATGTGTTTGTCATGAGTGTATGTTGGTCATGCATCGGTTATGCATGTCAATGCCTATATGTTTTTATGCACACACTAACATGGTTATAGTTTTCATGCATGAGATCATGGTATGTGGTTGGCATGGTCATGCATGATAACTAGATGATGGTTGAAATGATGTTTATGTATTGATATGAATATGATTATACATGTATTGTGATAATCTGGTTGATCTTGCAGATTAGATATCTGGTATGGTCATGCATGATAACTAGATGATGGTTGAAATGATGTTTATGTATTGATATGAATATGATTATACATGTATTGTGCTAATCTGGTTGATCTTGCAGATTAAACGAAAGATGACTAGGAAGATGGTAGACTACAGTTCATGACACTCTCCCTATGGATCAGATGAGAAGTGTGGTGTTGGACACTCTTCTGATATAAAAAACACATTCAGAAGCTTGAAGGCAAAAATAAGAAGTTGCAAGGAAGATAATGACAGAATCATGAAGGCATAGGAGAAAAAACTAGAAGTTAATGCAGTAATACTTTAAAATTTGTCAGAATTGTAGAGACAAGGACCACATAGGATTAGCCATGGGTAGGAGGAAAAAACTAATGGGGCATATGGTAGTAGGTCTCATGGTGGGCACATGTCAGATATGGATGGAATGATTTAAGGTGGAAAGCTCTTGGATACTCTGAATAAAAGAGGTGATGGAAATAGGTTCTACTCTAGTTCTGGTTTTGGCAAGAACTATGATCGTCATCGATATCATACTTACAGGAGGAGTGACAAGGGATATTTTCTAGTGGAGGATGCAGAAGCATGACTACTTGGGATGAAGAAATTCTTTGAGTTGCATGAATACACATAGAATATGAAGGCCAAAATAGCTATCTTCAGCCTCAAAGGGAAAGTAGGCATCTGGTGGGAAGATGTGAAGTGAGTTAGAGAGCATGACAAGATACTTGAGTTGGCATGAATTCAAGAGACTTTTTAGGAAGAAGAACTTGTTATAGAGGTACTACAAAAAAGTCAATGAATTATATGAGTTAAGGATGAGATCAATGATAGATGAGGAGTACATGACTAAGTTCATGGAGTTATTAAGGCATGTACTTTATCTTAAGGATGAAAAGGAAAAAGTTTAGAGACTTTTCAATGGATTTCCTTTAGCATTTAGAGATTGAGTTGAGTATGATTAGCCTTGGTCGCTTAAGGAAGTTATTAGGAAATTGAAGCATTGTTACGATCAATCCAATTGCAAGGGAGAATCTTATCAATGTTATAAAGGGAAAGAGAAAGCTAAAGTTAAATGGAAACCAAAAAGAACAAGGTCTTAGGCTGCAAATGAGAAAGAAAATATTGCAACTTACAAGAAGTTTAATGGGTCAAAACATGGAGGGAAGAAGAATAAAGGTGATGGTACAAGATGGTTGTACTGTTGGACATGTGGTAAGGAGTATATTAAGAGGGATTGCCCATAGAATAGATTTATGGTGCATAGGAAGCACAGATAATTGGGGATGTAGGGTAGAGCATTCCACGGATTTATGCAGTGATGAAAAACAAGCAGGAAGATCACCAAGAAATTGTTATCGAGATGGATGGTAAGATTTTTGATCAATTTGTTTCTATTTTGGTTGACCCTGGATCTAATTATAGTTATGTTAGTATTGACCTGGTGGATAAGTGTTGTTTAAATAAAGAAGTGCATGAAAAATATTGTTCAGTGTAGTTGGCTACAGTTACAAAGAAGAGAGTGTATTAGTGGGTAAGAGCTTAAGCATTCATGTTGAATGGTATGCCTACCTCAACATATTTGATAGTATTGTCATTGGGATCATAGAGTATGCTTTTGGGTATGGACTATTTGTATCTTCATAGGACCAACGTGGATTGTTATTATAAGGCCATTGGGTGCTTGGATGACAATGGAGAACAAAGGATCTTGCAAGGTAAGAAGAAGGCAACATTAGTTAGAATGGTGAAATCTATGTAGGCAAAGCATAGTCACAGAAAAGGGTGTGTGCTATTTGGAGGCATATTTCTAGTGATAAAAGTAAGGATGTTGAGGATACGGAGGTATTGAGAAGGTACCCAATCTTGCATCAGTTTTAGTATGTGTTTTCAAAAGATATTTCACAGTTTTCACCTCACAGGGAAGTGGAATTTTCCATTGAGATGGTACTAGGAGCAGTACCAAAATCAAAGGCACCATGCAAGATGAGAACACCAGAGTTAGTATAGTTGAAGTTACAGTTAAAGGAAATCCTTGACAAGGGATACATTAGGCCAAGTGTATCACCTTGATGTGCACCGGTGTTGTTTGTGAAGAAGAAGGATGGTACTCTCAAGAAAAGCATTGATTACATGTAGTTGAACAAGGTAACCATCAACAACATGTATTTTTTGCTGAAGATTGATGACTTGTTCGAACAGTTGAAGGGAGCAACAATGGTCTCGAATATTGATATGAGATCAGGATACCAATAGGTACACATCAAGGAATAGGACATATACAAGAATGCTTTTAGGACCCGATATGGGCATTATGAGTTTGTTGTATTTCCATTTGGTTTGACTAATGGTCCAACTACTTTTATGTGATTGATGAATTGCGTATTGCATCTTTTTTTGGAAAATTTTGTTATTGTATTCATTGATGATATCTTGATATATTCTTAAAAAAAGGAAGAGCATGCTGAGCACTTAGCAGCAATGTTCAGATTACTAAGAGAGCATCATTTGTATGCCAAGCTTATAAAATGTAGTTTATTTCAGATAAAGGTGCATTACTTGGGATATATTGTTTCCAAGGAAGGCATAGTAGTGGATCCAGAGAAGATAAGGGTTATCATGGAGTGGGTGGCTCTTAGAAATGTGGATGAGGTAAGATCATTTATGAGGCTATAATGTTATTATAGGAGGTTGATTAAGAAATTATATCACATCCCATATCCTATTATATCACTGTAGAAGTAAGGTAGTAAATTTGAATGGACAGAGGAATGTGTAGCCCATTTTGAGCAATTGAAGAAGTTGTTGACAAATTATCCAGTGTTAAAGATTGTAGATCCAGAAGAAGAGTTTGTGGTGTGTGTAGACACTTACAAGAGAGGAATTGGTGGTGTCATGATGCAAGAAGGACATGTAATATGCTATGAGTCACATAAACTAAATGAGCATGAGAAGAATTATTTGACACATGATATCGAGTTGGTAGCAATCATCCATGCATTGAAGATGTGGAGACACTATCTTATTGGCAGGAGATTTGTATTGATGAGTGATCAGAGTGGATTGAGGTATCTATTTGACCAATCAAATCTAAGGGACAAATAATCTAGATGGTTTTCCAAGATCAGTGAGTTCGAATTTGAGTTCAAGTACATTAAAGTTAAAGAGAACATGGTTGCATATTCTATTAGAAGGAGGATACAAGTAAATCATGTAGCAGTTATGAGTTCTTATGGGATAGACTTAAATTATCAGATCTTATAGGTGGGACAACAGGATGATAGGTACATGGAGCTTATGCATAGGTTACAGCATGGTATAGGTGGTCAGGGTGTGGACTATCGTCTTACAACAGATGGTTTGGTCAGATTTAGGGACATGATATAAGTGTCGAATGACAGTGAGCTCAAGAAGACTATATTGTGATAGTTTCATGCAAAAACGTATTTAGGGCACCCAGGATACCAGAAGACATTGGCAACGGTGGAGAATTTTTATCATTGTCCGAATCTGAAGAAGGAAGGGGAAAAGTTTGTGGCTAGATTTTTATACTGTCAGTAGGTGAAAGCCAAATGTAAGAATCTAGGTGGACTACTATAGCTGATTTCGATTCCTGAGTAGAAATGGGAGTTCATGTACATGGATTTCATCACAAGTTTACCAAGGAAATGTAGAAAACATGATTCCATCATGGTTGTGGTGAACATGTTGCCTAAGGTAGTGCACTTCATTCCAATGAAGTCTACTTATTCAGCTAGTGATGCGGCACATGTATTCATGAGAGATGTAGTGAGGCTACATGGTGTTCCAAGAAATATTGTGTTAGACATGTATGTTATGTTCACTTCCAAGTTTTGAAAGGAGCTATTTGTAGGTTTTGGGATAGAGTTGGCCTTGAACGTAATTTATCATCCAGAGACAGATGGACAAACAGAGAGGGTCAACAAGATATTGGAGGACACATTGAGGATGTATGTAATGCATTAGTAGAGGAGATAGGAGGAGTACCTTCCATTGGTTGAGTTTGCATATAAAAATGGGTAATAGGAGTCACTGAGGATGAGTCTATTTGAGGCACTCTATGGGCAGAGTTGTAATACTCCCATCAGTTGGAGTGATCTAGTTAACAAGGTGTTGATTAGACTAGACATGTTGTTAGAGATGAAACAGGAAATGCAGGTTATGAAGAAGAATCTAAAGGCATCATAGGACATGAAAAAAATTATGCAGATCGGAACAAGTTGTTTAAGGAGTTTTAGGTTGGGGAACAAGTATATTTTCACATCAAGCCCAAGAAGATCTCCTTGAGGATTGGATTGTGTGACAAGATGGCAACTTAGTTTTGTGGACCTATCAGGATCCTTGAGAGGATTGGACGAATAGCTTATTGACTTGCATTGCCTCCGACAGTGAAATTCCATGATGTTTTCCATTTTTCATGGCTTAAGAAGTATGTTAAAGATGTTAATAATTTGATTGACTAGTTTGTATTGTAGGTGGAGCCAGATGGAGAATTCCAACGAAAACCTTAGTGTATATTGCAAAAAAATATGATCATGCTTCGGAACTGAGTAATCGGGTAGGTTAAAGTGTAGTGGAAGCACTTTGGGCCCAATGAAGCTACATGAGATATGGTGGATTAGATGCGGGATATGTATCCTTCGGTATTCGTTGGTTGAGCAAATGTTTTTGGTATATGTTTTGGTGTGATGTTTTTTTATATGTATATACGTATATGGATGTAAATACCACCATGAGTTGTGCTATAAAGCTCCAATAAGCGGTATGGGTGTCATGTCACTATGGTTGTTATGTTTTTATGTGTCATGTTGGTTTTCTTCTAAGCAAGTTAATCATTGTAAATACTGCATTGAGCTAAGTTATAAATATCCATGGGTATTTTGTTTTTCTTCTCATCAGTATCGTTGGTTGTAGGTCTCATTAAACATTGAGGATGGTATTTCCCCCAAGGGGGAGGGTGCTATAACAACCTTGGTCAAAATTCCATGTAATAAAGTTAATAAAGGAAAAATAATAACCAAGTTCATGGGGCACATATTTGAAGCTAAGTGTTGGGAACAAAATCATAGTGTGGGTGTTCATTTGGGTTATTATTGCTAAGGAAATTGGAAAAGGCCAAGTAACATGCTTTGGGAAGGCATGAGGCATTAGTTGAATTTTATTTATTAAAAGAATTGAAATTAGGAGAAAAGGAAAGTGAAAGGTAACAAGTTGAATGTGAGGAGGAAAATTAAGGAAAATAATGGAAAATTGAAGAAAATAGAGGTCTCATTAATAAAAAGGCTTATGAGGATCAATTGGTACCTTTTTTCAGTTCAGTTTTGGAGCTCTCTATATTCTCTCTCCCTCACACTCTTGGATACTTTGAGAATTCTAGAATTGGATCAAGGAAAGCAAAGGAAGGACAAATAAGGAAAAGGGAAACATATATGGAGCAAGGAAGAGAAGGATCAAGACAACAAGATTACTTGCAGGTATCGATTTGCATGTGTCATTTCTTTGCTATATTTGGAATGCATAGTACATGCATGTGAGTATTTGGTCCTATTACTGTCATTGGCATGGGTTTTTCTAGGTGTGACAAATATTTTCAGCCTTTCCTTGTCATTTCTGAATATCTATGCTGTCATGGGTTCTCTTTTATTTGGTTACACTATATTGTTGGATAGTTTTGAAATTGAGTGGGGTAGTCTCTGAAGAAGAACACAAGCCCTAGGAATCCCTAGACTAGAGAAGGTGGGATTGCGGTAAAGCCAAATTTTATGTACCTCGATGGGCCTAGGAATCCTTGATTGGTAAATGGTAGGATATACAGTAAAGCCTGGATGGTGGAGTCTCGATTAGGCCTAGGAATCATCGAGTGTTGAATGCTGGGATATACGAAAAAGCTTAGAGACTAGGAGGAAAACGTATTCCTCATGGTGTAGGTGGAGAAATCTGGTGGCATCCATGCTTGTTTAGTTCCTAGTGATCTGGTGGGGATTGTGGTAAAGAATAAGGAAACTTGGATTGGTTTTGTTGTGAGTCTTCATGCTTGGAATATGGCGCATGGGTGATTGGATGAAAGAAATATTTGGTTCAGCTAATCTACGGTTGGGTGGTTCGTGGAAGTCCCAGACTGGTGAGCTCCAGTATTGTAGCAATAATGCTACAACTCTTGGGGCTTCCTGTCTCTTAATTTTATCAACCCGGTAGTTCGTACAAACTTGGAAGCGGCGGTGTTATATGCACAAGTACTAGCTCTTGTCGCAGCTGTCACTTGGTCAGCTGGCACAAGTCCGCTAGGGCTGAAGCCAACTTCTATAGGCTCTCAGAAGAATCTTTCTAATTGATGGACGAAAGCTAATCTCAAAGGAAAGCTACTTTAATTGACAAAAATGAACCGAAAGCAAATCAAAGCATGTAAACCTAGGAAACCCTAATTTAACTAGTCTGACCTCTACAATGCAAGGAATGTAAATGCAACTTCTACCAATGCTGTCATTACCTCTAATAAGTAAGAATGCATGGATCTAAACTACTTGCATCATGAAAGTTATGTTTTTGTATTTTTCCTTTAAGTATGTGGAATGATTGTGATCTTGTGCTAACTAGGGTTTGGTTGTGCAGATGGGATGGAGAAGGAAGGAAAGTGTGGGACAGGTTGGGGAGGCTAGGAGAGGTCCCTAGGGATCCTTAGCATCCATCCACAGAGGTTCCTCGCATTCAGATGCTCAGCAACCGAGAGAGTGGCCTCCTACAGGATGCCTGCAGAGGATCCTACAGGATACTCTGTTTTCTACAGGATGTCTACAAATGGCTACAGGATGACCTACCGTGAGTGTTTGAAGTGATGGAGGAGTGATGGAATGATAGGGGGAGATGTGTAAGGTAGGAATAAGGCTGGTGACGGCTCAGAAGTTGGAAAATCAGATGAAGGAAGAGTGTATGCAATGGTTTGATGATTGGAAGGATGGAACCAACGAAAGTTGAAGGAGATGGAGCTATGTGGGAAATGAGAGAGTTGGAGGGTAAATGAGTGAGACAGAGGTTAAATAGAACTTGAGGAGGTGATGAAGATGATAGAGATGCCCTGCACAATGCTCATTTAAACGAATCAATGAATTCTTGCAAACAAACCAAGTCCTAGCTAACTTAATCTAATTGTCAATGAAATAAATGAATAGCAGCTTTGTTTGGAAAGAGAACCATGTACTTCACGTGAGAAAGAGCATTCCAAAAGATCTAAATGCATAACAAACTCCTACCAATCGATTCTAAGCATAAAAAGCTACGTTACCCATCAAAACCAACTACCATAACAAAGCAAGATCTAAAGAGCAGATTTTTATTTCAAGAACGCAACAAACACATAAAGATACACAAGGGAGGTACTGGGCGCTTGAGATGGGCCGAACCCCAAGAGCTACAGCCTCCCATGAAAGATTTAGAGCTGGTACAAAGCTAGATCCATCTTTATTAATCAAGAAATGAAAAGTACATCAAAACTGTCCATAAGGAGAGCTTGAGAATGAGCTGAAAGCAAAGCTAATCCATGGCCTAAAAATCGAACTACAAGCTAGCTAACTAATGGCTAAAACAAAATGACTAACTAGCTACAAAAATGACTACCAACTAGCTAACCCAAATGAGGCCCCAAGCCTTCTTATTTATACAATTTGAGGACCCAACAATCCTTCTAAAAGTTAGGGACTTGGCTGCCCAAGACTTGTAGTTAACAGCAGTCCAACTTGACTTGCTTGGCTGCCCTTGAGCTCATTGATTTGGTGGCCTTTGAACTCCGAGCTGATGGTGGAGAATTCGAGGTAAGGGTCCATAAATGAGGGGGACACCTTCCTACAAATCCTCTAGCTTGTTATCCCACGAATTTGGCTGCCAAGTGCTCATTAAGACCTTCAATTTTGTCTCCAAGTTGACCAACAAGGCTACACAAAGCACCCATTAGACTTGTTGGCATAATGACTAACCAAATTCACTCTATTAACATAAAAATAATAAAAAACATGCAATAAACAAATGCGAATGGTGGATTAAGTTAAATTAGGAGGTTGGATGAGCCCAAATATTTGTCCATTTTTGCAGCTCATCACAGACCTGGCTGACTTATGCATTCATTAATAAGATCTCATTCTCCTTAGTATTTCATGTGTAAATATTTGGGTCATATGTGATTCTTATGGATGCTATACCCTTTTTATTTTTGTTGGTTATATGTTGGTTATGAGTATGTTTTATGATAAACTTGATGTATGGCTCTCATCATGTTTTTATTTTCAAATGAATGTACAATTAATATATGACCTAATAGATGATAATTCAACTATTCGGATAGAGAAACAATGCTTCTTTATGAATCTCATGTAAGTATGAGACCCCTATGCTCATATCTGTTGTTATGACCTGTAGATTACATATTGGTGACATTTTTTTACGAAATTCATGTAATGGATAGTAGGGGCTAGATCAAGTAATTATACCAATTATTTCATTATTAGCCTTATTCCATTATAATTTATCATTTCTAAAAGTATCGTGAAGTTATGGGTAGTGGCTTGAGACCTAGCCCTTAAAAAGTGGCACAGAATCTAGGGTCGTTGGCTCAAAACTGCCTAAAAAAGTCCACAGTCATTGGCATGCCTTGCCGTGGGAGGGACTGGAAGGCCTTAGTAGCATACATGTCTTTTCATGGGATCGACTGAGGGACCAAATAAATGAAATTTCAAGTTGTCTTTGGTCACCTAGAAGGGTTGGTTGGCTCTTGAAGGTTCTGTAGCATGTGTGGAAGGTTAGAATGGTTTTGTTTTGTTGGTTCCACTTATTTAATTGTAAACAGTGAGTTGAATCACATCATAATAGCCTCTTGTCACATGTTTACCTCAGTGGACTGGTTAACTTGGGTAAATATGGGAGGAGGGTGTTACATAAGGATCCGGTAACATGGATACTCCATATGGAGCAATATTTTGATATTCATGATGTGAAACAAACACAAAAGGTATGCATTACATCTTTATATTTAGAATCCAATCAGTTTTTATGGTATCAATGGTTTTGTTCTCATATACCACTTGTCACTTGGTCAAACTTTATGGAGAAAATGATAGCACATTATGATGATACAAATAGCAACACCTTCTTTAGCCAATTAATAAATCTCAAACAAAAGGGTTCAATGGCAAAGCACATTGATGACTTCCAAAAATTGAATATTAGGGTAACTAATATTCTAGAGGATCATAGGATTGATGTCATCATAGGGACACTAAAGGATAACATCCAACATGAAGTTCGCCTTTCATAACCTGATTCATTGGAGAAGGCATTTAGGATGGAAAAAAAAGTTGAAAGAAAATAATGCAATAATGAAGTCTACCACTCATAACTAGAATGATGGAAGTGTTGTTGCTCCTAACCACAAAAATTGGATGAAAAAGCAGTAAAAGGGATTTGTTACAGTTGTGATAGAAAATACACTAAAGGTCATAAGTGTGCTGAGAATAAATTATTTTACATAGATTGTGAAGAGGAGGAAGAAAAGGAACAAGAAACATCAAAAGAAGAAGATATACATTAGGAATCAACCCCAAAGAAAGAAGAAATGAATATGATCATATCTTATAATCAATTGGCGGGAATTACCACTGCTCAAACTTTGGAGATAGAAGGATATATCAAGAATAAAAAGGTAATAGTGTTGATTGATTCAGGTAGAACCCATAATTTTATTCATTGTAAGATATCCAAGGAATTTGATTTCTTTCTATATCCAACCCCAAAGTTTCAAGTGATGGTTGCAAATGGAGGAATTATAAATTACTCTGGAAAGTGTTATAATATCAAGCTAACCAGGGGGGATATGTACTGAATAGTATAATGCTTTCCATTCTGATGGGTGGTGTTAATGTTGTACTAGGAGTCCAATGGTTACAATCTTTGGGGATGATAGCTTTTAATTTTCAAGAAGTTTTCTTGAATTTTTTTTGGAAGGAAAGAAAATTTAATGAAGAGGTATCATAGGGAAACTAGGAAAGATAATCAACACTAATGGCATGAAAAATCTTCTGAAGAAAGAAAAATGGGGTTTAATTGCACAATTATGCTCACTAGAGGTTCAAACATCGAAATCATCTATTCATCCAGATCTCCAAAAAATTTTCGACAATAATTCCAAGGTATTTGAGACACCCAAAGGACTCCCACTTATTCATGATCATTTCAAGCTATTCATTTGATTCCAAGAAGTGTTCCTCCAAATTTCAGGCCTTACATATATCCCTATTCCCAAAAGAGTGAAATTGAATGTATGGTTGCATAAAGGCTAGAGGTTGGTATAATTCAACCTAGTCAAATTTGTTTCTCTGCTCCAGTAGTATTAGAACACAAGAAGGATGGATCATCGCATATGTGTTTGGATTATAGGGAGCTCAGAAAGCTCACTAATAGAGATGAATTTTCTATTCTTATCATTGATAAATTGTTGGATGAATTACATGGAGCGATTTTCTTCTCCAATATGGATCTTTGTTTAGGGTATCATCAAATTAAAATGAAGACTGAAGACATTCAGAAAACAACATTCGCAACTCATGAAGGTAATTATGAATTTTTGGTTATGCCTTTTTGCCATACTAATACACCTTCCACATTTCGAGATTTGGTGAATTCTTTTTTCAAACCATTAGAAAATTTTTGTTAGTATTTTTTAATGATATAATAATCTACATCAAGTCTTGGAAGGATCATGTTAAACATGTTAACAGGGTGCTCAAACTACTGGAGGAGAAACAATTATATGCAAAAACCTCCAAATGTTTCTTTGGAGTACAAGGGGTGGAATATTTGGGTCATATTGTATCTCATGACAGTTTTAAGGTAAACCCTAACAAAATTAAATCCATTAAGGAATGGAAAATCCCCACAACCATAATGCATATTTGAGAATTTATTGGGTTGATAGGGTATTTCTGCAAGTTCATTAAGAATTATGGGAGAATAGTAGCACCTCTAACAACATTACTGAAAAAGATGCATTTTTTTGGACTCTAGAAGCAACTAAGTCCTTTGAACATCTTAAAGAGTTAATGTTCCAAGCAACAGTCTTAGCTACGCTAGACTTCACAAAAACCTTTATCATGGAATGTGATGCCTCGAGCAATGGAATTGGTGCTTCTTTAATGCAATAACAAAGACCCACTGCTTTTGAAATTCGTCTAATCAGGGGAAAGTATTTACAAAAACTTATTTATGAGAAGGAAATGTTGAAAATAATACACACACTAAAGCAATGGTGACCTTACTTAATGGGAAGACACTGCAAGGCCAAAACACATCATGATAGCGTTAAATACTTTTTGGAACAAATATTATCTTCAGAAGAGAAACTGATCCAGGTGGATACTGGTGGCCACCTTCCAAGTCCACTTGGACCCCCACCATTGTTTGTTTCAGCTTTTCAATTTCCTTAATTGTAGTACAGTTTACTATTTTTAGCAATTTTTCAGATCTCGAACTTCTGGAGCTGTTTCGAGGCACTTGTTATCACCCAGGTTGTTCCCTTTGACTCCCAAGGGAATACGGCTGGGGTAACCACTAACCAATCTTTGGATTACAGTTTCTAGCCACCCTGTAATCAGAGAGGGCTCTCTCTTTATGATTTGTCTCTGTTTTGGTAGTATTTTAGGCTAGCTATGATGTTCAGGGTTTTTTTTTTATGTTTTGGTTGAGGGATGTCTTCTGCATCTAAGGTGTAAGTTCTCAGGTAGTATTAGTCCATTGGGCAATGGAGTTTGTGGCTACAAGTTGACTGAATATTGAGTTGAGTTACTGAAATTACAAGGCCATTTAAATATCTCATGGAACAAATCTGAAATTGTGATTATGAGGTGTGTTCAACCAGTGAAAGGCAATTTAAGAGATTTTCACTAAGCTGGGTGTGAGAAAGGGATATGTTGCACAGGAGCAAACTTGAATTCCTGAAACAACAATCACTGTGAAAGTATATAGTTTAAAAGTGCAGCAATTAAGAATTACACCTTTATAACTGTAACTGAAGAAAACATTTGTAATAGCATAAATTGAGTCTAGAGTAATCTGTGATTAAATCCTAGAACTATTCTTTTTCTTTGCCATTAACTGTGAAACACAGAACATGAATGAGCTATGAAAAGATGACAACACACATAACTAAGATTTTGAAGAAAACTTATTGATTCATGAAACATGCAGGAATCCTGTAACATTCAGCAAAACACCACAATGACTCAGATAACACAGAGCTTTGGAAATTCCTTCAGC
This sequence comes from Pinus tabuliformis, assembly GCA_031772625.1. NCBI lineage: Eukaryota > Viridiplantae > Streptophyta > Pinopsida > Pinales > Pinaceae > Pinus > Pinus tabuliformis. The sequence goes on from CM062818.1 coordinate 1,292,465,146, forward strand.
TTTTGTATTAATAGTATGGAAAATTTACAGCATCAGAAGCTCTTGAAGAGAGATCAACAACAACCCCTCCAAGATTATGCGAGGGGGGAATATATACAATTGGTCATACAAAATATCTGGAGTCTTGAGTCATTCTAGAAATGAATACGTTCACCCACTTTTCAAGATAGTAGATAAGAAAGTTATTACATCATTTAATACAAAATAAGTGCTCTTTATGTATGTCAGAAGATATTTTGACCTTTGGAGGCCACTGAGTCGGTCTGAACGTTCTGCTTTAACTCTGGAAAAAGTGCCTTTATGGCTGTCGTGCTGTAGTTTTTTGGCCCTGTCATCTGTAGCTGTCAATATTGCTTTATTGGCCGATTAGTTCTGCTGAGTTGGCCCAGCCTTTTCCTTTTCATGCCTGCTGGTCTTGTCAGATTTTCCTGTGCATGATCACCTATGAATTTAAATGAAAATTTGATTTACAGGCTCTGGTTTATAATATCATCTGTATTGCCTTAGTCCACCATTCCTGTGTGGGCAACTGATGTCTCAGAATTGCATCCAAAGTCTCATCTGCCTCTGTATATTTGTAGAAGTTTGGAGGCACTTCAAACAGATGCTTGATCTCATTCATGATAAAAAATAAGTTTTCTATCCTATTATAGAGACTTTGCCCTGTAGCTAGCCCTGTTTCCTCTGAGGTGCTGGGCCTTTCAGTGATCTGATTTGTGGCGAATGTGTTGACCCTCTTGGCATACTACTCATGTGTAAGTAGCCTTCCTGCGCTGTTCAGTAAGCTAGGGAGACCTCTGTTTTGCAATGCCACATATTTGTCCATGAATCTATTGACCTTTGTCTGCATGTCCTGGGTCCTTCTCTCTAGTGTCTGCACCAGGATTCTTAGTGTTAGGACCCTCTTTACTAATAAAATAGTCTCAGTCCTATTGGAGATCCCCATAGTTGCTAACTGAGCACTTGTTCTATTATTAAGCACATTGATCATCCTGTTGGCAACTTCAGGCATATTGCCTAGAGAGGCCCTTGATCTCTGAATTTCCCTCTGTGCTTTTGCAATGAGCTCCAACTGTTCATGAATTGTCTCAATATACTGCCATTGATCAGTGATGGATTGGCCAATAGCACTGTCTTGAGCTCAGCCACTACTTTATCCAGTTTGAGCTCCTTCTCCAGCTCCTTTATCCTGTCTTTGAGGGCTTTTATTTCCCTGCCCTTTTCTGCCACAGTCTGCTTGGATTTATCATATCTTTCATTTACCTTGGCTAAATTCTCCCTGGCCTCATTTAATTCTGTCATTTGGGCTTCCAGGGCCTGAATCTCATTTCTCAGCTTTTGCATGTCCAGGCTTGGGGCCTGCTCTGTTGTTGGTGGTGGTGCTGAGGTAGAAGGTGCTGCCTGTTCTGTTTGTTGAGTGAGGGGAGCAGTAGTTGGAGGAGCTTACTCAAGGTTAATTATTTCTGGAGGAGGCTAAAATGATTGACCTCCTTCCTTTTGCTGTAATGATGCTTGTAATGCTGCCTGTGCAGCCTCTGATTCTCCCAACTTCTCTTGAGTCTGGATCAGCTGTTTGTATAAAGACACCAGCAAAGCTGTCGCATCTTGATCATGTCACAGCTGGGCAACTTCTTCCGTTTGAGGGTGAATAGTTGCTGGGATTTTGATCTTTTTCCTCAAAGCTGCCATGTCTGCATCCCTTAATTTCAATATTTCTTGTATGCCCTTGATGTCCTTGGGGTCATGCCCAATCTCTAGGATTATATCTTCTAAGGCCCTGATCCTGTTGTCCTTTGCTTGAGAGGATGCTCTCTCCAACTCAAGTTGGGCAGTTGTATTATTTAGGCTATTTTCTAGCCTATAATTATCCAATGTCTTATCTGCCAAGGAGGCACACACCATCTCACCCGTTTGCTTATGCAATTCGATTTTGTCCATTGGGTGGATGTCCTTGGCAAGGACCTCAAGATTGGTCCTCAAGTAGTCTGAAGGGGACATTGGTTGCAATGCAGTTGGCATGAAATGACTCATGATCATTTTGCCTTCATTAACGTCATATGCAAACATCAGTCTTTGCTGGTTAGTGGGAGCCATTTTCAACAAATGATTATATAGTTGTATTTTTATTGGCTCATTCCTCCTCTTTATGTCAATGAACTGTTGTTTGATGCTCAGTTCACCTTCTCTCTACTGGCTTGAGGAGCTGACTTCTCCTCCCACTATCCTCTCTTGTTCCTGCTGGAAGGAACTTGCAGAAGCCTCCAAGCTAGGTGGGCCCATGCCCAAAGATTGCCCTATAGGCATTTCTTCCTCTGAGAAGGGAGTCATTCTATGTCTTTTCTCCCCATGAGTTGTTGATGTTGTGAGGGGAGTCTCTCTGTCCCTCTTTCTGCTTATGTCTTCTTTCTGTGGGGTTTGGAGGACTGAGGCCTCCACTGTTGTCTCCTGCCTAGGAGGCACAATTTGTTGGGGCTGCTGCTCAGTGGAAATTGCGGCCTGTGATATATTTTCTTGCTGCCCTGATTTCTCCTTTTCTTGCTACTCCTCTTGTTGCTGTTGTACCTGTTGTTGTTGCTGCATTTCCTGCTGCTGTGCCTACTCATGCTGCATCTCTTCATGGTGCACCTCTTCATGAGGTGGCTGTTCTGGTTCCATTTCCTTTTCCTTGCCTTTGGTAGAGGTTTTCCTAGTAGCTTTGGTTGTTTGCTGATTTGCTGTGGAGGAAGATGCAGCTGCTCCCACTTGAGTGCCTGGAAGAGCAAACACCTGTGCACAAAGCTCCAAGTCAGCCATCTTTTGGATATTTCTAACTGCTCTTTGATTTAATTCTTCTTGTGTAGCAGCCTCCTCTAAGGTTCCTCTCCTCCACTTAGTTTGATTTGCATACTTTTCTATGTGAGGCAACCTTACATGGTCATATCCGGACAGCCTATATTTGACCCTTCTTAAAGTTATGAAGTGATTGGGGTCATAAGGTTTCCAAAGGAAACTGGTCTGTAGGCCAAGGGATCCTAACATGCTGTCGACTTCTTGCCAACCTTCCTCCCTTTTGTTGTAGATGAAGTGGCCTAATTGGTTTCTCACCTTGAGCTGTGCTTTCTTGCCTTTGCCTGAAAAATGTAGCATGTCAGCATTCCCAAATTTCCTGAAATATTCAAGGGCAAATAATCTCATAGGCACATATCTGGGAAATCTGTATGGGGGCAGCTCACACCCATATATTCTGATGACTTTGTGGTGTTGGTAATAGTACCAATCCCCGATGTTGTATGCCTTGGACAATTGAAGAATCCTCTGCATCTCATCAGTCAGCCTAGGAGGAGGTGAGCTCATGAGCAGAGACATGGCTGGGTGGATGAAGAGGTCTATAAATTCACAATAAGTGTATGGAGAAACAGATCTGCAATGGAAAGCAGAGGACCAATACACCACTGACCTTGGATTTCCTTGTGCATCCACTCTCTTCATAGCAAAGTGGAACTTCTCATGTTGATAATACAAAATCAAGTGGTAGATGTAAGAGGTGTATCTGAACACCCTTTCTCTTGCCAAGTTCATTAATTGCTCATGTATTTTGTCAGATATGTAGGTGGCATAGTCATAGCAGATTGGAGACTTGCCAGGGGTAAACCTGAGCATCATCACCAGCACAGTCTCATCAACAAACTTAATAGAATTATAGCCCAGAATGGGGCTGATCATATCTACAAGGTCCCTGCCCAATTGGTTGAGGTAAACATGAGAAATGGGAGGGTACTTCACGGTGTCAGACCCTATGTACAACTGATTTAGTTTGGTGATCTGGGCATCTGTCACTTTGGCTCCTTGCTTTATCAGATAAGCCAGTGATAAAGGGACTAATTTCTTCTCAGTTTTGAAATGGAGCATCTCTCTGATGGCTTCAGGGGTGACATAGAAAACAACTAAGCCTGAAGGTTCAATCACAGCCCTCTGAGTGGCGTCATAGGATTCAGCACATAGGTGGATTAGGTCAGGAAACTGGTTGACCTGAGGGAGTTTGAATAGAGGGAGGAAAGAATCCCAAATGCCCAACACATCTGTTCCAGCCTCATGTTTAATCTTCAACTCATTCAGCAAGTGAATGTGGTACTTGTTGTGCATTAGCATTTCTTCTGCTATCTGATAATCCAGGTCTGATAATGGCTACCAATCCAATTGTCTTTGAGGGGCATTTAAAGTGGAAACATTCAAGGCTACAGGTGCTACTGGAGTATCCATAGTTAGTTTAGGATTCTGCTGTATAATCTGGTGTCACTGTGCAGAGTAATACAGAAGAGTATTTTTTGAAAAAGAAAAGGTGAATTACTGAGGAACAGAGGATAGAATGGTCAATTGTAGCAATTGAAATACTGCTCAAGGCTTTGATGAGACAAATACTTGGCCTTAAACTCTTTTTCACAGCAAATCAGTGCAGCTTGGACTTCCCGTTCACAATTGCGCGAACAGAATGCAGGCTCTATGAAAACTTGGGTAAACAAGGCCTAGGAGGTGAATTTCGACCTTACAGTTGCAAATGGAGACTAGGTACAGGGGATTTGCCGACAAATTATGTGTTTTTCACTCTTTTAAGCTTTGTTTTAGACAATTCTAGATACAACCGAGCACAGGGGAGGCGAATTTGATAAATACCTGGTAAATTTGCTTGGCAATGGTGACAATGCAGGCGGATTTGGCACGCCAATGGTATCCAGGTTGAATTCAGTAGGTTGGCGATAGTTTGGATGTAAATTACATGCAGAGGAAACAACAGTTGTTTATGCGAAAAGTGCAAAAAACACGGCTTTTTGGCCAAAATATGGATTTTTTGGGACACTGGCGCCTTTTTGGATGACGTCAGCATGACGTCATCAGGTGGGGTCAAGGTCGGATGACGTCAGAATGACGTCATCAGGTGACGTGGCGGCTTAAGAGTGGTCCACGGGTACGATGAGGTGACGGACAGGTGGAGCAGATGGAGAACGGGGCGTTGACACGGCGATGACGTAGCAATGACGCTAGCCTAGCGGGTTAACGGAAACCGGAAGCGGTAAGCGGTTTGATATCGCACCGCCCTCTATACGGAAGCTGAATTGTCAGAGGGGGCTCTGATACGATGTGGGGGTGACGCGTGGCAGAGGCCTGACGTCACCCTCTGACAAATATCGGAAGCTATTCTTCGGACGTCGGAGCCGCTCCGATATTCATGTGGGCCGTCGAATGAAAAGGGCCCGATCCGACGGTCGACGGATCGTTGAGGTGGCCGGACGATACGGATGGGGGGCGGGATTAAAATAATATTTCTTTTGAGATTTGCGCCCGGCGGGAACCTTAGGAATTTGGCAATTTATGTGGTTTTTTCAATGTTTTTCTTATAAAAAAAGCGGATAGTGCTAAGACTTTGGATAAATGGAAAAAGTGGGTTTTATATGTATTTTGCAAATAAAGCGGGTTAGGGATGTAAATGGGGGTTTTTCACAAGGTTCTTTTGCAAATGAAAGGTTTCATGGTATAGAAAACTTCTGAAGGGGGAAAGAGGGGTGAGGCTTAGGGTTCTTAAGCTGACTAGATGTCATTTTTATCCCTGATAGTGAACATATGGCTATAATGCCAAGGGGGTGGGATATTTATAGAATACTTGGGGTTTATACACTAGTGTTTATAATAATAGGGAAAGGGTAATATAGGGGATTTAAATAATAAGAAGTTAGGGGTTAATATGAATGGAAGAAGTGAATGAGGGGTGAAATCACTAAGTTTATGTGAAGATAACTTAGCTTAGGGAGTAGATCAAAATGAAAATATTTTTAGACAAGAAATGTGGCTTTTAAAGGAATAAGAACCACCATAAAACCTCAAATTCTTCCATGAATCTCAATTGAACAAGGGATGTTAGTAATGAATGTGAAAGGGGAAAATGTGAAGTTAGACATGCTCCTTTGCTTTGCTGCAACATGATGGAGAAGAAGACCTTCTCAATCCATTGATTTTCCTTTGTGAATAGGTTAGCACACATTCAATTGTAAGGAATGACATTTCTGCAACCCCATCTGCCTACCCATCTACTTGCCTAGAAATTTTTTGTTTCTTCATGGAGGGTGCACTTAGACTTGCAGACCCTTATGTGCCTTTTCTTTTCTTTGGCTTTTTCCTTTTGATTTTCTATCCAAGGCTACCCTTATTGCTTCCAAGGTCCCAGATTAAGCAGTTAGGAACCTCAATTCTCTACCTAAGCTACTGGTCTGCCAAGATTAAACAGTTTGGACAGACTTCTTTCTATATTCTACAACAGAAAATTGAAACATGGCATGATCCAGATTAGGCTGTTGGACCACCCATCAAAACTTAATCAACATGGAGCTATATACACACCTTGTCTCCTTTTGGAAATATGGGATCTTTGTATCACCAAAGCAGAGCATATTTGGAACTTTCTTTGCCAATCATGAAATATGAAACCTATTGGTATAGGTAGATAATAGTGGCTCCACATGGGGATGGATTTTCCATTCGAAAGGCCAAGAACAGCAGGTCAGAATGCCTAGGCCCTTGACTACTTTTACTAAAACTTGAAGTATGCTGCTTTGACATGCCAAATTGTACTCTTCCCATCTTGGTAGATCTCTGAACTCATTTGCCTTTTGCTGATAACTAATGAAACCTGAGAAACTGCATTTTTACATTTTAATAGAAAGTAATCTATATACCTGAATATGTACAAGGGAAACTTCGGCTGCACTTATGGATAGTAGTCAAAATAGTGCTTCAACATCCTGCCATTCGCAGGACCTTCATCCAAATCAGCTTCATCAAGACTTTTAAGGAAATAAGTATTGTTTCCCTGTACTGCTTGGACAGAAAATGGTCCTCTCCAAAGGGAGTCAAATTTTCCATGTTTTCCCTTATCTTCTCTTCTTGAATCCCACTTGAGGACTTTGTCACCAACGTTGAAATCTTCTGCCTTTGTCCTTCTGTCAAAGGCTTTCTTTAACTTTTCTTGTAAAACTTGAACTCTGCTGTAAACTTGGTCTCTAGTTTTCTGCAAACATATTATTTGATTTACCCTTCTTTGCATATCATTTGGCTCAGCTTGACTCTCTTGAAGTAATTTCATGACAGGGATTCCCAGTGATGAAGGAAATTTGGCTTCTAATCCATAAACTAACTCATATGGGCTGATCCCAATTGATCTTTTGGTTGTTAGTCTATCTTCCCATAAGGCATTCACAAGCTTCTTATGCCAATTCTTCTTATTTTCTTCCAATACCTTCTTTATGATGTTCACAAGGCTTTTGTTTGATGATTCAGCAAGGCCATTTCCTTGGGGATAATATGCAGTAGAATGGCCCAAGGTAATGTGAAATTTGTGACAGAAATTCACCATCTTCTTAGATCTGAAGGCAGCAGCATTGTCTGTTATTATTTTATCAGGACAACCAAATCTAGAAAGAATATTGGTCTCAAGGAACTGAATGATAGTGGAATCATTTGCTTGTCTGCATGGAACAGCTTCAATCCATTTAGTAAAGTAGTCTGTAGCTGTTAGAATCCATCTATGTTGGCCTAAAGATGAAGGGTGAATTTCCCCAATGAAATCCAAGCCCCATTGTTGAAAAGGTCTCTCTGTTGCAATAGGCCTCAAAGGAAGTGGCAGTAACTTTCTCTTTCCCTCAAACACTTGACAATTGTGACAAGAGGTAGTGAATTTCCTGACATCAGAGAAAACAGTGGGCCAATAATAACCAGCCCTCAAAATCTTATCCACAGTGGACTTCCAATACAAGTTTCCACCACAGTCACCTGCATGAAATTCTTTGGTGATATTGTTAGCTTCATTTTCAATTAGGCAGTTTAACAGTATACCTTCATGGTTTTTCCAAAGCAAATTGCCTTCCATGACACAAAATCTTGAAGCTTTCATTTTTAGGAACCTACACTTAGTTCTGGACAATCCTGGTGGAGCACACATGTTTTGTAACACATAACATATATCAGAGTACCAAGGGGATTGTTCAAAGGCTACATTGATCTTTGGAGTCGCCAGCTCCGGTTCATTGTCCAGCTGGTTTATGTCTAGGGCTTGGAAGTTTGCTTCTGTCATTAGTTTGGCCAAGCCTTGCCCTTTTATCAGTTTTGTTGGTTTTATCTCAGTATCAAATTCCAAGATGTTGGCAATCCATTTTCCTCTTCTACCTTCCAATTTTTCTTGAGTGAGAATGTCTTTAACAATGGGACTTGGCACATAAGCTATGACGTGGGAATAAAGGATGTAAATCCTAAAGTCTTTAATGGCCTTGACCAAAGCATAAGCTTGTTTCTCCATGATTTGATATTTCATAGGTGCATCTCTAAGAGCTCTGCTAAAGAAAGCAATGGGTTTCTCATTTCCTTGGTCATCTTTTTGTAATAAAACAACAGCGATGGTATGCTGGGAGGCAAAAGAGAAGATGATAAATTCTCTGTCAAATTGAGGATTTGTTAAGACTGGAGTTTGGGTAAGGGCCAATTTTATACCTTAAAAGGCTTGATTTTCCTCAACTGTCCATTTCACTTTTGAATCCTTCTTTAGCATGTTATTTAGTAATCTTATCAATTCTGCTAAGTTTGGGATAAACCTTCTCAAGAAGTTGATCTTACCCAAAAAGGCTTGCAATTCTTTGATGTTTCTTGGGTGGGGCATTTGTAAGATAGCTTGTATCCTGTCCGGGTCAATTCTTATGCCATCCTTAGAAATGATATGTCCTAACAACTTACCTTCTTCCAAACCAAATAGAGACTTCTTGGGATTCAAGGAAATTCCATATTTCCTACATGTTAAGAGAATCTGTCTCAAATGCTTCAAATGTTCTTGGTCTGATTTTGAGAAAGGTGTGAGGTCATCTAAATAAATGACAAGAAAGTCATGAATCTCCTTGGCAAAAGCAATATCCATTGCTCTTTGAAATGTTGCCCCTGCATTTTTCAATCCAAAAGGCATTTTTACATATTTGAAAGTTCCCCAAGGGGTTGTGAAGGCAGTTTTGTCTTGGTCATCAGGGTGCACTAGGATTTGATTAAAACCTGAGAATCCATCCAGTAATGAGATCCTTGATGCTCCTACCACTCTTTGGAGAATGTGATCCATCTTAGGTAGGGGATAGTTGTCTTTGAGGGATACTTGGTTTAGGTTTCTGAGATCAACACAAAGTCTTATTTCACCAGTTTTCTTTCTGGTGGGCACCAAATTTGAGATCCAATCAGAAAACCTGATTGGTGCTATGATACCAGCTTTAAACATTTTTTGTACCTCTTCCTCAATTGCAGGGAGAAGCATAGGGTTTATTCTTCTCAATTTTTGCTTAAATGGCTTTTGATTTGGCTTGAGAGGGATGGTATGTTGGATAACAGAGGTGTCATAGGATTTTAGGTCCTCATAACTCCATGCAAAGACATCTTGAAACTCTTTGAAAAGGTCAATGTATTTGGGCTTTTGATCAGGGGGTAGGGAAGCAGATAATTTTATTATCTTGGGCGTTTCCATGGTTCCAATGTTTCATTCTTCAATGGCAGAGTTAAGGGGCTGCATTTTTTGTTTTCTTGGGACATCATTTGAATCAAAGATATCCTCTAGTGGAGTTAGGCCTGTTGGAAGAAAATTGTCTTTCAATTGTATTACTTCAGCCTCAGCATCAGCCACTTCTTCACTACTGATTTGTTGAATTTTTTGTATATTGTCTTTGTTAAAAATTGTTGGATGTAGGATTTGGTGAGCTGTCTTAGGTGATATTGGCTTGTTTTTCAGTTTACTCTGTATTTGTGATTGACTTGCTCTTTCAATTATTTGTGATTGACTTGCTCCCTCAATATCAATATTTAATCCTGCAAATAATTGTTGCAGGGTCAGGAAATTATTTATTTGTGCATCATCTTCAAATACTTGCCAGTCCTTGACATTGTTTGGGACACAAGGTCTGTGTTTTACCTCAGCTGTAAAGCAATGGTGGGGCTCAAAAGGTAACTTGCAAGTGCTTGCAAATGTGGCCAAGCTATGAGCATGCAGGTTATGGGTCCTGGGAATCTTGGCAATTTGAAATTCAGTGAAGGACTGTAGTAGTTCAGCAGCAACAGATCTATAAGATCTCAGTCTTTTATCATTAGTAACAAAATTTCCCTTTACCTGTTGGATAATCAAGTCCGAATCTCCCATAATTGAAACTTTTATGGCTTGTAAGGATTTTACTAGCTTAAGGCCTAGCAAGAGAGCTTCATATTCTGCCATGTTATTAGTGCATCTGAAATTTAGTCTATAGGCTCGGCCTTCTGCATGATTGTTCTGCTTGTTATGTATCCAAACCCTAGCTCCTGCCCCTAATTTGTTAACTGACCCATCAAATTCTAAAAACCATAGGTTCTCTTTTTCTAGGGGAAATTCAATAACTTCTCTGTGATCTGGGATAGTGAGTTGAAATTCTAGTTTTTCACTTGTTTTGTCTTCTAGGACAGTCTGATCACTTGATTGAATCAGCTTGATTTCTAGAGCAGCAGCTTGTTCATTAATGTCCTGATCTTGTTCAAGTGTTTTGGTTTCTTGATCATTTGTAAGACCTGAATTATCATTGAAGAGAATATATGAATCTATATCGGAATGGACAGCATATATGGGAAAGTTTTGAGGTTTTTCTTCACTGCTGACCATGTATTTCATAAGTGTTTCTCTGTATAGTCTTTTTGGTTGCCCAAAGACAGAGATGGTTGCATATGACATGTCTAGTTGTAGGGAACCTTGGAGTTTAGCCCCCCATGATCTTGATAACAACATCCCATATTTAGGTGGGATATCAGCAACCACAACATCCATGACAATTGTTTTATTTGGGTACTGAACAAGGGACACACATAAGTCTTTTATCAAGCCTAGACACTTGACTTGGCTGGAGTCAAATGAGAATAGGTCCTTGTATGGTCTTGTAATATCTAGATTCAATCTTTCCATGACTGATTTTGGCATCAAGTTGTGAGAGGCACATGAATCAAACATTGCATTGTGTAGTATCTTGTCATGAACATGCAGGCTGACATAGAAAGGTAAGATACCTGTGACTGCTATTTTTCCATCAACTTCTGGACCGAACAGTAATTCTGGGGTGTCATCCAACACATTGACATTATCTTTATTACGACTAATTTGAAGGGACTTCTTGATTTGTTGTCTATAAATGTCATGCTTGGCTAGTTCTGAAAGAGGAATAGCTACCTTCAATTTGCCAATTTCAGCTTCTAAGTCAAAGGGTTTTTCAGATTGGATTTTGGGGTTGTGGATGACAGTCTTTTCCTTGTTCACTAAATCTTCTTCTTGATTCTTATCTCGGTCTTTCGGCTTGTCCTTCTTACTCATTTCTTGAGGAGTGTTACTTGGATTGGGCTGCAAGGGTGATGAATCTGCTGGTTGCTGTTTTGAGGGAGATGTTTCAGTTATTTCTTCAACTGTTACCTCATCTGTACTTGGACAAGTTTTGTCACTTGGTTCTGTGATAATAGCTTTCTTAGGCTGTGTTGTGTCCTTTGTCTTGTCAGGCTTTGTCACATTTATAGTTCTGCTTCTTAGCTTATATTGTTTATGAACTTCATAAACAGCTGTGTCATATCCTTGTTTAAAGTCAAATGACTCACCTGACCTGGTTTGGAATTGGTGAATGTCATCATCTTTATGATCCTCTGGACTTAGAAAAACTTGTTGCTCATCATTCAGGCCCATCAGGTTAATGTGGGTGTCATCTGTTTGCTCATCCGAAGTGGATGCCTCAGTATAGTTTTCCTGGAAAGGGGGTCTTATGTCTGGGTCAGAACCAGTCTTGCCAATGTTTGGGTTTTGATTTCTCCTAAAGTTTGAATTCCTATTAGGGTTATTTTGTGGTGCATCCCATGATGACTTTCTCTCAACTGATTCTACTCTGTCCCCCAATCTCTTCATGTCGGTGAGTATTGCATCCAGTTTTTGATCAAAGGCTGAGGGTTCTTCTTTGAAGGTGGTTCTCTTTTCCAATCTAGCCCTGTTTCTTTTAGCAATCAGGTTAGCCTCTACTGTGACAGCAACCTTTTGGGCTTCTTCAAGGGTTTCAGGTGCCCTTTCTTTTAATTGATATGCCATATCAGGGTCAAAACCATCAGGAAATTTGTACAAGGCCAGATCAGGGGGAGGTCTTAAATTCTGTGGTATTGCATTATATACATTATTAAATCTTGCACAATATTCCAACACGGTCTCTTGAGGACCTCGTCTGATTGTGTCATATTCACCAAGTATGTGCAGGGGATCTTTCTTCTTCTCCCATCTATTAGTAAAAGCTTGATAAAGGTCATCAGGGGTTGTGATGGTATTTGCAGCCAGTGATCTAAACCAAGTTCTTACATCCCATGTGAGGCTCTGAACAAAGACTCTCATTCTCACACTGTCATCATCAATTTCATAGTTCTCAAAGTCGTCTTGCATCCTTCTGGCATGCTGAATTGCTGTAAAAGGGCCAGTGGAGTCAACATATGAGATCTTGGATTGATAGTCCTGAGGTAGAGCTGGAGCATTGGCAGGTAACTGCAGGGGAGCATATCTGTTAGCCATATTTGCAGGATTTATTGGGTTGACAGGGATAACTGGGATAGCATGAATGACTGGTACAACAGGGGTGGTGGGAAAGGTGGAGACTAGAGTGTTGGTCAAGGGAATATGTGCAGTGGATGGAGGTGTAAAAGGAGGGCTTTGAGATGTGGATGGTGAACTGGGGGAACCAAGGGTAGACCGAAATAAAACCTTGATTGGAGTTGGAACAGGGTTTGGATGAGCTGTCTCAGGACTTGAGTCAGCAAGGGTCTCCTGTTCCCGCTGCTTCCTAATGATCTTGGGGATGGTATTAGGATTTTCAAAAATAGCTGGTGGATTGGGGTCAGGGTTTGACCTAGTGTGTCTAGGTTCCCTTTTAGGAGCCAGCTTCTGAACTTATTTTTTGATATTTTTAGGATGTTTTAGGACTATTTTAAGGGACTGCCCAAGCCTTTTAGGACCACAGTATATGGACAGACCACAGTTAAAAAACACTATGCTTTGTCCCCAGTGGAGTCGCCAATTATGTTATCACCCAGGTTGTTCCCTTTGACTCCCAAGGGAATACGGCCGGGGTAACCACTAACCAATCTTTGGATTACAGTTTCTAGCCACCCTGTAATCAGAGAGGGCTCTCTCTTTATGATTTGTCTCTGTTTTGGTAGTATTTTAGGCTAGCTATGATGTTCAGGGTTTTGTTTTATGTTTTGGTTGAGGGATGTCTTTTGCATCTAAGGTGTAAGTTCTCAGGCAGTATTAGTCCATTGGGCAATGGAGTCTGTGGCTACAGGTTGACTGAATATTGAGTTGAGTTACTGAAATTACAGGGCCATTTAAATATCTCATGGAACAAATATGAAATTGTGATTATGAGGTGTGTTCAACCAGTGAAAGGCAATTTAAGAGATTTTCACTAAGCTGGGTGTGAGAAAGTGATATGTTGCACAGGAGCAAATATGAATTCCTGAAACAACAATCACTGTGAAAGTATATAGTTTAAAAGTGCAGCAATTAAGAATTACACCTTTATAACTGTAACTGAAGAAAACATTTGTAATAGCATAGATTGAGTCTAGAGTAATCTGTGATTAAGTCCTAGAACTATTCTTTTTCTTTGCCATTAACTGTGAAACGCAGAACATGAATGAGCTATGAAAAGATGACAACAAACATAACTAAGAGTTTGAAGAAAAATGATTGATTCATGAAACACGCAGGAATCCTGTAACATTCAGCAAAACACCACAATGACTCAGATAACGCAAAGCTTTGGAAATTCCGTCAGCTTTTGTATTAATAGTCTGGAAAATTTACAGCATCAGAAGCTCTTGAAGAGAGATCAACAACAACCCCTCCAAGGTTATGTGAGGGGGGAATATATACAATTGGTCATACAAAATATCTGGAGTCTTGAGTCATTCTAGAAATGAATACGTTCACCCACTTTTTCAAGATAGTAGATAAGAAAGTTATTACATCATTTAATACAAAATAAGTGCTCTTTATGTATGTCAGAAGATATTTTGACCTTTGGAGGCCACTGAGTCGGTCTGAACGTTCTGCTTTAACTCTGGAAAAAGTGCCTTTATGGCTGTCGTGCTGTAGTTTTTTGGCCCTGTCATCTGTAGCTGTCAATCTTGCTTTATTGGCTGATTAGTTCTGCTGAGTTGGCCCAGCCTTTTCCTTTTCATGCCTGCTGGTCTTGTCAGATTTTCCTGTCCATGATCACCTATGAATTTAAATGAAAATTTGATTTACAGGCTCTGGTTTATAATATCATCTGTATTGCCTTAGTCCACCATTCCTGTGTGGGCAACTGATGTCTCAGAATTGCATCCAAAGTCTCATCTGCCTCTGTATATTTGTAGAAGTTTGGAGGCACTTCAAACAGATGCTTGACCTCATTCATGATAAAAAATAAGTTTTCTATCCTATTATAGAGACTTTGCCCTGTAGCTGGCCCTGTTTCCTCTGAGGTGTTGGGCCTTTCAGTGATCTGATTTGTGGCGAATGTGTTGACCCTCTTGGCATACTGCTCATGTGTAAGTAGCCTTCCTGCGTTGTTCAGTAAGCCAGGGAGACCTCTGTTTTGCAATGCCACATATTTGTCCATGAATCTATTGACCTCTGTCTGCATGTCCTGGGTCCTTCTCTCTAGTGTCTGCACCAGGTTTCTTAGTGTTAGGACCCTCTTTACTAATAAAATAGTCTCAGTCCTATTGGAGATCCCCATAGTTGCTAACTGAGCACTTGTTCTATTATTAAGCACATTGATCATCCTGTTGGCAACTTCAGGCATATTGCCTAGAGAGGCCCTTGATCTCTGAATTTCCCTCTGTGCTTTTGCAATGAGCTCCAACTGTTCATGAATTGTCTCAATATACTGCCATTGATCAGTTATGGATTGGCCAATATTGGCCCATAGCACTGTCTTGAGCTCAGCCACTACTTTATCCAGTTTGAGCTCCTTCTCCAACTCCTTTATCCTATCTTTGAGGGCTTTTATTTCCCTGCCCTTTTCTGCCACAGTCTGCTTGGATTTATCATATCTTTCATTTACCTTGGCTAAATTCTCCCTGGCCTCATTTAATTCTATAATTTGGGCTTCCAGGGCCTGAATCTCATTTTTCAGCTTTTGCATGTCGAGGCTTGGGGCCTGCTCTGTTGTTGGTGGTGGTGCTGAGGTAGAAGGTGCTGCCTGTTCTGTTTGTTGAGTGAGGGGAGCACTAGTTGGAGGAGCTTCCTCAAGGTTAATTATTTTTGGAGGAGGCTGAGATGATTGACCTCCTTCCTTTTGTTGTAATGATGCTTGTAATGCTGCCTGTGCAGCCTCTGATTCTCCCAACTTCTCTTGAGTCTGGATCAGTTGTTTGTATAAAGACACCAGCAAAGCTGTCGCATCTTGATCTTGTCTTAGCTGGGCAACTTCTTCTGTTTGAGGGTGAATAGTTGTTGGGATTTTGATCTTTTTCCTCAAAGCTGCCATGTCTGCATCCCTTAATTTCAATATTTCTTCTATGCCCTTGATGTCCTTGGGGTCATGCCCAATATCTATGATTATATCTTCTAAGGCCCTGATCCTGTTGTCCTTTGCTTGAGAGGATGCTCTCTCCAACTCAAGTTGGGCAGCTGTATTATTTAGGCTATTTTCTAGCCTATAATTATCTAATGTCTTATCTGCCAAGGAGGCATACACCATCTCACCCGTTTGTTTATGCAATTCGATTTTGTCCATTGGATGGATGTCCTTGGCAAGGACCTCAAGATTGGTCCTCAAGTAGTCTGAAGGGGACTGTGGTTGCAATGAAGTTGGCATGAAATGACTCATGATCATTTTGCCTTCATTAATGTCATATGCAGACATCAGTCTTTGCTGGTTAGTGGGAGCCATTTTCAACAAATGATTATATAGTTGTATTTTTATTGGCTCATTCCTCCTCTTTATGTCAATGAACTGTTGTTTGATGCTCAGTTCACCTTCTCTCTGCTAGCTTGAGGAGTTGACTTCTCCTCCCACTATCCTCTCTTGTTCCTGCTGGAAGGAACTTGCAGAAGCCTCCAAGCTAGGTGGGCCCATGCCCAAAGATTGCCCTATAGGCATTTCTTCCTCTGAGAAGGGAGTCATTCTATGTCTTTTCTCCCCATGAGTTGTTGATGTTGTGAGGGGAGTCTCTCTGTCCCTCTTTCTGCTTATGTCTTCTTTCTGTGGGGTTTGGAGGACTGAGGCCTCCACTGTTGTCTCCTGCCTAGGAGGCACAATTTGTTGGGGCTGCTGCTCAGTGGAAATTGGGGCCTGTGATATATTTTCTTGCTGCCCTAATTTCTCCTTTTCTTGCTGCTCCTCTTGTTGTTGCTGTACCTGTTGTTGTTGCTGCATTTCCTACTGCTGTGCCTGCTCATGCTGCATCTCTTCATGGTGCACCTCTTCATGAGGTGGCTGTTCTGGTTCCATTTCCTTTTCCTTGCCTTTGGTAGAGGTTTGCCCAGTAGCTTTGGTTGTTTGCTGATTTGCTGTGGAGGAAGATGTAGCTGCTCCCACTTGAGTGCCTGGAAGAGCAAACACCTGTGCACAAAGCTCCAAGTCAGCCATCTTTTGGATATTTCTAACTGCTCTTTGATTTAATTCTTCTTGCGTAGCAGCCTCCTCTAAGGTTCCTCTCCTCCACTTAGTTTGATTTGCATACTTTTCTATGTGAGGCAACCTTACATGGTCATATCTGGACAGCCTATATTTGACCCTTCTTAAAGTTATGAAGTGATTGGGGTCATAAGGTTTCCAAAGGAAACTGGTCTGTAGGCCAAGGGATCCTAACATGCTGTCAGCTTCTTGCCAACCTTCCTCCCTTTTGTTGTAGATGAAGTGGCCTAATTGGTTTCTCACCTTGAGCTGTGCTTTCTTGCCTTTTCCTGAAAAATGTAGCACGTCAGCATTCCCAAACTGCCTGAAATATTCAAGGGCAAATAATCTCATAGGCACATATCTGGGCAATCTGTATGGGGGCAGCTCACACACATATATTCTGATGACTGTGTGGTATTGGTAATAGTACCAATCCCCGATGTTGTATGCCTTGAACAGCTGAAGAATCCTCTGCATCTCATCAGTCAGCCTAGGAGGAGGTGAGCTCATGAGCAGAGACATGGCTGGGTGGATGAAGAGGTCTATAAATTCACAATAAGTGTATGGAGAAACAGATCTGCAGTGGAAAGCAGAGGACCAATACACCACTGACCTTGGATTTCCTTGTGCATCCACTCTCTTCATAGCAAAGTGTAACTTCTCATGTTGATAATAAAAAATCAAGTGGTAGATGTAAGAGGTGTATCTGAACACCCTTTCTCTCGCCAAGTTCATTAATTGCTCATGTATTTTGTCAGATATGTAGGTGGCATAGTCATAGCAGATTGGAGACTTGCCAGGGGCAAACATGAGCATCATCACCAGCACAGTCTCATCAACAAACTCAATATAATTATAGCCCAGAATGGGGCTGATCATATCTACAAGGTCCCTGCCCAATTGGTTGAGGTAAACATGAGAAATGGGAGGGTACTTCACGGTGTCAGACCCTATGTACAACTAATTTAGTTTGGTGATCTGGGCATCTGTCAATTTGGCTCCTTGCTTTATCAGATCAGCCAGTGATAAAGGGACTAATTTCTTCTCAATTTTCAAATGGAGCATCTCTCTGATGGCTTCAGGGGTGACATAGAAAACAACTGAGCCTGAAGGGTCAATCACAGCCCTCTGAGTGGCGTCATAGGATTCAGCATATAGGTGGATTAGGTCAGGAAACTGGTTGACCTGAGGGAGTTTGAATAGAGGGAGGAAAGAATCCCAAATGCCCAACACATCTGTTCCAGCCTCATGTTTAATCTTCAACTCATTTAGCAAGTGAATGTGGTACTTGATGTGCATTAGCATTTCTTCTGCTATCTGATAATCCAGGTTTGCTAATGGCTGCCAATCCAATTGTCTTTGAGGGGCATTTAAAGGGGCAACATTCAAGGCTACAGGTGCTACTGGAGTATCCATAGCTAGTTTAGGATTCTGTTGTATAATCTGGTGTCACTGTGCAGAGTAATACAGAAGAATATTTTTTGAAAAAGAAAAGGTGAATTACTGAGGAACAGAGGATAGAATGGTCAATTGCAGCAATTGAAATACTACTCAAGGCTTTGATGAGACAAATACTTGGCCTTAAACTCTTTTTCAGAGAAAATCGGTGCAGCTTGGACTTCCCATTCACAATTGTGCGAACAGAATGCAGGCTCTATGAAAACTCAGGTAAACAAGGCCTAGCAAGTGAATTTCGACCTTACAGTTGCAAATGGAGACTAGGTACAGGGTATTTGCCGGTAAATTATGTGTTTTTCACTCTTTTAAGCTTTGTTTCAGACAATTCTGGATACAACCGAGCACAGGGGAGGCGAATTTGATAAATACCTAGTAAATTTGCTTGGCAATGGTGACAATGCAGGCGGATTTGGCATGCCAATGGTATCCAGGTTGAATTCAGCAGGTTGGCGACAGTTTGGACGTAAATTACATGCAGAGGAAACAACAGTTGTTTATGCGAAAAGTGCAAAAAACACGGCTTTTTGGCCAAAATATGGATTTTTTGGGACAATGGCGCCCTTTTGGATGACGTCAGCATGACGTCATCAGCTGGGGTCAAGGTCGGATGACGTCAGCATGACGTCATCAGGTGACGTGGTGGCTTAAGAGTGGTCCATGGGGACGATGAGGTGGCGGACAGGTGGAGCAGATGGCGAACGGGGCGTTGACGCGGCGATGACGTAGCAGTGACGCTGGCCTAGCAGGTTAACGGAAACCGGAAGTGGTAAGCGGTTTGATATCGCACCGCCCTCTATACGGAAGCTGAATTGTCAGAGGGGGCTCCGATACGATGTGGGGGTGACGTGTGGCAGAGGCCTGACGTCACCCTCTGACAAATATCAGAAGCTATTCTTCGGACGTCGGAGCCGCTCCGATATTCATGTGGGCCGTCGGATGAAAAGGGCCCGATCCGTCGGTCGACGGATCGTTGAGGTGGCCGGACGATACTGATGGGGGGCAGGATTAAAATAATATTTCTTTTGAGATTTGCGCCCGGCGGGAACCTTAGGAATTTGGCAATTTATGTGGTTTTTTCAATGTTTTTCTTATAAAAAAAGTGGATAGCGCTAAGACTTTGGATAAATGGAAAAAGTGGGTTTTATATGTATTTTGCAAATGAAGCGGGTTAGGGATGTAAATGGGGGTTTTTCACAAGGTTCTTTTGCAAATGAAAGGTTTCATGGTATAGAAAACTTCTGAAGGGGGAAAGAGGGGTGAGGCTTAGGGTTCTTACGCTGACCAGATGTCAATTTAATCCCTGATAGTGAACATATGGCTATAATGCCAAGGGGAAGGGAAATTTATAGAATACTTGGGGTTTATACACCATAGTGTTTATAATAATAGGGAAAGGGTAATATAGGGGATTTAAATAATAAGAAGTTTTGGGTTAATATGAATGGAAGAAGTGAATGAGGGGTGAAATCACTAAGTTTATGTGAAGATAACTTAGCTTAGGGAGTAGATCAAAATGAAAAGATTTTTAGACAAGAAATGTGGCTTTTAAAGGAATAAGAACCACCATAAAACCTCAAATTCTTCCATCAATCTCAACTGAAGAAGGGATGTTAGTAATGAATGTGAAAGGGGAAAATGTGAAGTTAGACATGCTCCTTTGCTTTGCTGCAACATGATTGAGAAGAAGACCTTCTCAATCCATTGATTTTCCTTTGTGAATAGGTTAGCACACATTCAATTGTAAGGAATGACATTTCTGCAACCCCATCTGCCTACCCATCTACTTGCCTAGCATTTTTTTTTTCTTCATGGAGGGTGCACTTAGACTTGCAGACCCTTATGTGCCTTTTCTATTCTTTGCCTTTTTCCTTTTGATTTTCTATCCAAGGCTACCCTTATTGCTTCCAAGGTCCTAGATTAAGCAGTTGGGAACCTCAATTCTCTACCTAAGCTACTGGTCTGCCAAGATTAAACAGTTTGGATAGACTTCTTTCTCTATTCTACAACAGAAAATTGAAACATGGCATGATCCAGATTAGGCTGTTGGACCACCCATCAAAACTTAATCAACATGGAGCTATATACACACCTTGTCTCCTTTTGGAAATATGGGATCTTTGTATCACCAAAGCAGAGCATATTTGGAACTTTCTTTGCCAATCATGAAATATGAAACCTATTGGTATAGGTAGCTAACAACACTAAACAATGCTTTTTGGGAAAATTGGGAGATGTTGCTCTTCCCAAAGTTGTATTTCTCAGATAGATATTTCTAACAAGATATTGTGCATGTCAAATTAAGATCGTATGCCAAAGTTATGACCCCGGGAAGTTTATGTACCAGTTTACCCAAATGGGGCCCATAGTTTGGCGTTTCATATTCTAGGGTTAGGTTTTTGGATGTTTAGGGTTTTCCATTGTTTCTCAACAATAAATAGGCCTTCGAGCCTCATTGTAACACAGTTCAGAGGCATGTAGCCACCACATCTCTTCTTAGAGATAAGCTACCATCGCCCTAGCTGGATAATTTCTGTTACTGTTTGTAAGCATATTTTAGTATATTACATTAATGAAATGAAGTATTATTTTTGTTGCATCTCTGTGTTTATGGTTATCTCTGTAATATATTGTGTTCCTATTTAAATCCAGATTAGTGGTATCAGAATGGTTTGCTTTTTTTCTATTTTTCTTTGCGTGTCCCCAACGAGGTCGAGATATAAGGAGTTAGGGCTTGAACTAGTTGAATCGTTGCAAGACTAGCCTCGCAAATCCCAACGGCCTCCCATGGCAGATGAAAAGAAAGACGAGGAGGCAAGAGATCCTATCAAAATCTTGCTCGAAGAAGCCCTCGAGTGACAAAGGAGCGCGATGATGGATAGCTTTGCCTAGATCCTTTAGCAGCTACCTAGGGGTGACACATCGACTTCCAACAGCTACGCTGGAAACACCACACTATTTAAGGTACAAGTTAATTTTGAAATCCCCGTATTCGAGGGTCAGATAGATGCAGATGTCGTCGATAAATGGATAAATCTTCTAGAGGGTTATTTTTCTATTCATGATTTTTCCAGTCGGGAAAAGATTACTTTTTCTTTTCTCAAAGTAGCCCCCCATGTCAAGGACTGGTGGGAAACCTGTTGTGATCAGAAGGATGAAAGTACAGGCTCACTATTTTCAGTGGCACCCACTTGGGATTCATTTTTGGATGCCATCAAGGAGTAGTACTACCCTGTCGGAAGCTATGAGGATCAATACATAAAGTGGACCATGCTGTGGTAGGGAAGGGACCAAGACATACCGAGTTTACCAATATTTTCCATACCCTTCACACAAAGTTGGGTATCAAGGATTCAGAGCAGCATTTGGTACTCAAATACTGCAGCTGCCTACACAAGTACATCCAGGAAGAAATAGAATTCCTAAACATCCCCTCGCTCAGCATGACATATTAATATGCCATCAAGGTTGAGAAAAATTTTAAACAAAAGAAGCGAGACTTTGGATCTACAAATCTGAAGGAAGGGAAAGGTGACCCCAAACCGCAGAACAAAGGACAAAGCCAAGGCGGGGAGGCCCAAGAAAACCTGCCAACGC
Source organism: Pinus tabuliformis (assembly GCA_031772625.1). NCBI lineage: Eukaryota > Viridiplantae > Streptophyta > Pinopsida > Pinales > Pinaceae > Pinus > Pinus tabuliformis. The sequence goes on from CM062818.1 coordinate 1,292,486,889, forward strand.
TGCAAGAAAAGAACAACACTGTGAAGCCAAGAAAGGACACAAGAAAGTGGTGTGAGTTCCATAAGAGCTCCACTCACAACACAAGTGAGTGTTGGACCAAGTAATCACTGGTGGCCGAGCTAAAGGTTTCAGAATCAGATGCATGTTCTGACTCTGAGTCAAAACTTGACAATGGGAATGACAAGGGGAAGTAAATTATCGATGTGGAGCCCAAATCCATCGTTGCCACCACAAAGATCTAGAAGGAGGAACCCCAAGATCCAGAGGAGGAGGAGTGTCTCTTCCACTCCTAGATGTACGTAAAGGGCTCCCTGCTATGATTCATTTTTGACAGCGGGAGCCAAAATAACCTCATTTCAATAGAGGTCATGAAGCGACTGGGATTACCAACCACAACACATCCACAACCATACACCATCGGGTGGTTTCTGTAGAAATCTTGAATAATATGACACATATTCATAGAGAATATCCTGGTTATACATTACTTGCGGAATACATGCATAACACATAACCTCCTCTACGTTGATCATCAATTTACAGAAGCATAAAAAAAAACATGTGCACACAGAAGCATCAATCAAACATATCAACACAATATTTTCCCGTGGAAAGCATCTCGCTAAAAACCCCAACTATCTGTATATTATATTGATTGAATCATGTAACAATACATAGTACAATACTCATCCCAAGTACTCAGTACTATCTCCTCATGCTACACACAATACAGCTTAGTTTTGATCTCCAAATCTCCCCCGTTGCTTGCCTGCCTCCACTGCACAATACCTACAAGAGAATTAATGAATCCAAACTCGTTCCAAGTTCTTATTTACCTTGGAAAAGTCACTTACACAGGAAATCACGTGAGCATAGGCTATCTATTGGGAAATTCTCATGGGCATACTCAATCTTGTGCAAATCTCATGCACAACTGACATCTACAACTCACCCTTTCACTTATCTCTACCACCTGTCTTCACTGAATTGTCCATGCACTGAGTTAACTAATGCATTCTTCAGTTGCATTATGAGTTAATAATTATGAATTAATTAATAACTAATTCACCCAACTCATCTCTAGTCTATTGATCAGTTAGACTAAATACAACCAGTTCAACTAAGTCAAACTAAACACAACTCCATCAACTGCTCCTCCAACTCCACAGAACTCAATCACTGAAGTTCTAACTGAAGTCCTGCATGCAATAGCTCAACTGGCCCACAAAGAAAGCATATTTCCTTCTGACAACTGCATGTGCCACTTCTGTAGCTCAAACTGAAGTGCTCCAAGAGGATAAGATAAAGTTTATAGTCTAAATATTATTATGAGACAATAATATTTGATTTTTCTATTTTTGACTAGTAGTCTAAAAATAAACTCTGATCACTCTTGTTGTGATGACTCTTGCTGTGATCCAAAAATAGACTTTGCACAATAATTTTCCTTCGGGCCCACTTGGTGAAGGCGACTCCTTTCCACTAAGCTCCATCATCTTGTTGCATTCTCAACAAGCATTTCTTGTTGCACACTTTTCAACACTCCCTCTCAACAAGAAAGGCTTCCTCTCAAACATGATCTTGTAACTCTGGAATGTTCTACATGCAACACATCTGGCCAGTCCACTTGCTCTATCATCAAAGTCTCTGAGTGCTATTGCCTTTGCCGATTGGAAACTATGCATCTCTGTGCTCTTCATTATCTGACTGCTCTAGCCTCTGTTACTTTGATCTCTGACTGCATCCGTGCTGTTGCTGGTTCTATCTCCCAGCATTGCATCCGCACTGCACCTCAGTTACTGAAAAGTAAGTAACTGATCTCCCAACTGACCTCCCCTTTGGGCTAGAAACACCCTCTGATGCTGAAGCTCTACATGCTACTGACAAGTGCTCCCTCTCTGACATCTGTGCTACTGTAATATCTCCATGCATCTCGCACCATTGCACACCTCTCTATGCCACCTAGCACTGTGCAAAACACTTATGCCTCTCGCATTGCTGCAGCCTGCATTTTATGCATTGTCATGGGATTCTCTGCACTGTCGCTCTCTCTGTTGATCCATCCGCATCTATCTCTACCCAATCAATCAGTTCCTACTACTCCACATCGGGGCTCTTGTAGCAAGGTCTCATCCAAGAGGTTGGGTACCTCAAGGATCCTACCCCTCCTCCTTGGGACGATCACTCTATATCACCCCACGCTCCTACCTGGAGGTATGGCTGCATGCGATCCCTCTGCCCACCTGGCTCAAAGTTTCACCCTGCCGAAGGTCTTTGCATGAGTAGATGTCTCTACTCAATCTCCTCTCAGCTTCCCTTGTTGTGGCTGCTCCACAACCTCCTGAAGCTGCTGCACCAATTGTGGCTCCTCCACAATCGTCTGAGACTTCTTCTGGCTCTGCATGTTGAGAGGTAATATAGGCTCCCTCTCAACCACCAAGTCTCCATCAGTTGCCTCGCTGCTCAAGGCTTTGCATGCATCTTGAACCTCAAGAGAATACAATTTCTTGACCCGTGAACCAATCTACTTCACCTGTCTAGTGATGACGTGTCTAAGGAAAACCTTTCCCTTACTGAAGACTACATCATAGCCTCTATCTTCCAGCATCACAATCGACACCAAGTTTCTCTTCAATCCTGGTACATACTTGACATTGGTCAAGGTAAGGCTAACTCCATGCTCCCTCTAAAAGATAACCGTGCCTACACCTAAGACACTATACTTCTCATCATTACCCATCCCTATGAGTATCTGGAGATCTTTCTCCTCCAAAGTACTGAATTTTTTTTTGTCAACGGTCATGTGGAAAGAAGCTCCACTGTCAAGAAACCAACCACTTCCCACCATGGATGAAACCATGCATGCGAAGAGCGTGAAATCCAACTCAAACTGTGAAGCAAGTGCCTCACCTTCAGATCCTTCCCTGGATCCTTTCTTGGACTTCTTCTTTGGGCAATTAGTAGCATAATGGCCCAACTTATGACAATGAAAGCATCTCATCCTCGACTTGTCAACCTTCTTCCCATCATTGGAAGAACTAGATTCAAAAAGAGAAACCTTGCCCTTCCCCTTCTTCACCTTACTCGCTAAGGCACAATTCTCCTCATCATGCATAGATGAAGAACTATCTCTGGTGCACCGTCTAATCTCCTCTTGCACAAGATCCGACCAAAGTCTCTCCCATCTTGGCAATTTCTCCCTTCCATTCACTGAGTCCTAGTAGCTATGCCAACTCTTAGGAAGGCCAAGGAGTGCTAGACTCACCATCTTTATCATCCGACAGTCACCCCCACACTTCCCAGCTCATCCCGGCATTGGGTAAACTTCGTGAGATACTGGGGCATACTGTCTCCATTCTCACACTAAATGTTTCTGAGTTTCACTCTTGCTTTGGAATTAAATTCGAATTCCACCAGCACAAAACTCAACCGCTTCCGATCTAGAATTCGTGAGAACAAAGTATTTCTTGTACAGAGATTGACTGTCTGGGCATTCACCAGATATCTCACCTTCCAAAAGAAGGATGAATCTAGAGGCTACCTGGCCCAATTACAGACTCTGCCTGAAGAAATAAAATGTAAACACTTTTTGAATAATAGATCTGATGATCAATACAACACTAATATCATGTAGAACTTCTACAAATTAGCTCGCTTCGATACCATGTAGAAATTTTGAATAATATGACACATATTCACAGAGATTATCCTGGTTATACATTACTTGTGGAATACATGCATAACACATAACCTCCTCTACGTTGATCATCAATTTACAGAAGCAGAAACAAAAACATGTGCACACAGAAGCATCAATCAAACATATCAACACAGTATTTTCCTGTGGAAAGCATCTCGCTAAAAACCCCAACTATCTATGTATTAGATTGATTGAATCATGTAACAATACATAGTACAATACTCATCGCAAGTACTCAGTAGTATCTCCTCATGCTACACACAATACAGCTCAGATTTGATCTCCAAATCTCCCCCACTGCTTGCCTGCCTCCACTGCACAATACCTGCAAGAGAATTAATGAATCCAAACTCATTCCAAGTTCTTATTTACCTTGGAAAATTCACTCACACATGAAATCACATGAGCACAGGTTATCTACTGGGCAATTCTCATGGGCATACTCAATCTTGTGCAAATCTCGTGCACAACTGACAGCTACAACTCACCCTTTCACTTATCTCTACCACCTGTCTTCAATGAACTGTCCATGCATTGAGTTAACTAATGTATTCTTCAATTGCATTATGAGTTAATAATTATGAATTAATTAATAACTAATTCACCCAACTCATCTCTAGTCTATTGATCAGTTAGAATAAATACAACCAGTTTAACTAAGTCAAACTGAACACAACTCCATCAACTGCTCCTCCAACTCCACAGAACTCAATCACTGAAGTTCTAACTGAAGTCCTGCATGCAATAGCTCAACTGACCCACAAAGAAAGTGTATTTCCTTCTGACAGTTGCATGTGCCACATCTGTAGCTCAAACTGAAGTGCTCCAAGAGGATAAGATAAAGTTTCTAGTCTAAATATTATTATGAGACAATACTATTTGACTTTTCTATTTTTGACGAGCAGTCTAAAAATAGACTCTGATCACTCTTGCTGTGATCCAAAAATAGACTTTGCGCCATAATTTTCCTCCAGGCCCACTTAGTGAAGGTGACTCCTTTCCACTAAGCTCCATCATCTTGTTGTATTCTCAACAAGCATTTCTTGTTGCACACTTTTCAATAGCTTCACCAAGGACGGGATCTTCGCATGAGCCAGCAGTGTCACTTTCCATACAACATCAAGCCCTTCACGGATGAGGTATTGTGTGACATTGCTCCCCTTGAAGTTTTTGATGTAATATTAGGACAACCATACTTGTGGAAGCAACATGCTGTGTATCAATCAAGGCCCCATGCTGTTATTGTTACTTTGGGAAATAAGTTGTATAGGATACCGGAGGTAGCACCACCAACCGCCATCTCTTTGATTACTGCAAAACAATGCAGTAAGCTTGTTTCCAAAACTGGGAAATTTGTTTTCCTAATGATACACCCTCAAGGAAAGAAGAAGACAGTTGCCACAACCTCCAAATAGGGTCCCTCTGCACGACAACTACAGATGGACAAGGTCATGGAGGAGTATGAAGACATCTTCACCTCCCCTGTAGGGGTTCCTCTACACTGTCAGGTCAAGCACTCCATCGATCTGATCCCAGGTGCACCACTTCCCAATGTACCAATCTATCGGCCCTCCATTCTAGAGAATGATGAAGTAAAGAGGCCTATTTAGGAGATGTTGTAGAAAGGTCACATCTATCCAAGTTCATTGCCTTGTGGAAGCCTGATCATGTTGGTACAGAAGAAGGATGGGACTTGGAGACTTTGTATTGACTATCAGGCGCTGAACAAGATCATTGTCCATAATAGGTACCCAATCCCATGGATTGATGACCTCTTGGACCAACTGAAGGGGACAAAATATTTCAGTAAGATCGATTTGAAGTCAGGATATCATCAGGTACCAATCAAACCCTTTGATGTGTGGAAGACAACCTTCAAACCCAATAAGGGCATTTTTGAATGGTTGGTTATGCCTTTCGGATTGACGAATGCTCCTGCAACCTTCATAGGCTAATGGATGACATCTTGCGGCCATTCACCAACTCATGTGTAATGGTATACTTGGATGACATCCTGATCTTTAGCCAGAGTTGGGAGGAGCATTTCCACCACATTCGACAGGTTCTCCAAACACTACGGAAACACAAGTTATGTGCCAATTTGGAGAAATGCACTTTTGGCATGACCCAGGTTTAGTATCTGGGATACATTATTTGAGATTGGCCATCTCTAACCACTCTGACAGAGCTCCGAAACTTTCTAGGTCTTGCCAACTTCTAGTGTAGGTTCATGATGGGATTTTCTCATATCACTTGGCCCTTGAGTCAAGTCACCAAGGGAGGAGTGAAAGCAAAATTATTTTGGTCTGAATCTCAATAGAAGGCATTCACAAAGTTGAAAGATCGCCTCTACACTGCAGCAGTGCTCGCATTACTAGACTTGCAACAACCATTTGAGGTCGAGACAGATGCCTCTAACTATTCTATTAGGGCAGTTCTTACTCAACATGGGAATCTAGTGGCATCTCACAATGAGACACTTTCAGACACAGTCCGGAAGTATCCCACTTATGACAAAGAGAAGTATTCCATTATGCAGCCCTTCCAATAATGGAAGCATTACATTTTGGGGAAGGAAATGGTCATCCACGCAGACCACCGACCCCTGTAGTTCATACAGATCCAAGGGAAATTGTAGAATGATTTCCATTAGAAGTGGTCCACACACCTGCAACAGTTCCATTTGAATATCAAGTATAAGAAAGGTAGCACCAATAATGTTGTAGATTGCCTCAATCGACCATCGATCATGGCGTTAACCACTGTGCTCAACTCTTGTGGGCATGAGACTTCTAATTGGCCAATTCCCTATAAAAGTGACCCAGAATTTGGCCACACATACAAGACACTCTTGGAGGGTCAGAATGTTCCAAATTTTTACGTCCATGATGCCCTGTTATGCCACCTAGGCCACCTTTATGTTCCTTCACTCAAGCGTGCCAAGATGATTTGGGAAGCACACTACAGTCGGGTTGCTAGACATTTCGGGGTCGAGAAAATGGTGGCAGTCCTGCAGAATTATTTCTATTGGCCGAATCTTCGATAGGATGTCGGGAAGTACATCAGATCATGCATTGCCTATGCCATTTCCAAACCGACCATCAAGAAGCAAGGCCTCTATACTTCGCTACCTACCCCTAGTCAACCTTCGGAATCCATCTCCATGGATTACATGTCAAGCCTTCCTTCCACTAAGCATGGAAACGACTATGTTTTTGTGGTCGTCGATAGGTTCTCGAAGATGGCCATTATGGTTACCTGCAAGAAGAATATCACAACAAAAGCCACCTCTAAACTCTTCTTTAAACGAGTGTGGGTACACTTTGGGATCCCACAGTCTATCATCTCAGATCGAGACAGCAGCTTCCTCAGTACATTTTGGTCCAGTCTCTGGTCGATGCTCGACACTAAACTCACTAAGTCCACAGCCTTCCATCCTCAAACTGATGGCCAGATAGAGGTTGTCAACAGGATGATCGTACACATTCTGCACATGTACAACTCAAAGCGTCCACATACATGGGATGAGAACCTCCCATATGTACAACGCAACTACAACCAGGCTCTCCACAACCCTTTTCAGGTGGGCCTGGGATTCCAGGCACTATGTCCCATTGATGTGGCCATGCCATTTGCAGCTGCTCACGCAGATTCGGCTCATGTCCAGTCCAAAACAGATAAGGCAAACAACTTCATTAAGCACATCCAACATATTCGCCAGCAAGTCCATGAAGTTTTGGAGAAATCAAATGCCAAGTACAAGCAGCGACATGATCAACATCGAGTGCCACACAAGTTTCAGGTGGGTGACAAAGTCTGGTTGCATTTGCAAAAGGAATGCCTTACCGTAGCCTATCACAAACTCACACCACTTTGATATGGTCCTTACACCATTACCAAGGTTGTGGGAGATAATGCACTTGAGCTCAACATTCCCCCATTCCTTGGCCTGCACCCAGTGTTCAATGTGGACCGCCTTCGGCCATACTTTCCACCATTACTAGACATCTGACATTGTAGAATAGCTTACACCCACAAAGTTAAATCTAGATTACATGGAACAAGCTGCAACTGTTTGAATCATGGACACACAGATCAAGCACACTCACCAATAGAATATCCCACCGTATCGAGTTGTCAAAGTAGGCCAACTCCTTCACTAGGGCAAGTGACTCACCGAGGACCAAGTTCAATAGAAGTTTCCTTATCTCATGTAAGCACTCAACGCAATGAGGACCATTGCTTCCTAAGGGGGTAGGAATGATCCAGGTGGATATTGGGGGCCACCTACCAAGTCGACTTGGACCCCCACCATTGTTTGTTTTAGCTTTTCAGTTTCCTTAATTGTAGCACAATTTACTATTTTTAGCAATTTTTTGGGTCCTGAACTTCCGGAGCCATTTTGAGGAACTAAACAATGTTTTCATGGGAAAATTGGGAGAAACATGGGTCCACAGACTGATGTTTCTCTTCCCAAAGTTGTAGTTCTTGGATAGATATTTCTAACGAGATACTGTGTGCGTCAAACGGAGATCGTATGCCAAAGTTACGACCCTGGGAAATTGATGTACCAATTTACCCAAACGGTGCCCACAGTTGGCGTTTCATCTTCTAGGGCTAGGTTTTTGGATGTTTAGGGTTTTCCATTGTTTCTCAACATTAAATAGGTCTTCGAGCCTCATTGTAACACAATTCAGAGGGATGTAGCTACCACATCTCTTCTCAGAGATAAGCTACCATCGCCCTAGCTGGATTATTTCCATTACTGTTTGCAAGCATATTTCCGTGTTTTACATTAATGAAATGAGGTATTATTTCCACTGCATCTCTATTTTTATGGTTATCTCTGTAACCTTTTGCGTTCCTGTTTAAATCCAAATCATAAAAAAAAATGGGTCATAAAGATGTTGGGTTATGACTCTGAAATCATCTACAGAAAACAGGAGCAAAATGTTGTTGCAAATACAGTCTTAGGAAAGGATGAGGATGTGGAAGAATTTCTTTGTGCTATTTCTATTATCCAACCTGAGTTTATAGTTGAAGCAAGTGATGAATGAAAGAATGCTAAAGAGGTGTGGTCACTCATTCAAAAGTTGCAACAAGATCCCAGTACATCTGATACATTTAACTTTAAAAATGATTTATTATGGTACAAATATCAATTATATCTTTGTAAGAATTCACAAGTAAAACAAAATATTCTTTTGGAATTGCACACCTGTCCTTTAGGAGCGAACTCAAGATTTTGAAAAAATTACCATAGTTTCAATAAGGAATTTTTTTAGGATGACCTTCAATTTGATATTCAAAAGTTTGTCGTGGAATGTTTGGTTTGCCAACAAAATAAAGTTGAGACAATTAAGACATTGGGTCTATTACAACCTTTAGCCATTCCAAGTCAACGTTGGGAGGATGTCTCAATGGAATTTATTAGAGGTTTACCCAAGTCTAAAGGAAAGAGTGTCATCTTGGTGGTAGTTGATAGACTTACCATGTACGCAAACTTTTCTGCCTTATATCATCCTTTTAAATCCAATACAGTTGCTACTGCATTTATTGAAATAATTCAAAAGCTACATGGAAACGCAAATATTATTATAAGTGAAAAAGATCCCATTTCACTTGAAATTTTTAGATGTAAATATTTTCTTATATTGGTACTCAATTGGCTCATAGATCATATTATCATCCTCAATCTGACAGGATATCTTTGTTGCTTTGTATATGATAAGCAAACACAATGGGTCAAGTGGTTACCTCTGGAAGAATAGTGGTATAACACTTCCTTCCATACTAGAGCAAAAATGACCCTATTTATGGCACTTTATGGATATCATCCACCATCCATCACATCATATTTAAGATAAAATTCTAAGGTTAAAGCAGTGGAAGATCAGGTCAAGCATCAAAAACAAGTTTTATAACTCTTAAAGGATAACCTAACTTTCGTGTATAATCAAATGAAACAACAAGTAGATTAGCGTCGTAGTGAAAGAAGTTTTGATGTAGGCGGATTGGTATTTGTACAAATACAACGATATAAACAAATGTCCCTCAAGCAAGCTAAGAAGGATAATAAATTATCACCCAAGTACTATGGTCCTTACAAAGTGTTGCAAAAGATTGGTACTATGGCATACAAATTGGAGGTGCCTGCATCTTTGAGAGTACACGTAGTTTTCCATGTTTCATGCTTGAAGGAGGCTATTGGTGACAAGCTCCCATTTCAAACAATATTTCCAGAATTTGACAATGAAGGAAAAATCATATTTGAGCCTGAAGAAGTCATTGAAACAAAAACATAACAGCTAAAAAATTGATTAATTTTAGAGTATCTCATTAAGTGGAAGAACTTACCCATTGAATATTCCACAAGGGAGGATGATAATTTTATATAGAAGCATCTAAAACTACTCAAGTGTTGAGGAAAACACTTTTTTGAAGGAGAGGGGCATGTTAGGTCCCTATAATACTAGTGTAGTCCCCTTATTGTTATTATTAATGTGACACCCTATTATTATTTTTGTGCCCATGTAGCCCCCATATTGTTATTGTTGTGCCCCATAGAAGCCCACTATTATTATTGTTATGTAGTCTCTAATTATATTGTCACCCTTTAGACTCCTATATATACTAAGGAGGTCTTATCATTTGTATCATCCAGGAATTGTTCATTTATGTGATGTAAAGGAGGTTGTCCCCTCAAACATGGTATTTCTCAACTTGTTGATATATCTTTTCTTCTATTTTGTGAGTTGGTTGCATAACATGTTATTACAATTCAATTTTAAAAATAAATTATTTGAATCATAAAATAATCAGTATTATATATATATATATATATATATATATATATATATATATATATATATATATATATATATATATATATATATATATATATATATATATATATATATATATGTGAATTTTTTTGTGACCGACACATATACCTGTACATGGACAACTTTTTTAAGTACTTCTATCAATTTCTTATCTCAAGGTTCAATTAAAGAACACAAATAGGATTGAAATAAGTATTATTCAATTTAAATATTAAAAGGTGTCATGTAAACAACAAATGGTTTTTATTCAACATTATTTATTTTGAGACTATCTAGAAGAACTTAATCATAACATGACATAAGTCAATCACATTAAAATTTAAAATATAGGTCAAACAACAATATACAACAACATTGCTATAATTTTATATAATGTTATCAAATTTCCTAAATTTACAAGTAGTTAAATACAAGTACTTCAATCATTTCCTTATGATATAAGTAAGTTTTATTTAAGTTTTAAAAAATCAAATATGATGGAATTAAGTTATATACTCAATTTTAAAATGTGTTGAGATATAAAAGTTACAAATACAAGTTTTATTTGATTTTATTATTTTTGAGTTTATCTACAAACGCTTAGTCATAATGCAAGTCATTAATAAATTTTTTGTGCTTACACTAAAATCAATGCACAATGTTAAACTAATTACCTTGAAATTAATGTACACCATATATCTAGTTACATCATTGATAAAAATTCAACATTATTCACTAAAATCAATGCATCTAATGCAAGAAATCAAATAGGATGAGAAATAAACATCTACACTAAAATAAATGCATCTGATGAAAATAATCAAATAGGATTAGAAATCAACATTTACACTGAAATCAATGCATCTAATGCTACAAGTAATCAAATAGGATTAGAAATCAACATCTAAACTAAAATGAATGCATCTAATGCAATTCAATAAAACAAGATTATAAATTAACAGGTTTAATGAAATGAATACATTTAATAAAATTACTGAAATAGAAATAGAAATCAACATCTACACAGAAATAAATGCATCTAATTTGCAAGAAATCAAATAGCATTAGAAATCAACATCTGTACACTAAAATCAATGCATTTAGTGCAAGCCATTTTCCTCCCTTTCTCTCCCCCCTCCATCTATATTGATATCTCCATCTATCTCTCCTTCTTTGTCTCTCTATCTCTCCCCCCAGAAACGCACACACTCTCTTTTCATTTCTATCTCTCTCCCTCCCTCCCTTTATCTCTCTCTTCTTGCCTCTCTCCCCCTTCCATCTATATCTCTATCTCCCTCTATCTCTCCTTCTTCATATATCTATATCAACCCACAAACATACATATTGTTTCTCCATATCTATCTATATCTCCCTGTCTCTCCATCTTCCTTGTCACTCCATCTCTCTTTCTCCATCTCTCTTGCCACTCCCTCCCCCTCTCTCTCTCTCTCCACCTTTCTCTCTCTATATGTATTTATTCTTACCTCCCTCTCTCTCCCCCTCCAACTCCATATTTCTCTCCCCCCCCCTCTCAATTACTCTCTCTCTTCCTTTCTCTCCCACCTCCCTCTGTCTCTCTCCCATGTCACTCACTCACTCTCTCTCTCTCTCTCTCGAGCTTCATCCTGCAACTCTATTTTCTATCTCCCTACCTCTATCATTCTCTCCATCTCTCCTTATTTTACTCTCTATCTCACCCCAAAACATACATTCTCTCTCTTCATCTCTCGCTTGTCACACCCTCTCTCTCTCTCCACATTTCTTTCTCTATATGTCTTGAATTTCTTCCTTCCCTATCTTTTCCTCCAACTCCATCTCTCTAGCTCCCTCTCTTTATTGGACACTCTCTCCTCCTCTCCCTCTCTCCATATTTGTATCTCCCTATTTCTCTCTTACACGTCTGTCCCTCTCTCTCTCACTCATTATTTCAAATTTTTTAAAATAATTTAACTATATATATATATATATATATATATATATATATATATATATATATATATATATATATATATATATATATATATATATATATATATATATATATATATATATATATATTCCCTTGGAAAAATCTGGGTAGATCAACCCCAAAGGGAATCTTTTAAAGCTCGTCGACCAGACTAACAGGTCCTAACCCCAAGGGCATCGAGGAGAATTGACCCTATGACCTCCCTATAGGCGAGGTACTTAACAACGGGGACTTGATGAGTTGAGCTAACCCTTGGGGATATATATATATATATATATATATATATATATATATATATATATATATATATATATATATATATATATATATATTAAAAATTACACATTTTAAACCAAGTTATGCTATGTGAACACACACATACCTCTTAAGATGTGTGAAAAATTGCAAGGAAAAGAATTTCACTTAATAGAAAATTGATATATTATACGACAATAAATATTTTTACAAAAAATATCATTAAAACAACATCATAATTCTTCACAATTTGTCTTTTTACTCTGAATGAAAATTCACAATGCTTGTATGAATTTTGAGGGCTTCAATTCGATAAGAGAGAAAAAAATTGAAATTTCATCGCCACATTTGGCTCAAAAGTGCAACCCATCTTCATGATTTCACTTTATAATATTCTAGTATACAAAATTTAAAAGTTATGATTTATTTTCAAATTAGTTATGCCTTTTTTGTTCTTTTAATTATATTAATTAATTAAAAAATGTCATATAAACATGTGAATATGAAATGAGTTATAGTTTTTTGGGCATGTGGTATTGATAAGCCATGGCATTGTTCCATCGTATTGTAACAAACCTTATTTACAAATTAAGAATATCCGTGATAAAGTAGGGGTGAATCTCCAACTTGTCTTTTTAAAATGTATATATGTTCAACCTATATATTAATTCATTTATATCAGAAGGTCCTTTTTGTAAGTTAATAATTTCCATTGATCATTCAAAGATACATAGCAATCTAGTTTTCCTTTGTTGGTTTGCCACCGGGAAAACCAATCTAGAGATAGAAGAACACAATTTTTGTTCAAAATTTGATAAAAGGAGAATATCTCGAGTGGAAATGGTTGTCTAAGAATATGATATCAACATAACTATACGTAACAACCCACCAAGATTTGATAAAGAGGAAAATCCAAGTTGTACATGAAACTTGTCGGTAGCTAGCATAGGAAGAGCACCAACAAAATTGAGATCCATGTAGATTTAGAAAGACACTGATACATCAATAAGCTCAAAAGGGGTCCCTGGTAAAGTAGGGCACCTTCCTTTCTGCAATAGTGCTTCGATTTTGGCTAGAGAGAGAGAGAGAGAGAGAGAGAGATGTCTCTATTCTTGAGCCTTATGTATTTAAAATCCATTTTCAACTCATTTATCAGCATGAGAATCTTTCACTTCACCTCGTTGTGCTCCAAGAATACTTTGTTGAGTAGTGATTTCATATTCCAATATAGCTCAATAGTACATAAATACATATTTTGGCACCCTTGAATGTGACATGGATCTAGCACCCACTTAACCACAAAGGTGAGAATGTCCTCATCTATTTCATCTTGATCTTCCTACACTTCCATGTCTACATGAACTACTTCTTGAAGAATAAGTGTAGGGGTTTGGGTTTGGAGGTGCCTAGCAATGCAAGGAGCATGAATATGAACACATGCATTCTATTCCACGCTCAAGTAGGAGCCTATACAACTCCTCATCCATTTTTTGGGCATTGAGGTCGATGAGAAAAGAAAAAAACGAGGAAAGGGGAGGGGGAGAGCGATAGTAAGAGCGGTCAAAGAACAAGAAGCAAAGAATGAGCCATGAGAGCTAAGGGAGAAGAAAGGTTTTAGCTTAATGACAAGGCACAAAAGAGATGTCAAAACACAATAATAGGGGACCAATAGTCTAAGAACCACAAAATAATTCCAACCATTGACACTCAAAACAAATGTGAAGAGTCAAATATAGTGTAGCTACCCATGAAATTATTTTATTACTAATAATAAAATAATAATATTAAGTAGTGTTATAATTTAGTTAATACTTAAGATTTTTTTAATTTTAGCAACATGAGATATATGATGAAGTGAGGTTTTGATTTTTATTATGGATTGATGCCTATCAGCATTTACCAATTGTTCAATTTATATGGTTGCATGAGTATATGTTTTGTTTGTTTGTTTTTTTCCTAGGTAATGTGAGTTAGGAGATAACTGACCCACCTAACCTATGGCTTGAGTAACCATGACCCAAGGGCATCTAAGCCATCAAAATCACATTGGGATTGCACTCGAGCAAACCACACTAACTCTTACCATGGCTGGAATTTTTCCCATGAAGTTTCAAACTAGTGACTTTCACACCCCAGGGTGCCCTGACAGAACACCCTGTCACCATGTGCTCTATGCCCTGTGGGCAAGATATATATATATATATATATATATATATATATATATATATATATATATATATATATATATATATATATATATATATATATATATATATATAAAATTATATAAAAAAAAAAAATTATTATTATTATTATTATTATTATTATTTACTCTAAAATAAAATAAAACCAAGTAAAATCCTAAATTTACATGTTTTATACTATTTTGAAAAGAACATATTGAATCAA
Organism: Pinus tabuliformis; assembly: GCA_031772625.1. NCBI lineage: Eukaryota > Viridiplantae > Streptophyta > Pinopsida > Pinales > Pinaceae > Pinus > Pinus tabuliformis. The sequence goes on from CM062818.1 coordinate 1,292,502,046, forward strand.
GATTGTTACTATGGATCTAGCTGATTTGGATAAATTACCTGTAGTTATTATTTATGTACATTCATCACTTTTTTAAGACATGTTGAACTATTCTTAAAATGTTCTCAAGTAGTTTAATCATACCTATTAGATATAAGATATTTTGAAGAGGAGCAATTGATCTCAACTTTCAACTTAATGAGCTAGATTGAAAGAGGACCTTAATTGTTTTAATGCATTGTGTAAATTACATACATTTATTATTTATGTACATTCATCACTTTTTTAAGACATGTTGAACTATTATTAAAATGTTTTCAAGTATTTTAATCATACCTATTAGATATAAGATATTTTGAAGAGGAGAAATTGATCTTAGCTTCAACTTAATGAGCTAGATTGAAAGAGGACCTTAATTCTTTTAGTGCATTGTGTGGGATTGCATGATGTGAGTTTAAATGAAGAAAATTCTTTTGGAGTATGCCCAAATAACCAGTGTGGGTGCAACAAGTCATAATGTACTCCAAGCCCATCACATCCTTACCTCGGAGTTTATGAGCACCATGAAATCCTTGCTTATTTATGAGTTTAACCACATAGCTACCTTCTTTTATTTTCCCCACCCCTATTTAAAATTTCTTCCATCTAAAATATCTAAGCTATAAATATATATATGTAATAGATATCTTTGTGTATCACAGAAACATACATACATAAAAGGATATATATCTCACATTCCTAGACACACACATAAAAAAATGGATATGGGTAAATTTTTAACTCACTTATGAAATTAATGGTTCTAAAAATTAATTAGATGTCAATAATATTTTGTATATTTGAAAGTCAAGGAAATTATCTATGAAATTTAACCACTCGTTAGATATGTATGGTTTCTACCAATTTATCATAGAAAATAAGTTTAATTACCGTTAGCACATTAACATTAAGAAGCACAATCCAAGTTTTACTAATCTTAGTATAATTTTGGTAATTTTGCGGAGATGTTCCCTACAACTTAGTATAGGGACATATGTGTAGGCTTAAATGTTTGTGTAATTTAACATTTAACATAAATATTTAACATAACTAAAAAATAATAAAAAATTAAAATTAATATAGGGCCAAGTATCGGGGGGATGTTGTAGAGTAGGCATAAATGTTAATAAACTTTAACATTTAATATTTATATGTCGTCTCAATCAAAAAATAATAGAAGGTTAAAAGGAATATAGAGCCCATTACTAGGGAAATGTTGTAGTGTTTGTAAGTGTAAACATTTAAAATTGCATGAATTAATAATAATAAAAATAATAAAATTTAATTTGTTATATTGTAATTTTGTTTTGCAGGAAAGCTTAGTCCTTCCAACTCAAGTTAGAAATTATGTATCCAGAAAAATTGCATAAATAATTATAAGTCACATTGGTCAATGCTAAATTAATAATGGTTGATAGAAAAATTATCTTATAGTCTTACTTTGGAATGAAGTAATAAATTGAGATGTGAGGTGGATAAGTAAATTGCTTGCTGAAGTAGAAGAACTCGCATAAATTTTGGTGGATAGTAGCCATTAGTAAGTCTACACATTTACAGTTTTGTTGAGTGTTGAAAAAACATAATTCCTATTTTTTTTTATGCAAAGCCTTGCTTAAATTATGGTGCAATGCTTAAGAATAAAAAAATCACTACACAAATATCTAAAAATCATGCATTAATATTGCAACCATAACCATAAATTATCGTATAAAATATGTAAAGGAATATCCACATGACATTATATTGTGCGAATATTGCAATAAGACTCAAATTATTGCCCAATCAAATGTTTGAATTTTTTTTTCAATAATAGTAAAAAGAAATATTTAATTTTCAAAGCTAAACATTATAAATTGCACTGGTCAATGCTAAAATAATAATAATCAACAAATAAATTGATTCATGGTAGCACTATAAGGATTCCATAATCATATTTAAATTTAATTAATAAGCACATAAAAACCTAATAGGTACAATAAAGTTACAATATAGCAAGTTCATTAACCATGGATATCCACCCCCATTTTACCATGGATTTATTAACTTGTAATTAGATTTTTTTTGCAATGCCATGGACGAATACCATGACTTATCTATACAATATGCCCAAAAACCATAATTCATGTCATAATAAAAAATTAAAATGTAAAATATATTAGACATTACCTATATCATTGATTACATAAAGTGACAATTATCAATTATATGGATGGAGCGGGCATAGAGCGTGTGGGGGGAAGGAGAGAGGGAGGGAGATAGTGACAGAGTTGGACGGTGGAGAGAGAAATAGAGGAAGAGAGAGGGAGGTGTGACAAAGAGGGAGATAGGGAGTGATAAGGGAAACATGGAGAGAGAGTGAGGGAAAGAGGAGTGGATGGAAGACAAAGAGAAGGAGAGGAGAGAGAAAGAAAGAGAAAGGGAAGAGAGAGGGTGGGATACATATAGATGGATGGAGGAGAGAAGGGGAGAGAGATGCAGATAGTGACAGAGTTGGCGGAGAGACAGAGAGAGAGATTGTGGGGAGAGATAGAGGGAGGTGGAAGATAAAAGGAGAGAGAAGAAGGAAAAGAGAGGATTTGAGAAAGAGAAGGAGATAGAGAGATGGAGTTGGAGCAGGAGAGAGAGGAAGAGAGTGAAGAAAAAAGCCACTAACAGATAAGGTGCAAAGAGAGAGAGATAGTAACAAAAAAGACATGAAGATAGAGTGAGTGAGAGAGGAGAGTAGAGAGGAGATGAGAGAAAGGAAAGAGAGAGAGAGAGAGGAAGACATAGTGATGGAGGGTGGAGAGAGGGAGATAGGGAGGGAGATAATGACAAAGTTGTAGGGTAGAGAGAGAGAAAGTGCGACGGGGGAATGACAAAGGGAGGTAGAAGAGAAAGGGACAGACAGGACTTGAGAGAGAAGGAGAGAGGGAGGAGGAGAGAGATGGAGTAGGAGGGGGAGAGAGAAGGAGGAAAGAATAAATACATAAAGAGAAAGGCGAAGAGAGAAGAAGGGAAGAAGAAATACATAAAGAGAAAGGTGGAGAGAGAGAGATGGTGACAAGGGAGGTGTCATGCCCCTACACCTGCGGTAGTCTTCCAACCGCTTGTAGCAAGGTGCGGCACCACCGAATGCTTTCTTTTCACCAATACTAACATTCGTGGACTACGCCTACTTTCACATTAACATTACTTAGCTTGTGTTTCGCAACCAAGTAAACATGAAATTATCCTTTATACTTAATGAAGCCCATACTCATTCATTATCATCATGCAATTATAACAAGAACATTAACAATTGCAACAAGTATAAAGGGGAGGGGCAACTCCTCGTAATGTGATTCTACCCGAAAATTTATTAAGAATATCAATTACAACATACAAGCATGTCTTGGCCGAACCAAGTCTCACACTTAACCAAATTTACAAAAGAGAGGCAACCCTGCCTTTACAACATCTTGTGCATCTCTTGCACAAAGGACGGTGCTCACCCGAGCCACCTAAAATCCTTTGTCAAGTCTTACACCAAAACCTGCACCTTAGAATCCACCCGAGCACACCTTGCCCAATCCACAACCAGTTCAAGAGAGACCTCAAGTGCACCCCTTAATATTTGCGCATGAGGTATGCACACTACCTCTTATTTTTGCGCACTCTTTTCCCCTCTACCTTGTGCGAATTCCAAGTGCGAAGTTGTGTTCAAAATGACTCCAACGCATGTAATTTTATATGCTTCTTAACTTAGTTTCATACGTCGGTGGTAGCCCCTTGGCCGACCCCCAAAACACCTCCAACACACCCTTAAAACGCTCCTTCTACCGTCGGCCATGCCTTTGTGCAAGCCTCCTTCAACTCGGCGTGTAAAGGTCCATTGCTCCACGCACTTTTCCAAGTGTCGTAAGTCGCTCATGGTATCGTCGCACTGAACTCGTACAAACGTCGCATTTCTGCCTGCAACACCGTCGCACGCCCGTTCAGCACATGCCCGTCATGCGCCCGCGCGCCCGGTCGCGCCCTCGTGCATGACGACTTCGCCCGGTGCCCATCGCATCATCGCTCAGAGGCCTTACATCCTCCACCTGAAATCGTTGTCGTCCTCGACAACATACAATCCCGGTAGCCATCCACCAAGATCATCACTCATTCGTGATGTTAACTCCTCCACGCAAGGCAAACATCCTTGCAACATATGTAGAGACTCATCTCCACTATGTCCCGGCTTAGTGACCAACTGCCGCCAAGCTCACCATACCAAGGTATGCACCTCAACGGTATGCACTCCATCAGATGTCATCTCGATCCATGATTACTTGACCCTTCCTTCTTCATCATGTGTCCTCATGTGAACTGCTATCATGATACTCCAACATAATGCTAACACCTCTCTACCCACTGCATGCCCTCATGTCTTGAACTAGTCGGATGGCCAGTCCAACTGCCACGCTCAAACCATGAGAGTGAACATCCTCATGCCACCATCAGTTGTTTCTCAAAACATCCTATCACATCCTTGACTCATCAAGAATCTATCTCCATAATCCATGCTCAGGTCCATGGAAACTCCATCCATCTCATCTGCGACATGTTGTCCATGATGTTTGGTGTTAATGTGCTACATGAAATCAGCCACATCTATCCCAACATCATCATCCATGTGTGTCTCCTCCATATGAAGAGATCATCTCATCAAATCGACTCTCGATGTGCCACATCTAGGTCCATGAAGAAACCTTCATCATATCTACAATGTGCCATCCCTCAAGTCTACCACAGAAACAAGTATGCACTTGTCTCACCTATCCATGTGTAAAAGTAGTTGAGTCTCGGCTCAACCCATACCCAAGTCAAGGCATCATCATCATCGTAACTTCATCACTCCAAAGTGTCTCATATCGATCCTCTACATCAAGTCACTCTTCCAAGCCATGACCATACATGCACTTTGAAAGTATGCATCCCATACTACATCAAAGTCTCTTGACCTCAGCTCCTCAATGCATTAGATCCTCTAAGTCCACCATATATGAAGCCCCTAAAAGTCACAACAATCTCATGTCATCATGAGCTCCATAAACCATCCCCAACCAACACCTCAGCAAGCATACAAGATGCCTCAGCTCTCCATGTAGTAGGAATGCTCCATAGCTGCTCACAAGTCCATCCAAGTCCATGGCCTTGTTGTACCAAAGTGCACAACCTCTCCATCAGTTCATAAGTAATAAGTCTCCATGTCACACTAGCAAATCCATCTGCACAACATTCCTGCCTTAGCACTCCTCATTGGATGTCCATTGACATCTCTACAAGTGCTCTCACACAATGTCCTTGCATAAGACTGCCATGCTCCATGCCTCCAACCTGATGTCCATGACTAAGTTTCCCATGTAGTCCAAACAAGTAGACTCATCACAACAATCGGTCATCCTCATCCAAGTCTTCAATTTTCGGTTTAGTGAACTCGGTCACCCAACCATATCATCATCATCATGAGTCCCTTCCATCAGAGCTCCTCCACCTAAAGGTTCCACCAAGACTATCTCTTGGTCTCGGCCATGAGAAGTCCACCCAAACATCACAAGTGTGTGCCCTCCTCAACCTGTCCATGAGTCATGCCGGGCACTTAGCCAATTCTCCATGTGGCTAAAGCATGACCCAATCCTCCACAACAATCATCATGTTCCTCCCTTGTCACAGGGCTTTTTACCTTCTACCATAAGGTCACAAACAACCCCAACAAGTCCAGCAACAATCAACAATCCTTGCTCTTCCACACAAGGTCTCATCATAGGCATCCATGGTAAGATCCTCCCTAGCATTGGCAAACTGGCTTTGCCCTTCCCTGCATACGGTTCATCCACCAAATACCCAAATGGAACACAAGTATCAATACTTACTTCATCATCATGAGGCTCCTCCATGTGAGTATCCTCATCCATCCATGTCCACAAACTGCACGATCCTGGTCCAACTTGATCGATCTCAAGTTCATCATCCATCATAGTCATGTCTGCAACATCTTCAACTATCACGGCTTCCTCTTCCTTGTTACGACAATCTGCAACTTCACCTTGCTCCATTGTCCAACCAAGTTGAAGAAGCTTGTCTTCAACATTCTTTTCCAAGGCTTCAAGTTCCTTCTGGATTCGGGGCCTGTGGTGGGCTCCAGTATTTCAGCAATAATGCTGCAACTCCTGGGACTCCCTTCTTTACTTTTATCAACTCGGTAGTTCGTAACAAACTTGGAAGCGACAGTGTTGTATGCACAAGTACTAGCTCTTGCCGCAGCTGTCACTTGGTCAGCTGGCACAATACCGCTAGGGGCTTAAGCCAACTTCTATGAGCTCTTAGAAGAAGCTTTTTAACTGATGGAAGGAAGCTAACTCAAAGGAAGCTGATCTACTTGCAGAAAGAAACTGAAATCCAAAAAGTAACGCAAACCCTAGCAAACCCTAATGCTACCAGCTAGTCCTACTGATGCAAAGGAAAGAATGCAAACTACTTAATGAGATGATGCCATTACTTCTATGAAGGGAAAATACATGTGTCTAGACTACCTCTATCTGAAGAAAACATCTTTTTGTATTTTTGAATGAGTTATTAGAATTATCATGCATGTGCTTTTAACTGGATTTTTACTGTGCAGGGGTGGATCAAGGAGAAGAAAGGCTTGGAAAAGGTTGGGAAGGTTTAGAGAGGGTCTAAGGAGTCCCTAACACCCTTCCAGAGAGTTTCGCAAAGTTTGGCTATCAAGAAACCTCATTTGTGAGCTTCTACAAGAAGTCTGCTGGGGTTCTACAGGATGTTCAGAAATTTCTACAGGATGTTTAAGAATTGGATTTTGGAGGATGGGTGAGTGAAGGGAGATGCGTGAATGGATAGGGAGGTAGGATAGGGGTCTGAAATGACCCAGTGACTGATGGATGAAGTGATGAGAGATAGTGGAAGGCTAACTTGACTTAAAGAAGGCTAAGGCAATGGAAGAGCAAGAAGGTAGGGTTACATGGGCAGAAGAATGGTTGTGACACGAGAAGGCTAACTGGGAGATGGAGTAGCTGGCATGGACGAAGCTTAGGTGGATGAGAGATTGATGGAGATGCCCTGCATGGTGTAAGCTTAACCAAATCAACCAAGTCCTGGACAGAATCGAAATCCTAGCTAATCTAATCTAACTGTCAACGAAACAAATGAACAGCAGCTTTATTCATAAAGAGAACCATGTACAACACTTAAGCAAGGAAACATTTCAAAAGGTCTAAATGCATGACTAACTCCTACAAATGAAAACATTACACCAAAGATTGCATGGTCAAGCAAACTAGTGTTTTTGTTGGGCAGCACTGTTTCTGCAATTCCAGCCCCCGATCCAATAAGGGAGAGGTGAAACTGAGAGTGTGGACAACCCTTTTCCTTGGAGCTTTATCTGTTATTATTCTACCAATCTACTCTACACCTCTGAAGAAATTCTATTTATCAACAGTGACCTATTTAACCAACGCAACTAAATCTTGCTCAACAGAAACACGTTTCAAATGCATAAAAGGAAAATCACAATGCATAAAGAAAGGATAACAATACAAAGAAGGAGGCCCTAGGCTCTCAGGTTGGGCCCAACCCCAAGAGCTATGGCTCCTATAGAAAACTCAGAGCTGATATCAAATCTGACTGCTTCTCATTAACAAAAGATAATCATATGTCAAGAGTTATGCCAACAATGGCTACAAGAGAACGAAAAAGAGCTAGCAGCACTATAGTGCAAATTATGCAAGAGTTTTCCAAAAGTCCTTTTCGAAGGCTGACGCCTTAACATTTATACACCACGAGGCCCTAGCTAGCCTCCTAAATCTATGGGACTTGGCTGCCCAAACTGTGAGTGAACAACTCCTTCCACAAAATCTTCTTGGCTGCCTTCTAGATCTGGTTTTGGTGGCCTTTGGAGCTCGGATTTGGGGGTGAAGATCCCGAGGGAGGCTATTTAATGCCATAGACAACCCCCCTACGAATCCTCAACCTAAGCTTGGCTGTCTCCTAGCCCAAGTCTGCTCGGTTTTGCTCCAACATGTGTCAAAAAATCCTGAAATGAGCACGTGTTAGCCACCTAGGAAGAGTGACTACCCTTATTCGTACAAATGACATAAACATACTAAAAATTAATGCATAAGTTATGAAAAATGAAGGATTGAACAAGGATAATTAGGCCAAATGAGCCCAAAATGTTACCAAATTTGGGGCTCATCATCACCCCCCTGCTAAAATGATTGCTCATCCCTGAGCAACTAGTCCAGCTCCTCATCCTTCATTGCTTTAATCACCTCTCTCACATCCCAGGCTTCTGAAGTAGTATCCTCCTCACTGTCATGGAACCCAACCTTCTTCTCCACCTCTTCCCACTGCTTATGCTCTTATTTTTCTGTGCTTCCTTCTACCAATCCCAAAAGAAAAGGTGGGCTTAGCTTGAGGCCAATCCAGCTGGCCTGGAGGTTGTGCATGGACTTCTTGTAGAGAGGAACTCGTACTATGGCCTCCCTCATTCTCGTTGGAGTGTGATACTCCTTGATCTTGAGGCTGTGGGACAATGTGTTCCACCTTCGGGTGCAAGCATGAACACAATTGTCCCCTAATAACCGTTCCATGTCCTCGAAATGTGCTATAGCCTGAGCCTGTTGATCCATGTATTTTAATAAATCCTGAGAGTTGGTTGCTAGGTGTTGGTGGGCTGATATCAATGCAGTGGGGTCCCTTGGCTCTGCTCTAATCAGCAGTGGTTCATGTAACTCTCAGTTCATAACCTCTTTGACCTCTGTCACCCTCTTTTCTTCATGGTTTAACCATGAGGTAAACGCCATCAGCTGCATATCTCCCACGACTGTGTTGGGGTCCCATGAAGTTACGTTTGGAAGGGCCAAATTATGGAGGTAGAACTCTGGCAGCTTGGCCTTGTCCTCGGTTGAACTGTTGTTGCATAAATCTGTGAACTGCTAGGGGTTTTGGATTTGGGAGATACCCCTCTGTGCCAATGCATTAATTTGGAATTGCAGCCACTGGTCTCGTAGGTATAGGCCATAAGATTTGGCTGGCTGCCTGCATTGCAGAGCATCCATAGCCCAACTGGCCATGCAGGCCAGTTGTGCCTCTTTTTCGTGAAACTGCTGTTTGAGAGCTTGTATCTCTATGTTTGCTTGCAATTCTCTTTCCTGTAGATGCTGGTTCAGTTCCTCAAGACCAGCTTGCATTCCTTCTTTGCCTTGAGGTTCTGCTGTAGTGCCCTCTGATGTTGTGCCCCTTTCTTTCCTCTGTTCCTGTAGCTGCAGTTTGAGCTTCTCATTCTCTTCCTGTAGAAATACTCGTTGGTAGTTTCCCACGTGTTTTTCCATAGCTAATTCTCTTCTTGCCTCCTTGAATTTTTCCTCCAAGGGGTCTATATCTGCTACTCCTTTAGACTTAGCTATCCTCATCCATGTGTGGGTCCTCACTCTTTCTTCCTCCAGTGCAAAGAAAAGCGGCACTGTGAATTTCTGTGGAATAATTTTCCCAGCCTCCAAAAAGTTATAATAAGAGCTCAAGCTGGGCTGGGGGCTAGGTTCCGTAATGTGCTCTACCTCTTCTTCCCTTTGTGGTGATGTGGCTGCCTCCCCCTCCATTCTCTCGGTCTCCTTGAGCTGGGCCAATGTTTCCTGTAGAACGGCTTCAGCATCCTGTAGAGGGGTTTTTGAAGCTAACCCTTCCATTCTCTCCCTCCAGGTAGTTGTCTTAGGGCTCCCCCGCTCATAAGTGACTGATACTTTGGAGGGGGACTTCTCCTTTGGCGAGGTAGGGGTGTCTTCAATGGTAATTGGGTTTTTGGATGGAGGTTGGGGCCTGCCGGTTTTAATTCTTACACTCCTCCTTGATTTGAAATACAGAGGATTCTCCCTCTTTCGTTTTTCCTTTGGCTTGGGAGAGGTACTTAGGGCGGCCAGCACAACTGTTGCCTCCCTAGCAAGAATTTTGGCCGTTTTCTCCTTTTGTTTTCCTTTCTCAGGACTTCCTGTAGAAAGCCCTGTAGTGGTTGATTTCTGGCTTCCTGTAGAAGCCGTTTTTAACTTTCCTGTAGAAACAGATGGCACCGTTTTAGCCTGCTTGGCTGAGGGTGCTTTTTCTTTTAACCTTGTTGAGGCTGCCTTAGAGGTGCCCTCACTGACGTGGACTTTTTCAGTCCTTTCCACCCTGCTCTGTAATCTTTTCTCCCTGGGTGTTAGTGTGGTTTTGTCACCCTCTATTTTGGCAGCTTGATTTTTCTCTTGTTTTCCCTTCTGTTCTATCTTTGGTGTTTTGGCCAGAGTTTCTCAGCCTTCACCTTTCTTCTCTGCTGGAGTGTGTTCCTTCTCCTCGCTGCTGGAGGAGGTGAGCTCCTCAGCCAACATTCGGATGTCATCATCCTTAGTCAAATTTCGAAAGGTTTCCCAGGAGAGAGGGACGGTGTACGTGTGGAGTGCATCTTCCATGAGGAGCTTAATGAGCCCATGATGGGCTATTTGGTCTGGCGTTCCCTCTCTCAATTTGGTGGCACACTCAGTCATGGACTGCAGATGGAAGTAAGGAATGCTCAACTTTTTCTCTGAGGGTAGGTCCATTTGGTGCCTGAGTTCTGTGAGCAACTGGAAATGGTATCCATACACGATGCTAAATCACCCTTCGCACGTGATATACTTCATAATCTGGAGGCTGACCTCACTCCAGAATGGCTGTAGGCTGGTTCTTCGAACTCCATTCTTGTCTTCTGAGAATTGTTCCTCTGGTAAAAAGAACTCCTTCTTAGCTTTCTGACCCAGTTTTCTCTCCTCCTTATCCCAAGGTACCCCCATTGGTAGATCAGTTACTCTGCTAATGAACTGTGGGGTGAGTCTGAGCGTCAGTCCTATGAAGTTGACAACGGCCAACGTCTTTGACTTTGGCTTCAAGGATCGCAGGAATTCTTCTGCAACCTCGTCATCATGACCTTGAAGCTTGTCATAGAATGACATCCATCGTGCACGAGAAAATAGGTCCACCACCTCAGGGGTTTCCCGTAACTTCTTTGAGTCTGTCGCCTCTTTTCTAATAAACCCTCCCGGCATGGTAAAAGCTTGCTGTGTTGGCCTGAGCTTGCCTGCTCGTATACAGAAGTGGATCTTTGGGATTTCCTTAGACAGAGCACAGAGCTATGTCTCTGTTATGCACACAGTGTATAAAATTCACAACTTTCTGTGAGTGAGCCTTAACAGTGGCTCAATTATAAATCAAACCCTGGAGAAAATCCCGCATACACACTACAATGACAATTCTCATGCAGTGACAAGAAAACGCTTGTAAATTCATGCACAGACTGTAATTCACGGTTTCCTACCCCTTCAAAACCTCGACTTCACCACCTTTCGAACCAATTTGCATGGGAGAACTATGTTCAGGCTTACCTCATGCCAGAATTGCCACCTTTCGACGTGAACAGTCCAAATTCTTCCGTAGTGTTGAGCTTCCTGTAGCGCAGCTTCCTGTAGAAGTCGTGCACGGATTCTGGGGAGCGCTTCAGTGGTTCTGGGCCTTCTGTGCAGCAACAGGACGTTTGAACAGGCCGAGAACTCAGAGTAACAACCATCAGAGAATTTAGGATGCGTACTCGGCTGCAAAACGGTTGAGAATAAATGACTGCAGTGCACCATACGTGAACTAGCCGACGGATATGAATTTCTGCGGAATTCGTGGCGCAGGGGTGAGCTGTCCCCGTCGGCCCGTTGGCCGACGTCACCTGCTATCATTCCACTGCATGTATGCCTGACCGCCGAATTCTTCCCTACATACCTACTGCCGCCACTTCTGTTAGATCGTCGCTTCTCTCCGACTGGACGCTTCCCACGTGTCCATTTCTTGTCTTGTTGACACAACCAAAGCTTTTTGGATCCGACGAGGCCATCGGACTGGTTGTGGTGGCCAGTTGACTGGCTACCCGACTTGTTCAATCCATCCATTTCCATAGTTACACACATTTTAGAGCATCATTCATGTAATTTGACGAAACTGGGTGAGGCACTTACCTCTGCGGCCGTGGACATGATTTTTCTCATGCTTCAGGACGAGAGGTGATGGATCCGCTTGCTTCTGCTTCATGCAATGGCATGGGAGCTCCTTTTCACTGACTGCTGCTGGTTGCGAGACCGGTTTCCTGGCCGTGGATGGTGCATGCGCCGGCTTCATGAGTTGCAGGTTCCTTCATGGTGTGTGCTCTAGCCGGATCAACCACTACAGGATTCCTGTAGGACATCCTGTAGCCATTTCTCCTTCTCGGGTGCATGCCGAAATAGTGGAGTCACGTTCACAGGTGCAGGGTCCTCAGATTGCCTTGACAGGTAAAGCGTTGAGCCTCTGTGTGCTTTATTTTCCACTAAAAATACATCTTCTGAGAGTCTAATGTTCTGGTATGACTGTGCAGGTATTTCAATCATGTGGCAGCAATGGTGGTGAAAGGAGGCAACAGCAGTGGGGGGATGGAGAAAAAAATCGGTTGCATGCCTCCTTATTGGACTTCGAGCTTCAAATTCTTATACACAGTCGGTCCTGGCCCATCCAAAGATTCTACAGGAAGTTTCCTGTAGAAATACAGAACTTCCTGTAGAAAGTCTTGTAGCTTCCTGTAGGAGACTTAACTATGACCAGATCGTGCCCAAACCTTGGAAGAGATGAGTGTTCATGGAGGGAGTGCTGGTGAGGTCGCCTGGTAGCATGGTAGGGACCCTTGTCCTTGAGTTGAGAGGCCTCCTTTTTGCATGGAATACCTACAACCTGCATTAATTTCCAAAGATTGAGCTTGTTTTTTTGTTTCTGCCTCCTTCCTTTTTTTTTTTTTTTTTTTTTTTAGGAGACAGCAGGGGCGCCTCAATGAGGTTTTCACCCCTACTATCTGCCTTGGGTGCCTCAGAGAGGTTTTCACCCAAGGGTCTTTTTTTTTTTTTCAGAGAGACAGCAGGGGCGCCTCAATGAGGTCTTCACCCCTACCATCTGCCTTGGGAGCCTGAGAAAGGTTTTCACCCAAGGATATTTATTATTATTATTATTTTTTATGATGCTCAGGGTATGCCCAAAACAGAGGCAGAACCCTTCTCTATGACCAACACTGATTTTTCCACAGTTTTGATGAACTCTTGCCTCGAAAGATGTTTCCTGTAGATCTTCAGTGCTGGTCATCAATGGTCCGAATAAGAACAGATCCATTGTCATTACACTTCTCCACTGCATATGGTCCTAGCCATCTTGTCCTCAACTTCCCCTTAAAATCCTTACGTCTGGAATCATACAACAGAGCCCAATCTCCCGGCTGGAATTGCTTGTCATTGAGGTGCCAATCATTCCATATCTTCCTCTGAAGTTGAACCACTTCTAAGTGGAGAAGGGCCTGCATTCGATGTTCATCTAGCCCATTCAGCTGTAATAACCTTTCTTGTTGGGCATGGCTGAGATCTAGGTCCAGCTGAGCTGCCATCCGCAATGTGTTGTACTCGAACTCAATTGACAGCAAAGCTCTCTTCCCATAGACCAGTTCATAAGGTGTGAAGCTGGTTGTGGTCTTCCAAGTGGTGTTGTAAGCCCAAGTGGCCTCAACCAGGCGATCTGCCCAATCCTTTCTGCTGCTACTCACCACCTTAGTCGAAATCCCTTCTAATGCTCTATTGGTGACTTCCACCTGCCCATTTGCTTGAGGATGATAAGGGGTGGAGGTCCTATGCTTGATCTTGTGATGAGCAAGCAAGTCTTCAATTAAGTTGGAGGTGAATTGGTTTCCTTGATCGGTGACCAACTCTCTTGGGTAGCCAAATTTGTAGAAGATGTTTTCTCTTAAAAACTCAGCAACCTTTTCTTCCATCGCTGCTTTGATTGCCTTGGCTTCTGCCCACTTTGTCAGATAGTCTGTGCACATAATGATGTAAGACCTATGCCTTGAAGGAGGATTGATAAGACCCACAAAGTCCATACCCCACTTCTCAAATGGTTCAAGAGTCACTTGAGGTTGGAGAGGCATTTCATCCCCTGGAGTCGGTTTCCCCATCCTTTGGCATCGGTCACATTGGCTGATATATCTTTTGACATCTTGATGAAACGTGGGCCAATAGTATCCTGCCTGTAGAATTTTGAAGGCAGTCCTCTTGGCTGCAAAATGTCCTCCACAAGGCCCATTGTGACAAGTTAGGAGGATGTCAAAGACTTCCTCCTCCCTTACACAATGCCTTAAGATCTGATCAGGGCCAAGTTTGAACAGGTTGCCCCCGATCCAAGTGAATGAGGCACTTTTCCTCACGATTCTGCTCTTCTCTTTTGAGGATAGATGCGGAGGGAGCTGTGCTGAGACCAGGTAGTTTGCTATATCAGCAAACCATGGCAAGAGTACTAAGATAGAAAACAGATGTTCATCTGGCATCTGGTCATCCACTGTTCCATCTTCACCTGCAGGTAAATCCAATCTAGACAAAAAGTCAGCAACAACATTTTCTTTACCTGGTTTGTCAACGATAGTCAAATCAAACTGCTGCAACAAAAGTAACCATCTAATAATACGAGCATTCACATTTGGTTTATTCATTAAATATCTAATTGTAGCATGATCAGTATGTACAAATGTTTGATAGCCAGTGATGTAGTGTCGGAACTTGTTTAGGGCATGGACCACAGCCAAGAACTCTTTCTCAATTACAGTATAATTCAGTTCTGCCTTGGATAAGTTTTTGCTGACAAAGTATATGGCGTATGGAAGTTTTTGTTCAAATTGTCCTAAGGCTGCCCCTATGGCTTTGTTCGAGGCATCAGTGTGGATGTGGAAAGGTAGGGCCCAATTTGGACCTCTCAAGATTGGGGCAGACACCAACTTATCCTTTAACTCATTCAGAGCCCTCTGACAATCATCAGTCCATTTAAACTCAACATCTTTTGCTAAGAGGCCAAACAATGGCGAGGCTAGCTTACTGAAGTCTTTAATGAATCTTCTGTAATATCCTGCTAAGCCCAAGAAACTTCGAACATCTCTTACCTTTTGAGGAGGTGGAACCTTTTTTATGAGAGCAATTTTGTTAGGATCCACCTGTAACCCTTGGCGAGAAATGGTATGTCCTAGCACGGCCCCTTCAGTCATCAGGAATTCACATTTTTCAGGACTGAGGGACAGGTTCATCTCAATGCACTTGGTTAGGACTTTTCCCAGATTGGACAATGCTTCCTGGAAGTTTGACCCATAAGGAGTGAAGTCACCCATATAGCTTTCCATCGAATCATGGACCAGCTCAGAAAAGATGCTCAATACTGCTCTCTGGAAAGTGGCAGGAGCGTTGCATAGCCCAAAGGGAAGGACTCGGTAAGCAAAGGTACCCCAAGGACAAGTGAAGGTGGTCTTATCTTGGTCTTCCGGGCTGATTTGGATCTGATTATACCCGCTAAACCCATCTAGGAAAGAGAAAAACTTCTTTCCCACCAGTCCATCCAACACTTGATCTATGAAGGGTAGAGGGAAGCGGTCTTTCTTGGTGGCTTTGTTTAGTTCTCAGTAGTCCACACAGATTCTCCAATTTCCATTTTTCTTGGGTACCAACACCAGAGGGGACACCCACTCGCTATCCGAGATGGGGTAGATGAATCCTGCATCCAACAGTTTTTGCAATTCCTCTTTGACAATGTCCTTAAAGGCTGGATTCATTCTCCTCTGAGGTTACCTGACCGGTTTACAATCTTCTTTGATGTAGATATGATGGGTACAGACTGAAGGATGGACTCCTTTCATCTCCTTATAGCTCCAAGCAAAAGCATCTAGATGACTAGCCAACAGACTACACAGCTCCTTTTCCTGGGAAGGAGATAGGGAGGAGTTGATCTTTAACGTTCTCTCGGGGCCAAACTCCACATTTTTTACTCTGGGAGATTGGATCGATCACACAAAGGTCCACTAAGGTGCTGGCTTGAGTATCCTCCACCAATTTCTTTAAGGACAATGCACTAGGAGGTGGATTCTGAATCAAGGTCTCAATCAAATCATCCTCGGTTTGAGGACCTCCCCTGGTGGTTTCTAAGGTGCACAAGGGTGCAGAGTACACCTCATCCTCTTCTCCTTCTTCCAACCAAAGTGGTAAGTCATGCTCTAATAGAGGTTGGGAAGGAGGGTATAGGACTAGCTGCTTGGACATAGGACCATTTTTGATGGTCATGTTTCCTGCTCGGCAGCTTATGTATGCATCTGCAGTGGCTAACCAAGGTCTTCCCAAAATAAGGGGGTATCCAGTAAGATTTGCCTTTGGTTGAAGAACCAAGAAGTCCGCAGGATACTCCCAAGAGTAAACAGAGACCAAGACATCCTCCACAATCCCTTCGGGACTCACGGTGGAGCGATCTGCCAACTGCAAGACTGTCGAGGTCTTCCTTAAGGAACCCTGAAGGTTGAGTTTGAGCATGTTATCCCTGGTCATCACATTAATGGCAGCCCCTAAATCAATCAAAGTGTGGGGTATGATGGTGCCATTAATGTGGACATCAACTACAGGACTCCCAGGATCCAAATACTTTGGACAGATTACTTGCCCCAACATAAGATCAGATAGTTGTCCTATGACATTGATGGTTGAGGCATCTCTTTTTCGCCTTCCTGGGTGCCTAAAACACTTTTCCTTAACCAATTTATTGTATATCGGTACATATTTGATGGCTTGGAGAAGTGGTATTTTCACACATAACTGTTTGAGTTCTCCCAGAAGCTCATTCTCTTCTGGGCTGGGTTGTGTGGTTACAGTTAGTCTCTCAGGAAAGGGTGGAGTGGCCTTGGGTTCACTTTCCTGTTTATCTTCCTCGTCCTCTGGGGGAGGAGGTTGGCGATCCGGAAGAGTCTTCTCGGATCGTAGGTTGATCTCTTGGATCTTCACAGCATAGGTAGGGCATGTTGTTTCCCCAGTATATACCTGCTGGACCTGTCGGTTGTTGGGATTCGGGTTCGGTTGAGCAGGCATTTGGGGTTGTCTTGGAGGAGCAGGAGGTAATGGTTGTGGCTGAGCTGGTGGTGGAGGCAAAATGGTTGGAGGAGTGTTGTATTGGGGCCTCCACCCCGGTTGAGGTGCATTCCACTGAGGCTGTAGCTGGACATGTGAGTGAAACGAATGAGTATTGGGCTAAGTATGGTATTGAGGTGGGTAAGACCATGGAGGAGGCATAGACCAAGAAGGATGAGCAGGGGGGCCCCAAGAAGGATTGGGAGCAGATTGGTTGGGCCTATAATAAGCTTGGGATGTCCCTTGCATCCCCTGCTGGTAAGGTCTAGGTCCATGTGGCCTTCTTTGGTTGAGGAAGTAGAGAGGTTCAGTGGGTGCCTCAGTTCCTTGGTACATGGCCTTAAACCAAGGTAAGGTTGGGCATTGGTTTGTGGGGTGGTCCTCCTCACAAACGAAACAAACCTCTACCGAGTGTAATGGACACTCGTTCTTAGGGTGCTTCCTTATACACCTAGGGCAGAAGATGGCCAGAGCCCTCTCAGCTTCCTCTTTCTTTTGCTAGATTCAGAATGTATCAAGTTGCATGGCAATGTTCTGTCTCACCTCACTTTTGAGGTCCTCCAGCTGATTTGCAAACTCATGCTTGGAGAAAGTAGTAGTAGTTGAAAGGGGGTTTCCCCTACCTTTTTTCGGGCTTCCCTAGAGTGGTTTCTAAACACAGTCTTTATATCTTCATAAGGTAGTTGGTAAATATCTCCTCTAGCTAGCATGTGAAGGGTGTCTAGGAGGTCTTCAGGGACTCCTCGGAGCAGGACCAACTTGAGAGATTTAGGGTCAAGTGTGCACCTGGCCCGTTTATAGCTAAGTTGGAACATTTCCTCATAATCTTCTAAAGACTCATCATTTCCCATGGTCATCCGAAAGATTTCTCCCTTGGCTTCCTTGGACCTACAGTAGTCCCGGTATTTGGTATTGAAAGCTTGCTGCATTTGAGCCCAAGTGGTGATACTGTTTCCAGGTAAGCCCATGAACAAGCGTAATGCTGCATATTTGAGGGTAGAGGGAAAGAGTTTCAATTTTTGCTCATCTTCGGTATAGTCATAGGTTCGACAAAGGACAACAAACTCAAACAGGAAGGTATCAGGGTCTTCAGTAGTCAATCCATGGAAGTGAGGTAAGGTAGAGGGGCTTATGTTTTTCATTTTCATGTCTCCATTGGTCTCTCGGATGGGAAAGGCACCTTATATTCTCTCATCTTCTCTTCTATTCTCAGCCATGGCTTCAGGTGGAGTGTTTTCTAACTCTTCTTCTGTTATAGGATCGTATATCTCAGGAGGCTCGCCTATAGGTTCTTCTGGATCACTGTCACCAAAGAAAAGAGAAGGGTGGCTCAGTGAAGTGGTGGGGGTGTTGGGTAAGAATCTGCCGGTTTTATCTCTGTTCCTACGAGGCATGAAATGGAAGGACTTTTGATTGCTTTTGTTTTTTTCTTCTGGTACCTGCATAACTAAAATAGATTGGATTGCAACTAACTATCTTGTTGAAATGAGATGAAAGCAGGAAAGGACTAAGCTATGTTGCTCAAATGAAATTGCAGGAAGGAAATGCTAATCTACGCTTGCAAAATTGAAATTCTATTTTACGCTTGCAGAATTGAAAGTCTAATTTATGAAAGCAGGAAATGTCTACTTTACTTTTGCAGAAATGAAATTGCAGAATGGAAATGAAATAAACTATTTAGCAGAAGATTGTAGTGGAAAATAGAAGAAAAGCAACAATCACCAATACTTTGACGCTTCCATGGCAACGGCGCCAAAAAGATGGTGGGATCTAGTATTGCAGCAATAATGCTGCAACTCCTGGGACTCCCTTCTTTACTTTTATCAACCCGGTAGTTCGTAACAAACTTGGAAGCGACGGTGCTGTATGCACAAGTACTAGCTCTTGCCGCAGTTGTCACTTGGTCAGCTGGCACAAGTCCGCTAGGGGCTTAAGCCAACTTCTATGAGCTCTTAGAAGAAGCTTTTTAACAGATGGAAGGAAGCTAACTCAAAGGAAGCTGATCTACTTGCAGAAAGAAACTGAAAGCCAAAAAGTAACGCAAACCCTAGCAAACCCTAATGCTACCAGCTAGTCCTATTGATGCAAAGGAAAGAATGCAAACTACTAAATGAGATGATGCCATTACTTCTATGAAGGGAAAATACATGTGTCTAGACTACCTCTATCTGAAGAAAACATCTTTTTGTATTTTTGAATGAGTTATTAGAATTATCATGCATGTGCTTTTAACTGGATTTTTACTGTGCAGGGGTGGATCAAGGAGGAGAAAGGCTTGGAAAAGGTTGGGAAGGTTTAGAGAGGGTCGAAGGAGTCCCTAACACCCTTCCAGAGAGTTTCACAAAGTTTGGCTATCAAGAAACCTCATTTGTGAGCTTCTACAGGAAGTCTGTAGGGGTTCTACAGGATGTTCAGAAATTTCTACAAGATGTTTAAGAATTGGATTTTGGAGGATGGGTGAGTGAAGGGAGATGCATGAATGGATAGGGAGGTAGGATAGGGGTCTGAAATGACCCAGTGGCTGATGGATGAAGTGATGAGAGAGAGTGGAAGGCTGACTTGACTTAAAGAAGGCTAAGGCAATGGAAGAGCAAGAAGGTAGGGTTATGTGGGCAGAAGAATGGTTGTGACACGAGAAGGCTAACTGGGAGATGGAGCAGCTGGCATGGACGAAGCTTAGGTGGATGAGAGAGTGATGGAGATGCCCTGCACGGTGTAAGCTTAACCAAATCAACCAAGTCCTGCACACAATCGAAATCCTAGCTAATCTAATCTAACTGTCAACGAAACAAATGAACAACAGCTTTATTCCTAAAGAGAACCATGTACAACACTTAAGCAAGGAAACATTTCAAAAGGTCCGAATGCATGACTAACTCCTACAAATGAAAACATTACACCAAAGATTGCATGGTCAAGCAAACTAGTGTTTTTGTTGGGCGGCACTCTTTCTACAATTCCAGCCCCTGATCCAATAAGGGAGAGGTGAAACTGAGAGTGTGGACAACCCTTTTCCTTGGAGCTTTATCTATTATTATTCTACCAATCTACTCTACACCTCTGAGGCAATTCTATTTATCAACAGTGACCTATTTAACCAACGCAACTAAATCTTGCTCAACAGAAACACGTTTCAAATGCATAAAAGGAAAATCACAATGCATAAAGAAAGGATAACAATACAAAGAAGGAGACCCTAGGCTCTCAGGTTGGGCCCAACCCCGAGAGCTATGGCTCCTATAGAAAACTTAGAGCTGATATCAAATCTGACTGCTTCTCATTAACAAAAAATAATCATATGTCAAGAGTTATGCCAACAATGGCTACAAGAGAACGGAAAAGAGCTAGCAGCACTATAGTGAAAATTATGCAAGAGTTTTCCAAAAGTCCTTTTCGAAGGCTGAGGCCTTAACATTTATACACCACGAGGCCCTAGCTGGCCTCCTAAATCTATGGGACTTGGCTGCCCAAACTGTGAGTGAACAACTCCTTCCACAAAATCTGCTTGGCTGCCTTCTAGATCCGGTTTTCGTGGCCTTTGGAGCTCGGAGTTGGGGGTGAAGATCCCGAGGGAGGCTATTTAATGCCATAGACAACCCCCCTACGAATCCTCAACCCAAGCTTGGCTGTCTCCTAGCCCATGTCTGCTCGATTTTGCTCCAACATGTATCAAAAAATCCTAAAATGAGCACGCGTTAGCCACCTAGGAAGAGTGACTACCCTTATTCGTACAAATGACATAAACATACTAAAAAATAATGCATAAGTTATGAAAAATGAAGGATTGAACAAGGATAATTAGGCCAAATGAGCCCAAAATGTTACCGAATTTGGGGTTCATCAGCCTCTCTTCCTTCAACCTCTTCAACCTGTCCAAGGTAAGCAAGAGCTTCCTTTCACCTTCTCCCGAACTTGCCATGCCTCGTCGTTCAGCTTGGTCGAAGCACTAGGCTTCAACTCTGCTAAACCTGCTTCCACTGTCATGAGCAACCCTACTCAAAACCGAGTCTTGAAATCACCTTCAAATGCTTCAACACTTGAACCTGTTCAAGCCTCAATATCACCTGTCATTAACTTCCAAGTGTATACACACTTGCTTCACCAGCTCCGACTAAGCTCTGATACCACCTGTCACGCCCCTACACCTGCGGTAGTCTTCCAACCACTTGTAGCAAGGTGCGGCACCACCGAACGCTTTCTTTTCACCAATACTAACATTCGTGGACTACGCCTACTTTCACATTAACATTACTTAGCTTGTGTTTCGCAACCAAGTAAACATGCAATTATCCTTTATACTTAATGAAGCCCATACTCATTCATTATCATCATGCAATTATAACAAGAACATCAACAATTGCAACAAGTATAAAGGGGAGGGGCAACTCCCCGTAATGTGAGTCTGCCCGACAATTTATTAAGAATATCAGTTACAACATACAAGCATGTCTTGGCCGAATCAAGTCTCACACTTAACCAAATTTACAAAAGAGAGGCAACCCTGCCTTTACAACATCTTGTGCATCTCTTGCACAAAGGACGGTGCTCACCCGAGCCACCTAAAATCCTTTGTCAAGTCTTACACCAAAACCTGCACCTTAGAATCCACCCGGGCACACCTTGCCCAATCCACAACCGGTTCAAGAGAGACCTCAAGTGCACCCCTTAAGATTTGCGCATGAGGTATGCACACTACCTCTTATTTCTGCGCACTCTTTTCCCCTCTACCTTGTGCGAAGTCCAAGTGCGAAGTTGTGTTTAAAATGACTCCAACGCATGTCATTTTATATGATTCTTAACTTAGTTTCATACGTGGGTGGTAGCCCTTTGGCCGACCCCCAAAACACCTCCAACGCACCCTTAAAACGCTCCTTCTACCGTCGGCCATGCCTTCGTGCAAGCCTCCTTCAACTTGGCGTATAAAGGTCCATTGCTCCACGCACTTTTCCAAGTGTCATAAGTCGCTCACGGTATCGTCGCACTGAACTTGTACAAACGTCGCATTTCTACCCGCAACACCGTCGCACGCCCGTTCAACACGCGCCTGTCGTGCGCCCGCGCGCCCGCCCGTGCCCTCGTGCATGACGACTCCGCTCGGCGCCTGTCGCATCATTGCTCGGAGGCCTTACAGGAGGGATGGAGAGAGAGTGGGGGAGAGAGTAGAGGAGGAGGAAAGAGAGAGAGAGAGGGAAATATGGATCTAGCCTATATATAGTATGTGTGTATATAAAAATCAGCCTAGAACTATCTTAACCCCAGCGCTACCAAGTGCCAAGAGGGATCAAATCTATTGAAGTGTAAACCTCTTTTTTGAGTGTAAAACTCACTATGAAATATTTAGTTGAAGATTAAAATAGATCTAGGGTGATAATATTTGGGTGATAATATTTCATTAGTGGATAAATCATTAGATATTCATTATGTTGTTTCCAGGTGAGATAACATAACATTCATACACCTTGTTGCACATATCTGTGGCACATGGTTTATGGGTTATGCAGGCCGCACAAAATTTTCGTGGCACGGAGGTGTGGCATTTATGTAGGGAGCATTATGGAGTGGAATTATGAATCAAATTTTCCCCTAATTTTTTTTTTTTTTTTTAATTCCAGCGAATAGAAGGAACTATTAAACTAGTTTTTATGATAGTTTTCATTTTAATCTTGTGTTATTAGGTGTAATTTCTCTATCTCTGGAACAAGATATTATAGGTTTAATCTTGTGTTATTAGGTGTAATTTCTTTATCTCTGGAACAAGATATTATAGGTTTAATAGGAATGGAAAATACTTTTGATGTGTTTCAATTGGCATTAAGAATTAAGTGCAGAATGACTTACAACTACCATATAAATAACTAACTATGTAATTATTCCCTTGGATAACTGTGTAATTATTCCGAAGTTATTCATCTGGACTCTTAGCAAACTTCTTGCCATCTTCGGTTGTCACCTTTCCACCTATTCATATCATAATCTCAATGATATTGGAGATAACTACTCCGTATATTTTATAATATGGAGTTACATATTTATATATTTTTGAGTGGAAAGACTTATTCTACAACTCACTATGATGTGTAATGTTATTTGTCTTTTATTAAAATTAAATCAAAATTTTGTTCATGTTCACTAAAATAAAAATTATTAAAAATCTAAAATTAAAAATTAAAATAACTATACAAAACATTTAAATAATATAGTCTCATAAAAAAATTTAAATATAAAAAAATTAAATCCCTTAATTCATGTTAAATTTATATTTAAAATAAAACTATACTGGTTATAATTTCACTAAAACTATGTAAAACTCAATCATATAATTTTCACCTTTTTGGAACAAAATATATGAGAAGGCCAATCAAGAGATTCTCACTAAAAACTATATAAAACTCAGTGATATAATTTTCACCCCTTGTAAAGAGGACGCTAGGAAAATTGGCACAAAATATATGAGAACGCCAATCAAGGGATAAATTAGATGCTTTAAAAATTACAGAAAATTAAGGCCATAAAGGAACAAAAACATTGACCCATCTTCTACTTTAAACACATCATTCCTTACGCTATATTTGGATGACTTTTCATATAAAATGCGACTCATGTTCCTTGCATCATTCTTCAACTATATTAATATAAATATTTGGACCAAGATACCATGTATATCGCACACAGTACTAAACATTTTGGCACTGGATACAGGCCACAAGTTATATTCCATTCCTTTGTAATATGTTCTTTGTGTATTCTTTGGAAAGATTTCAGGGTTCTTGTGCGTAGAGGTAGAGCTAATCATGCTAATTTCTTTGAAAATATTTCATTAGAAGGACTCTGTGGTTCTTAAGCTCATAGAGATAGAGTTAACTACATGGAATTTTTTGAAAAAAATATGTGGAACCTTCTTTTGCTTACAGGTTTAACCATGTTAATTTCTTTAAAATATTATTGTGGTTAGAGATAGCATTAGCTATGTTCATTTATATAGTTATTTTTAATTAGTTACTATATTGGCATGCACGTACGCTTGTTATTGTAGGTCATATGTATGTGATATGCAACTTGTTATTGTAGATCAATTCAAAAATCGGTTTATAATTGTTTTTATATTTTATAACAAATCTGTATGGTAGATGGAATACTAGTCAACTTTGGGATATGATGTAGTCAATTAACGTTGTATCAATTATTTGGAGAAAATAACGAAATAAATAATGGAGTTTATTTTTATATAAAGAATACGATATGCAGTGTCAAAAACATTGCATTTATTTTTATGTTGAGAATGAGAAACCTTGATACTAGTGCATATGACATATTGTTAAGCTGGTCTACGTTATTAAGTTGCCCATATCTCATTTCGAATACCTATTTTTGTTGCGCCTGACTTGGGCTAAAGTTCATTTCCATCAGCTTTTCAAGGGGCCCCACAAAAACATTATTGGCTCTGAAGTTATCCACATTTTTTGACAAAATCCATATTTTGGGGTTGGGAGGACTCCCTCCCTCTTTAAATACAGATTGAGATTTCAAGTTAGAAATGTTGTGTTTCCAATCTGATGTTGTAGAGTCTCCATTCTTTAAACCCTGGATGCTCTCCACAAGTTTTCTAAGCTCTATACAAACAAACCCCTGCTTGAAAGGTATAAGGATATCTACCATGGATTCTTTATTTCAACTTTCATCTAATTCATGAAAAAATACACTGAAACAAGGAAGTTTACCGTGAAGATAACGACAATTGTTTCTGTACATACACGTGCATATTGATTCCCACTGATAACTAACGTATGACTTCTTATAAATCTGTCTCCGTGCTACTGCCACTCATTGTGGCAACATTTATCACGTCATTGTCCTTCGACACCGAATTGTTTCCACGAAGTCACTTTGAATTCCAAGTTCTGTGAATTTCCTATCTCGAGCACCAATTCGCTGAAAATTTGGGAGAGGATGCCTCAGTTCTTCTCTTTCGTGGGTGAATCTACAGGATTTGAAATGTCACTTGCCTACCATAAACTTGAATCACATCTGAGTTTTGTGGAAAACCCCAGGGCTTCTTTCTACAACAGAACTGCCATGGATGATATCTGTCCTTTGGCCCTCGAATTCATTGTCCTTCTACAAGAAACTGCATCTACTCGCCTTTATCATGCCCTGGCCAAGGGTCGTTGGATTGACAACATGGCAACTACCTTCCGACAGTCACATACACATGCAGGGCACATGGAAGCGCACCATCATGTGGCAAAGCATACCAAATAATGTCGAAAATCATACCAAATATATGTGGAAAGTAGTTAACATAAAATGTTATGTTTTAATGCTGGCTTTAAAGCTAGCATTAATCAACTTTAGGGTCGAATTTTGATATATGTTTTGATCTATTTCCTAAGTTTACGTCAAAAAATAAAGATCACTGGTAATAAGACTCTAAACTGTATGAATAGAATTGTCAATATTTGATAGGTTGAAAAATTATTTAACATGATATAAATCGAAAAAACTTTATATTAAGCTCCTATTTTGGTTCAAACTAATGCTAGTGGTAGCAATATTGATTGCTATATACCATGCTGTGAACACGTATAACAAGTTCGCGTTGCACATGGCATACCTGCCGAAAATAGCCTGTATATTAACTTGGATTGAAATAATAAGCGAAGTCGATTGACCAAGTTCAAAAGAAGCATAGGACACATGACTAAAAAAGTATTAGTTTCCTTTTGGCCATACATTTCATATGTCATTATATCATAATTGGGATAGAGCCTGGCTAGTTTTCTGCTGCCACTACTTCTTTGACTGGAACTTCATTAGTCCAGTCAATAAATCCAACCAGAAGCATAACTATATCTACCTAGTTAAGAGGTGGAACTGTTTCCACAACAGGGCTCTCTCTATGAACTGACACTCTATAATAGCTAGGGACAAGCATTTAGCCTGCCATTGCTAGACACCCAGACATCCAGCAACATGAAAAACACACAACCACTACATGTGCTTGTCTGCCCACCTGTTTGCACAAGACATTAATAAAGGTTTGTCGGCATGCACACATGGAAAAACACACCATAGCATGGGCCCCTCTGTTAACCACTTGTCCATACTAGCATACTATCTTAATTACATGTTCACCAGGTTCACTGACATCCGACCCTTCTCCCTGTCCCTCGTACTCCCACTAGAGGGTTCTAGTAACTAAACTGATGGGTTCCAGGAATGGCTCTATTTCTTTCCATTCTCATTTAGGGCCAAACAAGACTGGAAACTACTATAGCTGAAACTGAGGGAATAGTATGAGACTTGATGAGTTTCAATTTACTTACGTTTTCAATATAGCACATTTAGCATTTCCTTGTAGTATATGATGATCGCCTTGCCACTGTCGGCATTACAGATTGACTACTAAAACCTGGAGGCCTTTAGTCGTTTTCCAATGGCGTTTTTGGAGAGGCTAGGAAGCAAATGGGTGAATTCAAACACAAATTAACTGAACAGAGAAAATGCTCTATTTTCTCCACAAGATCTTTAACACAGGGAAGCAAATAAAATTTCTCAGAAAAGCAGAGTTTCTCAACCAAAATAAACTTGTATTCATTCATAAACTGCCTGATACAAATTTCTTCCTCTCTCTCAGAGGGATTCACCAAGAACTTCCAGCAAAAACAAAATTACCCTGCCTCTTTTACAAATAATTTTACAATGTTGTGTAAAATTCTCATTCACTGCTATGTGAAAAAATTTTACATTCACTACTGTAAAGTAAGAAATTCTTACATAGGTTTACTGTTGTAAAAATATTTTTCTACTCATTTCATTCACGGCCAATATTTTTTTTCAATCTCCAAAAAAAACTTCCTCTTCTTGCGCTGCTGCGCATATTACATTTCATATATTGAAATTACAAAAAAAAAACATTACATTTACTACAGCATTTCCGCACCTCACATTAGCACTGTTGTGCATTTCACTTTGCATTACCTATGCTTTGAACAACCCTCGCCGTTTTCACTGCTGTGTG
Organism: Pinus tabuliformis; assembly: GCA_031772625.1. Taxonomy (NCBI): domain Eukaryota; kingdom Viridiplantae; phylum Streptophyta; class Pinopsida; order Pinales; family Pinaceae; genus Pinus; species Pinus tabuliformis. The sequence goes on from CM062818.1 coordinate 1,292,529,088, forward strand.
AATCCCCTGTTTTTCATTCGCTGCCGCGAGCCCTTTTTTTCATTCCATTACACATTACAATACATATTCGAATGAATACAAAACATTACATATACCAAAACCAAAAAAATTTAACAATGCGTTGACTTGGCCATACCTCCATGGTTTAAAAAAAATAAAATTAAAACCTTTCACCAAACATTCTACGAACCACATTAAATTAAATTAATTGTTTCACTGACAAAGTCGACAGTTAACGAAAATTTAATTCACGTCAAGTCATGGTGCAACAGGCCCGTTGATTTAATCCGACGGTTGACACAATTTCCCCGGAGGTCCCATTTGCTCGAGCTTTACCTTCCGGGGGATGGGTGGTTTTGGAGACGTATAGTGAACACGCGTCGGCCTTTGAATGTGATCGGAGCCCCCTCCAAAAATACCACTGCTGCATGGAGGGTGGTGCGGGGGAAACCATGGTGGTTTTCTGGAATTAAATGCGCTGTTTGCTGTCGTTGTTTTGATGGTAGATTTCGGCAGTTGAAAGTATATTTCAACACTCCCCTTTAATTTCAACTGCTGGGTTATCAGTCATACCCAAACATTTCCTCAAAAATTCAAAGTTTTTCTTGTCCAATGGCTTGGTCAAAATGTCAGCAACCTGTTCCTGAGTCCTGCAATGTTGTAAAACAATTTCTCCACTGCTTACCAATTCCCTGAGGTAATGAAACCTTGTGTCAATGTGTTTCATTCTCTTGTGAAACAACTAATTCTTTGATAGTGCAATAGTTGAGCTATTGTCACAAAAAATCACCGTTGCTTTTGCCTGCTCTTGGCCTAAGCTCCTTAACATCCTTTTCATCCAAACTACTTGACATGTTTCTGCTGTAGCTGCCACATATTCAGCCTCTGCTGTAGACAATGCCACAATAGGTTGTTTCTTAGAAGCCCATGAAATAGCTCCTGAACCCATGTGAAAAACATATCCGGATGTTCTTTTTCGATCATCTACACTTCCAGCCCAATCACTATCAGTGTATCCAACTAAATCTGAACATTCTGAGACAGTATATAAAATGCCAAACCTTTTAGTACCTTTGACATACCTTAGAATTCTTTTTGCTTCTTGCCAATGTGCTTCTCCTGGCCTCTCCATGAATCTGGAAATTAAACTAACAACAAACATTATATCTGGCCTAGTTGCAGTTAAATACATTAGGCTGCCAACTATTCTCTCGTACAAACTAGGATCAAAATCCTTGGTGATGTCATCTTTGTTGAGTTTTAATCCCATTACTGTGGGAGTGATTGGTGCCTTGCACTCTTGCATATTAAATCTGCCCAACACTTCATTTACATATTTTACATGTGAGATAAAAATTCCATTTTCATTTTGATCTACTTCTATTCCTAAGAAGTATCTCAGCAAACCCATGTTAGTCATTTCAAATTCTTCTTTCATGACTATTTTGAAATTTTGAATAAGGTAAACATCATTGCCTGTGAAAATGACATCATCAACATATAACACAACAATTAGCAATTTACCATCCTTTTCTTTGATGTAGACGGTGGGTTCTCCCTCACACTTCTCAAATCCATTTTCCAGTAGATAGGAATATATCCTATTGTACCATGCTCTTGGCACTTGCTTCAGCCCATAAAGAGCTTTCTTCAATCTGCACACTTTGTGCTCTTGGCCTTTTTCTCATAGCCTAGAGGTTGCTCAATGTAAACCTCTTCCATTAACACTCCATTTAGGAATGCTGACTTCACATCCATTTGGTAAACTTTCCACTTATTTTGTGTTGCTATGGACAACACTGCTCTCACGGTTTCCATTCTAGCAACCGGTGCGAAAGTTTCGTCATAGTCTCTCCCATACCGCTGCTTGTATCCTTTGACAACCTACCTTGCCTTGTGTCTTTCTATTTTTCCTTCAACATTACTTTTGGTCTTGTAGACCCTCTTGACTCCAATGACTTCTTTACCTTTTGGTAGCTCAACCAAATCCCATGTCTTGTTTCTTTCTATGGCATTAATATCCTCATCCATAGCTTCTATCCATTTCTTATCCTTGATTGCATCTTCGAAATGAATAAGGTCATCAACATGACAATACAAGGCAAACAAGGAATTCATACCTTCATCATAAATGTCATTAAATTGCTGAAATTCTTACCTCTTTCATTTGGTGTGCGAGTGCTTGAAGATGCACTTGAATTTCCTCCTTGTGGTGTGCTTGGAGAAGAACTTTCATTTCTCCTCAAGGGTGTTCCTTGCTGTCCTTGTGTTGGCGTTGTTGTTTGGGAATGTATTTCAACCATCTCCTCATCATCTTCATCATGAGACAAACAGTTTTTAACATTCACTATTTTCTCTATGCTTCCATTCCAAGCTTCCTCCTCAATGAATTGAACATCTCTGCTCACAAAAAACTTCTTGGTGGATGGGATATACAACCTATAAACTTTGGATTCCTCACTGTATCCAATGGAAATACATTTCTCCCCTTTGTTGTCCAACTTCCTCCTTAGCTGATCTGGAATGTGTGCATAAGCCACACATCCAAAAACTTTCATGTGGGTGACCCCTTGCTTTCTTCCACTCCATGCTTCTTCCAACACTTTCTTCATCACTTATTTTGTAGGACACCTATTCAAAATATATACTGCATAGTGTACAGCTTCAGCCCAATAATCATTTGGCAAATGCTTTGCCTTCAACATGCTCCTTGCCATATCCATGATGGTCCTATTCTTCCTTTCAGCAACTCCATTTTGCTGTGGGGTGTACCTAGCTATGAATTGCTTATGAATTCCATTTTCTCTACAAAAACGTAGGAATTGCTTGGAGATATACTCACCTCCTCTGTCAGTTCTCAAAACTTTGATATGCAGCCCGCTTTGGTTTTCTACAAGTGCTTTGAAATTTCGAAATTTTTCAAACACTTCACTTTTGTTATTCGGAAAATAAACCCAAGTATTTCTGGTGAAATCATAAATGAATGTTAGAAAATATTGGCTGCCTGCTAGTGATGGAGTTTGCATTGGTCCACATAAATCTGAGTGGACAATCTCTAAGGGTGCTTTTGCCCTGTTGCTTTTCCCTGATAGAAAACTTTCTTTGTGTTGTTTCCCCAATATACAACCTTCACAAAGGCTGTCTGGTTTCTCTATCAATGGTAATCCTCTTACCATTCCTTTTCTACTCAACAAGTTAAGACCTCCAAAGTGGAGATGCCCAAATCTCAAATGCCACAACAAATTTTCATCCTTTGGTACGCTTTGGAAAGCCTCTTGAGTAACTGCTGCAATTACTTCTTTGTTTTTCAAATTTTTCCTTATTCTAAGAGGGAACATCCTGTTCCTCGTCATCTTCACTTCAGCAATACATCGTTTGCTGAGTGCTCTATCCATGATGGTGCATACATCATTCTCAAAGAAAACATTGTACCTCTTTTGAACAAGCTGTCCAATACTCAAGAGGTTACACTTTATTCCAGGAACATAATAGAAATCTACTATTGTTTTCTTTTCACCTTTCTTTGTAAATATTTTTACTTCTCCTTTTCCCATAATAGAAATTTTACTATCAGTCCCAAGTGTGACTTGTGACTTCACATTCTGATCTAAAGCAGAAAACAGGGCTATGTTTCCTATCATATGGTTACTGCAACCGGAGTCTAGAAACCATATATCATCACTGTTTGTTTCAGCCATATTACAAGCTAACAACACATTATCTTGGCTGATATTTTCTCTAGTGATATTTGCACTAGATCTATTATTCATATCATGCTGCTTCTTCCTACATTCATTGGCATAATGCCCATATTTTTTACAGTAATAACATTGGACATTGGATTTTTCATACCTTTGTCCTTGAGCATGATGTTGTCCACTTTGCTGACTGCTGCCTTGGCCTTGGTTCTGATTTGGATTGCTGCCTCTTCGTTGAGCATTTTCTGGACTGTTTCTTCCACCTCTGTTTTGGCTTCTACCTCTTCCTCTCTTGTTTCATCTGCCTTGACCTCAGGGAAAATTTTAAGAACCCCCCCTAAATTTATAAATATAATAAATGGGCGAATCTCCATGGTATATAGGAAAAATGGAAGGCGATTTTATCAATAATATAATATGTATATATAATTTTTTGGTGAATCTCTCACCAGGCATGGCGAATATTTTACTCAATTATAAAATCTTGTAAGATCTTGGCCAGTCTTTCACTAAATAATAAAACTTTGTAAAGTCCTAGTGAATCTTAGCATAGGCTACATGCTGGTTTAATTCCCCCATTTAAATAGGCTACATTCCAAGTGAATACCATGGGTCAATACCATGTGCCATTTTGGTGAATACCATGGGTCAATACCAAGTGCCATTTTTATTTTTATTAATTCTAATATTAGGGTTAATAATGGTTTTTTGCATGGTATTAATAACAATCTAGTCCATGGTATTTGTCCCATAGTATTTTAGCCATAGGTTTCACCTAAATATAACCCATTTTTTGAGTGTTCGTAAATATAAGGTGACTTATGGAGTAAATATAAAAAAATGTTTTATTTGTTTACCATATCTCTCGTTTATTTATATTTTTATTAATTTACCATACCTCTTTTACAAATATGGTATTTGGCCCATAGGATTCACTTAAATAAAACCTCTTTCTTGAGCCTTCATAAATAGAACGAGGGTTATGGACTAAATATAAAAAGAGGTTTTATTTATTTACGATACGTCTAGTTTATTTATATTTTTATTTATTTACCATACCTTTTGAGTAAGTATAAAAAAACGTTTTATTTATTTACCATACCTCCACTTTACTTATATTTTTATTTGTTTACACCCTTACATGTATATAAGGTGACTTATGGAGTAAATATAAAAAATGTTTTATTTATTTACCATACCTCATTTATTTATATTTTTATTAATCTACCATACCTCTTTTTTAAATATGGTATTTGGCCCATAGGATTCACTTAAATAAAACCTATTCTTGAAAATGGGCGAATGGATTCACTTAAATAAAACCTATTCTTGAAAATGGGCGAATGGAAGGTTGTAAGTCCTAATTTCAAGGGCTAAATTTACCTTTTTTACCCTCTCCCTTAAAATAAGGTGGGCTATTTGAGGTGATTTGTAAAAATTTACTATGATACAAAATATTCGCCCACTAAAAATTTAAAACCCCTTAATTTCGCCAAAGGGCGAACATTCACCCCTAAAATTATCCTTGCCTGACCTCTTCCTCTTCCAAATGACATTTGGGTCTTGAAGGCTTGCTCTAGAGATGAGTTTTCATTTCTACTCAACCTCTGCTCATGTGTTATTAGTGATGCATGAAGTTCATCAACTGAAAAGTTTGAGACATCCTTTGTCTCTTCTATGGTGGTGACAATCACATCAAACTTTGAGGGTAGGACCCTCAATAGTTTCTCCACAATCCTCCTTTCTTCAAGAACTTCTCCATGAGTCCTTATATGCGTGACCAGACCAATCACATGTGTGAAGAATGAGCCAATGTTGTCTTACTCTTTCATGCACATATTCTCAAAATCTCTCCTCAGCAATTGTAGTTTTGTTGTCTTCACTTTCTCCATGCCTTGATAGGCAGCCTTGAGAGTTTGCCATGCTTCTTTGGATGTCTTGGCTACTTCTATCCTTGGAAACACACTCTCATGCACTGCTTGATACAAAAATACAAGGGATTTTGAATCCTTCTTCCTATTGCTCTTCAACAGATATTTCTCTGCCTGAGTTAATCCATTAAACTCATCTTCATCAGCTGGTTCTTCAAAACCATATTCAACAAGTTCCCATAAATCTTGTGAGGCAAACATGGCTCTCATGGTTATTGCCCAATAGTCATAGTTTTTCCCATTAAACTGTGGGAGCTGAGGATTAAAAATACCTATGCTAGTGCTTGTGCTGGCCATTCCTTGCATTCTCAGCTATGCTTCAAATATTGGACTGTGTATTTAAACTACTGATTATTTCTTTAGCAGTAACACAAAAAAACTTTGAGAAATACTTTGGATTCCTTTTCCTGAGACTTCACTCTGCTTAAGAAGTTGTTACAACAAAGAACTCCTTCCTTCAGCTTCTTTGACACCTTCAAAGAGCCTGGATCTGCTTCGATACCATGTTGGAAATTTCTGGTAATTTCAAACACAAATTAACTGAACAGAGAAAATGCTTTGTTTTCTCCACAGGATCTTTAACATAGGGAAGAAAATAAAATTTCTGAGCAAAGCAGAGTTTCTCAACCAAAATAAACTTGTATTCATTCATAAACTGCTTGATACAAATTTCTTCCTCTCTCTCAGAGGGATTTATCAAGAACTTCCACCAAAAACAAAATTACCCTGCCTCTTTTACAAATAATTTTACACTGCTGTGTAAAATTCTCATTCACTGCTATGTGAAAAATTTTTACATTCACTGTTGTAAAATAAGAAATTCTTACATAGGTTTACTGCTGTAAAAATATTTTTCTACTCATTTCATTCATGGCCAATATTTTTTTCAATCTCCAAAAACTTCTTCTTCTTACGCTGCTGTGCATATTACATTTCATATATTGAAATTACAAAAAAAACATTACATTTACTGCAGCATTTCTGCACCTCACATTAGCACTGTTGTGCATTTCACTTTGCATTACCTATGCTTTGAACAACCCTCGCCGTTTTCATTGCTGTGTGAATCCCCTGTTTTTCATTCGCTGCCATGAGCCCTTTTTTTCATTCCATTACACATTACAATACATATGCGAATGGATACAAAACATTACATATACCAAAACCAAAAAAAACATAACAATGAGTTGACTTTCCCATACCTCCGTGGTTCAAAAAAATAAAATTACAACCTTTTACCAAACATTCTACGAACCACATTAAATTACATTAATTGTTTCACTGACAAATTCGACAGTCAACGAAAATTTAATTCACGTCAAGTCATGGTGCAGCAGGCCCGTTGATTTAATCCGACTGTTGACACAATTTCCCCGGAGGTCCCATTTGCCCGAGCTTTACCTTCTGGGGGATGGGTGGTTTTGGAGATGTATAGTGAACACCTGTCGGCCTTTGAATGTGATCAGAGCCCACTCCAAAAATACCACTGCTGTGTGAAGGGTGGTGCGGGGAAAACCATGGTGGTTTTCTGGAATTAAATGCGATGTTTGCTGTCGTTGTTTTGATGGCATATTTCGGCAGTTGAAAGTATATTTCAACAAGAGCCTGGCTAGTTTTCTGCTGCCACTGCTTCTTCGACTGGAACTTCATTAGTCCAGTCAATAAATCCAACCAGAAGCGTAACTATATCTACCTAGTTAAGAGGTGGAACTTTTTCCACAACAGGGCTCTCTCTATGAACTGACACTCTATAACAGCTAGGGACAAGCATTTAGCATGCCATTGCTAGACACCTAGACATCCAGCAACATGAAAAAAACACAACCACTACGTGTGCCTGTTTGCCCACCTGTTTGCACAAGACATTAATAAAGGTCTGTCGGCATGCACACATGGAAAAACACACCACAACATGGGCCCCTCTGTTAACCACTTGTCCATACCAGCATACTATCTTCATTACTTGTTCACCGGGCTCATTGACATCCGACCCTTCTCCCTATCCCTCGTACTCCCACTAGAGGGTTCTCGTAACTAAACTGATGGGTTCCGAGAATGGCTCTATTTATTTCCATTCTCATTTAGGGCCAAACAAGACTAGAAACTACTATAGCTGAAACTGAGGGAAAAGTATGAGACCTGATGAATTTCAATTTACTTACGTTTTCAGTATAACACATTTAGCATTTCCTTGTAGCAGATGATGATCGCCTTGCCACTGTCGGCATTACAGATTGAATACTAAAACCTGGAGGCCTTTAGTCGTTTTCCAATGGCGTTTTCGGAGAGGCTGGGAAGCGAATGGGTGAATTCAACGATTAAGCTCTTTACCTGCTTTAAGAAGAGGAAGTCATAGAAAAGGTGAAAATACTTTTCTTAAAAATTTGTTACAGATGCAATTTAATGGACTATACTTTGTTATTCTTTAATTGTTGAGTATTCTCAAACAAATACATGGCTACTTTAGTTAAACCTTCATCTATTTATGTCAGTGCCATACTCAGTGCCTACACAAAGATTCTTCACTTGTGGAAAGCTCAGCACCTGCACCATTTGCATAGCAAGATGGACAACTAGCTAATAATATAACAACAAATCACAGAAGACGCAAGAGTGCAGTGGTAGCTCTCCAAATCTTGTAGAATATTCGTGCACTACACACGAGGAAAACAATCATGCTATGGAAAAGAAGAATTTTCTCGCAGAATGTTACTCATTAAGTGATACATTATCTCATATGACTCACTTTCCCCTCTAAGATACACATCAATATTTATATAATTATCATCTAACAATAATTTAAGACAGTTCTCGAAGCTGAAGTGTTTCACCTCCCCTAAGGTTTGATAATTCACTGTTAGGTTTGATAATTCATTATTTCCATTATACCAAGGTTGTTAACTCTATTCAGAACTGTAGTTATACATCTCTATTCTGTCGATAATGAATTTTTATTTCAAACACTGCCAAATTTGTTTTACTCATGCATTCTTCATGTTGGAGAACATAAAAATTGTTTTAACTTTTAATCCTATGCCATCCTCTAAATGAGAGTGTGAAAGGAGAGAGATTGTTGTTGAGGAATTCGTTGCTGCATCTATGCCACTACCTTTTTCCTACTATAGAGAAGTGAAAGGAGAGAGACTGTTGCTGAGGAATTCAGTGCTGCATCTATGCCACTACCTTTGTCCTACTACAGAGCTGTGAAAGGAAAGAGATTGTTTCTCAAGAATTCGTTGCTGCATCTATGCCACTACCTTTGTCCTACTACAAAGCTCTCAATACATGAATGGGACCAGGTTACGTGGGATGGAAATGAAAACAATGCAAAAAAATGAAAACAATTTTATATCAAAACAAACCAATTATATATGGGAACATGAAACATAGGTGCTTCAAATAAATTTTATCAGTTCTATGATATTAGATCAAATAAATGTTATCAGTTCTATGTAGTAGAGCCACTAAGGATGAGTTTTATATACATCTTCCTAGTTATGTTACTGGTACTGCTTTAATTTTGTCTTTCCTACTTATTACTCCTCTTATACTCTATGTAGCCACAAATGTATGTACTCTTTCTTTCTATCTTTCATACTTATAAATCCTCTTATATTATATGTAGCCAAACATAAAAGAGAGTTCCAATGCTAATTTCATCTCGGCGGGGAGCATTTCCAATAAGAGAACAATATCCCAGCAAGTATAGTGGGAGAATGTTGCCTGACTTGTCATTCAGATAAAAGAGTTTCAATGCTAATTTCATCTCAGCCCGGAGCATTTCGAATACGAGAACAATATCCCAGCAAGTATAGAGGTGGGAGAATGTTGCCCAACTTCTCATTTATATGTGAACGTCCCATTCAGATGTAAACGTGAGTAGAAGCTGTGAACGTCCCATTCAGATGTAAACGTGAGCACTTCTACTCAAGTATGCTTACTCTAGGTATGCCCTTTTGCCTCTTGAGACCAAATGTTCATTCAACTGTTAACCTGAACATGAAGATGGCAGCTTGAAGGACCTTGAAGAAGAATGTTGAGCTAGGGAAAAACATTGGAGCTATGAAAGTATGCTTACTCTAGGTATGCCCTTTTGCCCCTTGAGACGAAATGTTCATTCAATTGTCAACCTAAACATGAAGATGGTAGCTTGAAGAACCTTGAAGAAGAATGGCGAGCTAGGGCAGAGCATTGGAGCTATGAAAGCTGAGAAGGCTACAACTAGCGAGGGTGTTAATAACTAAGAACATATTGTGGAGAAGAATGTCGAGCCACAGCAAAGGATGCGAGTTATGAAGTCTAAGAAGGCTACAACCCGCTAGGGAGGAGGGTTAAGAACCTAACTTCTGCATGTGGCATGTAGAGGGTGTTAACATGTTGGAGAGTGATGGTGGCAGGTGTAAAAAATGGTGCCAGGTGTAAGCTTGCATGAGAAATTGAGAAATCAATATAAATTTGCAAAGTAATTTTGGGAGTAATTGAGAAATCAATATAAATGTGGAAAGTATTTTTTCATACTATTTTTCTTACATAAAATGTAATGAGTTAGGAGTTAATGCTAAGTTTGAGATAGCATTACTCTTAAACTTTGAGACTTGATTTATGTTTATCTGGTTTATCCTAACTTTAGTGAATGAATTTCCTACGAAAACTTATGATATTGTCCCTCACTCTGCAACACTCTACAATAAGAGCTCGAATATGATACCCCAATCAAAACATTTACAAATTGTTTTAAAATATTATTAAAATATAAAGTTCAAATATGATACCCAATCAAAACGTTTACAAATTGTTTTAAAATATTATTAAAATATAAAGTTCAAATATGATACCCAATCAAAACATTTGCAAAGTGTTTTAAAATATTATTAAAATATAAAGTTATTTAAAACTTTGGTTAAATTGCACTGATAAAAATAGTTTGAACTAAGATTAATACAGGCAAACACTCTAGTGACCACTATATACCTGCTTGGTCAGGTATAATAAGATTTGGTATCTATCAGTGCATTTTCCATTTTTGTATGCATTTATTCATGCTTGTGAAATGTGGATTAATGACATCTTGTGGGTAGAGATAGTGTTAACTATGTTATTTTCTATAGTGATTTTTAATTAGTTACTATATTGACATGCACATACGCTCGCTATTGTAGGTCATATGTATGTGATCTGCAAGTTGATATTGTAGATCAATTCAACAATATGTTTTCAATTGTTTTTACATTTTCTAATAAGAGTTGGTCTCTATCAATGCATTTTCCATTTTTGTATGCATTTATTCATGGTTGTGAAATGTGGATTAATGGCAATATTTTTTATACCTATATGTATTTATTTGATTCATGCAAACTATTTTTGGACAAATAAACATGTTTTTATAATTATATGCATTTATTTGATGCATGTGTAATATGGATATATAGGCATGTTTTGATAATCTTTATGCATTTTATTTAATGCATATAAGATGTGGATAAAAAAAGACTGTTTTGTATAATGTAATTGTGAGATAGACAATAAGGATAGCTAAATTTTTGTATTATTTTTAATAACAAGATTAATAGTAGTTCATGTTGGTAAACATGGTTTTATATTGCAAGTGGGTTGATACACATGATTTTGCAACAAGAAAATGATAAATGAGAATTATTACCATGGTTTTGTGCATTTACGCTCATGATTTTACATTTTGTTAAATATACTAATAGTATGATTTGTATATGCTAATTAAGGTGTTAAAAATTTATGGTCTTGTACTTAATGATGCATTTAAAAGTAAAATATTAGAGATTACTTTTACTTTTATTTATGCATATTCATGAAAGTGTTACATGAATAAATATATAAAGCATAGAAAAATTTTAGTGATTATGACATTAAAATAATAACTAATAGAGATTGAATATTTGGGTTTTAATAAATTGAAATTTCATATAATCACAATGAGTCGATGATACTGGTTGCACGAAAGAATCATGACCTACGCGAAGAATATATGGGTAGTTTCTAATCCTTTGTGCAATAATTGAAAGATGGGTTATAACTAATACTATTGTAGGTAATGGGGCCATTATGCATAACTATTGTTACATGCAAAGTGAAGGATCATCAAATGAATTGTACAATGGGTAACTTACTATAGCTAACAACCATGCCATGTGGACATTGCACTCAAAGAATTATTGGGTGATATGTTTGAGAAACCTCACATCGTGTGTACTTTAATGGCCTCCAGTTGATTATTCTTGAATTAAAGATTATATTTGTTTTGTAAATTTTCAACAATGGATAAGGGATGGACTCCCTTGCTTCCATTCAGTGAGGGGAGACCTCATGAAACATTTAATAAAATAAATGTTTGCCTTTGGGGTTTCTAGGGTAATATTAGCATCCATTTATGTTCTTCCCTATTTGGTTATCTTGATGATATGTTTACTTTGCATAAAGTTGAAAATTACATCATTCATTATGTTGTTAATAAGTCTCATTAAATGAACAATGTTAATGATGCAAAGTTGCAGCAGAAATAATTATGTTAACAAGTTACATTAACAATTATTATCTTATGAGATTTATGATTCCTTTTCTAAAGTTAGTTCACTTAGTGATCACACTTATATAATTTGACTATCAGTTAAGGAGTATGGGATAAGTCATTTAGGAATATTACATAGTAGTAGCACTGGTAGAAATTTATAATCCTATGTAGTTTGTACGAGGTATATTGAGGGATGTTACATTAGGAAAACCTGACAAGACATGAAAGCTCAATTACAAAAGGTTTATCAATTGAAAACCAAAATCACAACAAGTTTATCTGAGAGACATTGCTTCTTGGGCTATACTATGGAAAAAACAAAAGGAGTACTAGACATTAAATGCATGATATTATGAAATATATATAATATTATATTTTTCCAGAGTTTGAAGCTACATAAATAGGGTTCCTATTACGTCCTAGAGAGTTTGCTAGTGCCAAGGTAAAACTAAAAGTATTTACAACTCTTTCTAGTCTAATATCCATAGTACAAATAAAAATCTAGATTTCTTCTAATTAGAGAAGAAACACCTCCCTAAAAATGTGTATGTCCACTAGAACATATTCAAGTAGCAACTCTAGGTGCCAATAGAGTTTAATTGTGTCCATGTAGTGGTTGAGGTTACCCATAGAGTGCCTAGTGTCTAAACCCAAACTTTCCACCTCAACTAAGACCTCTAAGTTAATGAGACATAATCGTTCATCAACAATGTCCCTCTTGGCTTGCAAAATTTTAGCTTGAATATCTGAAAAAGTAAATTCTTGATACTGCATTGTGTAGATTTCAGATTGTTATTATTCTCTGGGATTGCCAATGTCTTTTAGTAGATGGCCTCATGGTAAACCCATGGCCATTTCCTCGACATGCTCATACCCTAGAAAAAGACTTTCCATTGAAGGATGTAGAGAAGAATAGAAATGATAGAGAGGTTATAATCTAGAACCAAGGGAAGCAAAGGATGAAGGAGGGTAGGGAGGTGGCATCTAAGGTGGGGTAGGGCACTAAGGATATTGAGTGAGAGGCTAGAACTATGGAGAGTTGAAGGGAGCTAAGTGAGCAAGGGTTCAAGCTCAAGAAGAGGAGAGACGAGGGGGTGAAAGACAAACAACTAGGGACGCTCCCCCTATTCTTTCAGATGAAAAGGAAATATAGTAGGAAATGCTAAGGGGGATAGATGTCGAGAAGGCATTGTCCATCAATAGCGAGAGGAGAAATATTTTTCCAAATAAATAGTAGAGTACCAAGTTGATGGATCCATGAAATTGTAGGTTCCATCATATTCCATATCCATGAAACAAGAGTCAACACCACATAATCCACCTCCCCCATGTGGAAAGGGATTATACTGCAAGCTTTCATAATTGTTAGCTTCATGACATGACCAATGTGTTGGTTATTAGCCTACATAGAACCTACACTATGAGATTTCTACTACGAAAAAAAATTAATTACCCAATACTCCTGCATTGGACCATAAAAATCTTCCATTTATGCAAGCATGGTTAAAATAACTTGCCAATTTAGCATACAATTAAGTCTCATTAATATGAAAATGATGTGAGTTATGTGGTGAAACTGGAGGAATGTAGTTGCCATGTCCTCCTTTCATTTTGGTAGGATGGATGATGGATTTGTGCCCCCCTTTCTATCCTAGCAGAAACACCCCATTTACAGATAAAATTAAAAAAATATGTAAAAATCCATTTCACCTTTGCATTTCCAAGTGTCAATTTTCTTCTTCGTTATGATGTATTTATTGTTTGTGGGAAATTCTCCTCAAATTTTATGATTGGATAAATAGAAAGGTAAAAACCAAGTCAAAATCACTTATCGCTAGATATGCACATAACTTGAAATTCCACAAAGCATATTGCATATTGTGAAATTAAGAAATTCTGTTGAAATATTTAATATTTAATAATTTAAATTAATTTTATTTTTATATTTGTTTAATGATGAAGTAATAATGTCTTAAAGATATAGAAATTTGTAAAATATGCAACAAAAAAATAGATTTTATTATTTTCAATATTAGGCAATTTTGATGTTAAATAGTGCTATATGATGAGTGGTTAGAACTGCTTGATCATTCAACTCATTTCTTTTTTCCAGCCTAGTCACCCTATTTGAAAATTTAACTGTTTGGCACATAAGTATTGTGTAGCCATGTAAACTTGCCATAAGAAAATCTCATGAATGTAGAGCAATTAAATGCATCTCTTTCCCTGAGGGTTTTTTTTGCTGTGTAACAATTTGTTTTTGTTTAGTTTCTATTCCACCCCTCGAAACTCAACAAGTGGTATTAGCGCTTTGGAAATTGAAGTGAATGCACCTCTATCTATTCTATTGAATATTGGGATTCATTATTGTTGTGTAAATTTTAGGCAACCAATGATTTGATATTCATGTGATAGATTGAAACTATAGTCAATTTCTCATATGCCAATGGATGCCACAAGATACAATATATAAATATTATACAAAATTAGTGAGTATCTAATCAACACACTTGAGCACAAATTGTGTTTTCTCCTCCTCCTTATTCATAATTTATGTATATATTTCTTCAAGAGGTAATAGAATCGTTGATTAGTTAATAGACTAATAAAAACTAATTATTTATCTATATTTCCAAGATTACTCTTATGCTATTAATTACATAGGTTGGCTAAAATTTTTGTTGTACAAATCCTTTCTAATAGCTCGAGCAATACCAATACCTTAATATTGTCATGCTCTTAACCTGCAAAAATATACCCAAATACAGAATATGCGAAGAAAGATACCCAGAACATAGATTAATGAGAGACAACAACAAATGTTTTATTATTCAGAAAGCAATGTTCATTAGCCTCTTCGAGGGGGCAACCTCGAATAGAGCAGAGCTCGATTCAAAAATAAGACACGATGCTCCTCGCAGGGAGTCTCTATCCTTTATATATGACTCATACATGAAATACCATGGATCAATACCATGGGTTTTATTAATACCATCTATCTAATAGTATGGCCCATTTGCAACTAACTATGGTCCCGTCATTAATTGCGGGTTAACCACTTACAATTATTAATATGGGCTTTATTGACTCTTCACTATGACTCGATCCCGTTACATAAATAAGGGGGTTAGGGTGGAACCCTAACATGCCCTCCCCCTTAAGACTAGCCTTGTCCTAAAGGCTGAAGCTGCAGAAACTGCTAAAGAATAGTGGCTGGTTTCCAAGTTGCATCTTCCGAAGAGGCGTCTTTCCACTTGACGAGGACTTCCCTAATCAAGCGTCCCTGTAGGTGCCTGTCTCGTGTGTCTAAGACATGTTCAGGTTGGAGCCACATTGACCCTTCTTCGTCCAATTCAGGTAGACTGGTTTGAATTCTGCAATGGTTCCCAATCACTTTATTGAGGCATGAGAAATGGAAAACTGGATGGATTTTTACAGTAGGTGGAAAACCCAACTTGTAAGCCACTTCTCCAATGCACTGAAGTACTTGATATGGTCCATAGAATTTTGGGGATAGTTTCTGACAACCCTTGTCTTTGAGTGATGTTTGCTTATATGGCTGTAGCCTCAAAAAGACCTAATCCCCTTCTTGAAATTGGCGCTCTGAGTGATGCTAGTCTACCTGTTGCTTCATGCGGTTTTGAGCTTGATGAAGATTCTCTTTAAGATGGGCGAGCATGGTTGCACGGTGTTGTAGGAGTTGATCCACTTCTTGTACCTTTGAGCACCCCTTGATATAAGAAGTAGGGGAAGGAGGGAGTTGACCATATACTGCTTCATAGGGAGTCATTTTGGTGGTGGCATGATAGTTGGTGTTATACCACCATTCAGCCAGAGGTAACCATTGTACCCAAAGATGTTTCTTTTCTGAAGTGAAACACCTAAGGTAGGTTTCCAGACATTTGTTGACTGCTTCAGTTTGACCATCCGTTTGTGGATGATAGGAAGTACTCAGTTTTAGTTGAGTGCCTTGTACCCTGAAGAGTTCCTGCCAAAAATTACTAGTGAAGATCGGGTCGCGATCGGACACAATAGAAGTGGGCATTCCATGCAATTTGAAGATCTGATCCATGAAAGATTGAGCGACCAAAGTCGGTGTAAATGGGTGGGGTAGGGCGCAAAAATGAGCATACTTTGAAAGTCTATCCACAACCACCATGATGACTGACTTGTTTCCTGACTTTGGAAGACTTGTAATGAAATCCATAGAAACCTCCATCCATATTGATGCCGGGATGGGAAACGGTTGTAATGTGCCTGGTGTGTTGATGGTCTCCCCTTTGTGGTGTTGACAGACATCGCATTTTACTACAAAAGTAAGGATGTCCTTTTTCATGCCTGTCCAAAAAAATGATCTTCTGGTGTGAGCATACGTCTTTTGAAAGCCTGAATGTCCTGCAATGGGGGATGAGTGCAATTCTGCCAAAATGCGACTTTTGAGGGTGGAAGTTGGTG
Source organism: Pinus tabuliformis (assembly GCA_031772625.1). Taxonomy (NCBI): domain Eukaryota; kingdom Viridiplantae; phylum Streptophyta; class Pinopsida; order Pinales; family Pinaceae; genus Pinus; species Pinus tabuliformis. The sequence continues at coordinate 1,292,545,716 of CM062818.1, forward strand.
ATATTACGACTCTATCCCTGTAGCGAAGAATCTCATCCTGCCACGAATAGCCCTTGGTGGAATTTGGATCCGCTTGCAATTGAGAAATGAGTTGGGAGAGCCTAGGATGTGAAAACCATTCCCTGCGAGCCTCTTCAATCCATTCTGTAATGGGAAGGGAAATTGCTAGTAGGGTACTTTCCTCCTCAAATTGGCAAGATAATGCATTTGCTACACTATTTTCTTGCCCTTTCTTGTAAATGATCTCATAATTATATCCCAACATTTTGGCGAGCCATTTATTTTGTTGTGGGGAGGATAGCCGTTGCTCCAAAAAATATTTAAGACTGTGATAGTCTGTGCGGATTTGGAAACGTCGCCCCAAAAAGTAAGGTCGCCAGGTCTCTACTGCATGTAAGATGGCCATCATTTCCTTCTCGTAGGTAGATTAGCCCAGATTCTTCCCACTTACTTGTTGAATTGTGAAGGCCAAAAGTCGTCCTTCCTGCATTAAGACCGCCCCAATACCCGTACCCAAAGCATCACATTCAATGACAAAAGATTTGGTGAAATCAGGTAGTGATAAGACTGGAGTGGAACACATGGCATTTTTTAGAGCTGTAAAGGCCTGTTGTGCATCCTCATTCTAGAAGAATGAATTTTTCTTAAGGAGTTGACCATAATTTCTATGCTATGTGACCATAATTGCGGACAAATTTGCGATAATAACCTGTGAGACCCAAAAATCCTCTTAAGCTCTTCAAGGTCCTAGGTTGAGGTCAATCCTGCATTGCCTGGATCTTTTTGGGGTCCACCTTGACACCTTCACGCCCCACAATGTGGCCCAAATACTCAACTTCTTCCATGCCAAACGAACACTTGGACATCTTAACAAATAATTTATGCTTGCGGAGCAGTTGCAAGAGTAGATCTACATGTTGAAGATGTGTGGCCCAAGTGCAACTATAGATGAGGATGTCATCGAAGAAGACAAGTACAAATTTCCTAAGATATGGTTTGAGAAGGTGGTTCATAAGGCTCTGAAAAGTAAATGGGGCATTACAAAGATAGAATGGCATGACCAAGAACTCATAATGGCCTTCATGAGTTCGGAAAGCAGTCTTTGGAATGTCGACTTCCTTCATGCGAATCTGGTGGTAGCTTGAGCGCCAACTTAGTGAAGAATTGAGCCCCATTGAGTTCATCCAGCAAATCATCAACCATCGAGATGGGAAATTTATCTTTGACTATCAACTTATTGAGGGCTCTGAAGTCTGGACACATCCGCCACTCCCCATCTTTCTTGAGCACCATGACCACCGGTGATGAATAAGGACTAATGCTGGGACGAATGACACCTGCTTCCAAAAGTTCCTTAATTATTTTTTCTATTTCATTCTTTTGGGTGAACGGATATCTGTAGGGGCGCACATTTGGGGGTTGGGCCCCTGGAACCAAGGTGATGCTATGATCATGTTCCCCTCTCGAGGGTGGAAGCTCATGAGGCTTGTCAAAGACTGGTAGATGGTTATTTAAAATCTGTTGCATCTCAGGATGAATCGGCAGAGACTTGGTAGCAACTGCCTGGATGGCATTAAATTGAGCTATAACTCCATGATGGCCCTTTTATAGCAATTTTTCCATCCTATGTGAGCTGATGATAGAGGGAGCTCCCGCCTGGAGTCCACGGAGGGTATGTGTGGAGTTGTTCTGCTTAAAACTCATATATAACTCCTGGAAATCCATTGTGATTGGCCAAGGAGTGTGGAGCCATTCAGCCCCGAGGACAATGTCGCACCCTCCCATGTGTATGGCAAACATGTGGGTTTTCAACTGATAATCCCCCATTTGAAGTTTGACATTTTCACAGTGGCCTTCACATTTCATTATGCCCCCATCCACAATTTGGACTTGGAAGTTAGAAACTACTCGTACCAAATAATGCACTGCTTCCGCAACTTTTTGATGGATGAAATTATGTGTACTTCCACTATTAATCAAGACTACTACTGGGCAATGTTTAAATAACCTCTGATTTTGAGAGTTTTAGGTGAAGAAATCCCTGCCAAAGCATGCAACGAAATAACTGGTTCGTCAGAGAGATTGTCCTTTTGGTTGTCCTCTTCTACCGCCTCATGTTCCTCAAGTGGTGCATCTTCCTCTGATGAGCTGTAGTTAGTGGCATCAATTTGAAAAAATTTGGGCTCCTTGCATTTATGATCTGGGGAGTATTTTTCATCACAATAGTAACATAATCCTTGCTTTCTTCTTCTGGCCATTTCTGCAGGTGACACCTTTTGGAACTTAAGTGTTTGAGTCGTGTTGTGAGCCTGTGGGGGGCAACCCTTAGTGGAGAAATTTGGGTGACTGTACTGGGCTACTAATGCACGTTCCATGTTACGAGCTACCTTGCAAGCCTCCGTCCATGTGGGAGGGTGGTGCAGTAGGACTTGGGCTTTTATGGCTTCTTTAAGACTGCTGATAAAACATTCCATGTAGAACACATTTGAGAGACCCCAAGTGCGGAAGGCTAAGGCTTCAAAGGCTGTAATATATTCATCCATTGTGCAAGTCTGTTGGAGCTTAGTAAGACGACCCAAAAAAGAAGATTCCTAGTCAAAGCGGTCTATAAGAGATTTTTTGAAGTTGGTCCAAGCTTGAAAAGGTCCATTGCAACATTGATGCCATTCCCACCATTGCCACCTTTCATTGTCCAAGTACATGCTCCCCACCATAAGCTGAGTCTCATTATCTAAGATGTTATTCAGATTGAAATACTGCTCCATTTGTGCTATCCATGCTGCCTAGTGAGAACCTGTCAAATTTATGCATATCCAACTTGGGAGGTCGCTGACGGGATTGTTGGTGGGTGCCCCAGATGTGAGGAAAGTGGCTAGACCCACCCTCACTGTGTCCATTGCCATTATACGCCTCCTTGTGGGCTTCCTCCTTGCCCTTCAGGATTAGGAGAGATAGTTTGTCAAGTTGACTTTGGATGGATTGCAAGGTTTTTTCAAGTTTGTCAATCTTCTCATTGGCCATATCTTGAGCCCTAGTTTCTACCATGCACCGAAAAGATGTTCTTGAGATTTGGGACCGCCTAAAAAAAAATTCAGTAAGAATTGAATGGTACCATCGTGCTCAGCTCGTCGTCCTGATTCTGATGGGCTAGATCACCAATAAGCGCTTTTTTTCTTCTAAAAACTCCTAATGCAGTTTTACTCCTTCCTTATGAATACTGCAGTCACCAAATCCTCGAAATGTAAATGCTGCAAAAAGCCCTGCGAAAATTATGCCCGGGTATAGGAATCCCACACAACTACTCAGATCTGATGGATCTGAGAGATCTGAATGGTAGATCGGATAGCTCTAGGTGGCGGAATAGACTGCTGCTGTTGTTCTGATGGATCGAATAAATCGGAATGGCTGGTCTGCTAACTCGGAACTGCGGGACTGATGTCTGTTGCTGTTGTACCCCTTTGCACGAGCGGATCTGGTAGAGATGATGCATGATCCCAAGATAGAAAAGGGAACTATGGTCTCGAGGAGTCTCAGGTGCTACAGATCGCAATATACATAAGGGTCTGGCAGTAGTACTCGACCTAATGTTTCAGGGCTCTAACTAAGCAGGATCAACCGTACCCTTAGTCGTACAACCCGACTACCCTATCGTATGGGCGAGTAGTCTCTCCGAGTGTTGTTCTCGGTGTACTGTAGCAGCAAGGTGGCCGACGGTTTATCTATGGTGAGGTTTCAAGGGAGCCTAGGGGGCTTCCGATATACCCAGAGGGTACTTGGAAGACATTCCATGCGTGGTTCTGTCTAATGCACTACTACTCGAAGGGGTACCCATAGGGGTTACAAGGGAGTCCAACAAGCGTGACCACCTCTTGTATTTTATGCGTGCATGCCTCCCCAAATCCGCAGGTTTATGCGCTCAACGACAGATCCTGTGGTTTAAAGACGCTGGAACATGTCTCTAGCCAAAAAAATAAAAATTTTCTAAGAAATGGAGATCCCACCGGCCCTAGAAAGTGCTCTGATACCAATTGTTATGCTCTTAACCTACAGAAAGATACCCAAATACAGAATATGCGAAGAAAGATACCCAGAACATAGATTAGTGAGAGACAACAACAAATATTTTATTATTCAGAAAGCAATGTTCACTAGCCTCTTCGAGGGGGAAACCTCCAATAGAGCAGAGCTCAATTCAAAAATAAGACACGATGCTCCTCGCAGGGAGTCTCTATCCTTTATATATGACTCATACATGCAATACCATGGATCAATACCATGGGTATTATTAATACCATCTATCTAATACTACGACCCATTTGCAACTAACTGTGGTCCCGTCATTAATTGCGGGTTAACCACTTACAATTATTAATATGGGCTTTATTGACTCTTGACTATGACTCGATCCCATTACATAAATAAGGGGGTTAGGGTGGGACCCTAACAAATATATATAGACATATTATATATATTTATTATTGCAATACCCAATCTTGCTAGACTCATGAACATAGTAAATATATTATTTAATCTATAGGAATACCATAAGTATTCAATATTTCCTTACCCAAATTTTATTCAATAATTCTGTGTGAGGTTTTGTCTTTAAATAATGAAATTTTTTAAATACCTTAATCTAATTACTATGAACCTCTTTTGAGATTCAAAATGATACACACACGACACTGATATATATATATATATATATATATATATATATATATATATATATATATATATATACACACACACACCTTATGTCGAGTAGAAAATTTAAGGGATTCCTCACAATATCCAAACCCAAATTTTATTCATTACTACATGAGATGAATCCCTTACCTGCATGTACTTTTCAAGAGAAAATACTTAATTTCTTTTTCAACCTACTACATATTGAAATCTCTAACTGCTATCACTATTTGGAAATATAACAGATATAGTTTTCTTATCTATCTCAACATAATACATAGTACACACAGAGTATATAAAATTTATTTCTAAAGTGATACTCTATCTATGCATGTATAACTTGTCCCATATATAATTTATTCTTTAATTCAACATTCAATCTATCTCATCACCATAATGACATTAAACTATCATGAGATTAAGAATATAAGGAAAAAAAAACCATATATCTAACCATAGTTTGTTGCTGGGGAAATAATTGGGAATAGAGAACATTCCTCCCAACCATAATTTGTCACCAACAATTCCCCCCAAACTCAGACGTTCTTACCTTGAGGAATTAACAACCTCTTATGTTCTTGAGTTTTTCTCTTATATATCTTCCCAGCTAGTTTTTTTCTCACCATCATCCTACTTTAAGGGTCTGCATCACTTAGTTACCTAGGATTTTTTGTTTTATTTTAAGAAAAAGTCTTTCTTTTTCTTTAAAGCATACCTTTCTCTTCATCTATGATTTTATTTTGATTTTCACCCACCTTAGCATTTCTCTCTAGCTAATTTTTAACATAATCTTTCTTTCCCATTATGCTATTTTTTGTTTTTTTTTTTCTCCTTGCGATTTTTAGGAGAATATTTGAAAGGTGCACCATGTGGACTTAACCACTAACATATTTTTCTAGAATGGCAAGAAGTCTCTATTAATCAGTAATGTTTCTTGGTTATGCCCAAACAAATCACTTATTAATTAAATAAGTTTTAAGTACATAATCCATCATTCCAATCCCGGTTTCCATAAACATTAACTTAAGATAATAATCCAAATTTCTAAAAATAGTCATACCATAAAAAACAAAAATATATGTGTGTCACAAGTCGCTAGTGAGGCATAGACTAATAATGAGATTTTCACATTACAATTTGCAGACTACGGAGGTGCAAGGTTGCAGAGAAAGCAAAATGACACTTTGTTTGTTGGCATAAAATTGTAATTCAATTTAAATCTTACACTTTATTTGTCCTTTTACTTAATGTAAGAAATTATTTTCATAGTTTAAATGAAAAAAATACTTTACTTTTAAATAGTAAAAATGTAGTATAAACGAGATGAAAAAGGTAAGTGTTTTGTTTCAACGTAAACACATCCTATTTGAAATTAGGATAAAAAAACATTTCTATTAGTTAAACAATGCATGTTTCCTTCTATATGCGAGTACTTAGAACATTTATACAACGTACATTACATCCATATAATAATGAAATGTGAAGTTCAAAAAGTGGACAATATGATAGTGCTAAAAATATTTATACAATATAGGTTACTATCATGTAGCTGCTAAGTCTGAATTGTTTTCGTGCTATGAAAAAAAAAAAAAGTTCCTCTTATTTCTATATATTTGATCTAACTTGAATTGTTGGAGTAGGGAAAATGAACACAAGTAGAACAAATACAGTTAAAGAAAATGATAAATTTTCTAATAGGTGTGTTCATGCCCGATTTATCGTAATTTGATTATTATTACATTATACAACTCTCAGTTTTCTTTTGCATTATTTTTTTATATAATATGTGATATGTAATTTTGTATAGATGAGGGTATATGAAAATGTATGTAGACATACGAAACATTGTAGAACAATGTTTTTGTTCCCTTTTGTGCAAAACCATTCTTCCACAAAAAAAAGACATTTCACTTAATATTTCATAAAATTATGAGTAAAAGCACCATTGTTCCACTCTTAACAAGCAATAGTAAATGCACCCGGATGCGGGTGAAATAAATGAAACTTAATGTTATTTAGGACAGACAGATGAGCGTGGTACTGCTAGATGCAGACCAGCGCGGTAAGCTAAGAGTTCTTATGGCTCATGGTGGATATGCTGAAGCGCAAAAGATTTGGCATGCTTTCAGAATTTATTGCGCATTCCGTCCAAGGTGAGGTTCTGGTTATTATAACCATGGCATTTTGGGCTATCCTTCCTACTGTCAGCGTTTCGCTTTCTCATCTCAGGCTTTGGCCGGATGCGGGTCTGTGTGTCAGGTTGGCATCTGAAAACAAAGGTAAGATTTCTGTCTGCATTATGTTCTCTGTTTGTCTCAGGCTTGGGTTAGTTGTGCGTTTCGATAGAAGATTAGTCTCTACAATCAATGGTCAACTCTCAATTGCCCCTGCTATAAGAACTGTGCTGCCCTCCCTACACTTACAGGCCTGTTGTCTTTGTGTGAAGTGGTTTCCTGTGTTGCATTACCATTTTCTCTTCTCTACCTCCGGTTTTTCTATGCCTCTCCTTAATATCCTCATCATGGTTCGCCACAGGATGAGGAGTCGTTTTGGGGGGGAGTCGAGGAGGGAGTGGGCGGTTGCAGGTAGCCTGCTCTGAGAATCCTGCTCGCAGAGCAACTCCGAATCATGGGTTTCAGACCACTCATTTCACGTTTCAAAGCAATCTTAACAGGCCTTTAATCTTTGCCAATATCACTATTCTCTTCTCTGAAGATGATTCTCTGCCTCAAACTATGGTTCACATGGTGTCTGAGCCTCCTCAGAGCGCTCTCAGAGAGGCTGGCAGTCAAAGCAACATGCAGGTAAGGGCAGGGGAAATCCAAGAGGAAGGTAAGGGGGAGAGGCTTGAAAGGGGCGATGCTCCCGGCGTCATTCTGCCTCTAGAAGCCTGGGCCTTGAGGATAAGGGAAGGTTATTCTGGTGATACTAGTCCCTCGTTGATGCACCCAGGCAGCAAAAATGTTGGTAGTGTTAATGCGTGGGAGGGTAACGTGTGCACGGTGATGGAGGAGTCTCAGAATGTGGATGGGGCAATTTCAGGCCATCTGGGCCAAATCCTTTTCGATTTTGCTGATGACCAGTATTTTCAAGTTCAGGAGGTTTTGGATGTTGTTCTGGCTTGGCCTCTTCAGACAGGTGGTCTTATTCCTCTCCATGGTATGCGACAATGTAAAGATATTATGGGTTTTTGGGCAATGTCTCATCTCGCTCTCTGGTCATGTGTCCTAGACAGATGGTTATTCGACCTCTTCTTCATGTTATCTTGGTTGATTCCTGGTTTCTATATATGCTTTCTTGCCTATTGTATTGGGTTTTCCCTTACCTGGGATAGATTTGATGCTGAGTGCTCTCAGATGATGATTCCCGAGGCCTCGATCCCTTGTAATATTATTTTGTTTTACGGTTAATAGAATTAGAATTTGCCGAGAAAAAAAAGGAAGCAATAGTAAATGTAATGTTTTCAATAGCCTTGAAAAATTGTCATTCAAAAATTGGTTGTAGCCTTAACATCTTTTGAATAGTTCCCCACGAATACTTCCTCCTTTCAAAATATTGCCACTCCACAACTTGCCTTGTCTCCTTCAAAATTTCTATTAGTATTAATTAATAATGCATATTGAATAATAAGTGTTACATGTTTTCTCAAAACTGAAAAAATTCTTGCCACACAAAAACTTGCCGTGTCTCCTTCGAATCTGTTATATCAAGTCACTTGGCATATATCAAACAAAACACACAGCTGATTAAGGTTATGAAACTACATGTTCTCACATATTCTCATACAATCATTGTCTAGGTGAAAAAGTGCTTCACTATAATTCCTTATCTCCGCACAATCCTTCATCCCACAAGTTTATGGCTTTATGCACTTGTTCGCCTGCATAACTAAATTTGTAAAAGTTTGAGATGGAAAAGAAGTTTAAAATGAAATAAGAGTGAAACAAACTAGCAAGAGTTCTAATAGTGTTAATGTCAATGTTAGTGCTCTAGAAGATTCTTCACACCTTTGCACTCAGCTTTGGTGTCATTGGACATATCGGTAGCAATCTCAGGCATACCAATGTTAGAGCACTCACTAATAAAATGACCACTCACAAAATTATCATTTTTTGTCCATGCCTCGAACCTGAATACTAAATTAGCTTTTCGCACACCATGAAGGAAGAAAGCATGAATCGATATGTTCCCTTCTTAACAAACTCCCTCGCACCCACTTTATCTGCAAACCCTTTCTACTGCTTTTCCCCCACAACCTTTCTTCTTGCTTCGCATATCACAAAATTATCCTTTTTTGTCCATGCCTTGACCCCACATATTAAATTAGCCTTATGTAGAGTGTAGAGGTAGAAAGCTTAAACCAAGATAATACCAACTCTTTAACAAACTCCCTCACACACAATTTCTCCTTACTTCCTGCACACCCTTTCTATACACAATAGAATCATAGTAGTTTCATGTTAAATTAATATTTAAAGCTACTTCAGCATATTTCTTCACCCCTCTTCCACGACTGCACTTCCCCCACAAAATTTCTCTTTCCTTTGCATATCACAAAAGTAGTTGTTCTCTTCCATGCCTCGACTAAAGATATTAAATTAGCCTTAGGAGGACAACTCAATATAGTCTTTTCTCTTTAAGAAACAACCCCATACACTATTTCTGCACATGCCCTTTCTCCCACTCTTCACATACACCCTTTCTCTGCACAACAAAATCGTAGTAGTTTGATATTAAATTAGTATTTCAATGTTACTTCTACATATTTCTTCAACCCCCCTGCTTATGTAAGGCACTTGGAACCCCTGTCAGTTTTGACTTCATTGGGTAGAGTAGTAGCAATCTCAAGCATAACAATCTCAAAGCACTCATTGACAAAATCACCACTCACAAAATTACCATTTTTTTATCGATCTCTCAAATCCACATAATAAATTAGCTTTAGATGCACTATGAAGGAATAAATGTTGACTCGATATAGTTCCTGAACTTAACAAACTACTATGCACCCAATTTCTCTACACACCCTTTCTGCGACACTCCCCCCACACTCTTTTTCCTTCCTTTGGATATCACAAAATTAATATTTTATGTCTATGCCTTGACTCTACATATTAAAGTATCTCTATGTGGAGTGCGGAGGAAAAAATCTTGACTCAATCTAGTCCCTACTCTTTAACAAATTCCATTGCACACCCTTTCCCCTGCACTTCTTGCATATCCTTTCTCCACACACCCTTTCTCCACACATCAAAATAGTAGTAGTTAGCCACGCCCCCTCTTATGTAAGGGACCTACAACTCCATTTAGGCTTGGGATCATTAAACAAAACAAGAACAATGGTGGGCATAACAATGTTAGAGAACTCATTGACAAAATGGCCACTCACAAAATTAGCCCCTTTTTTATTTTAAAATGATTTGTCAGACACTACAAATCATGAAAATAAATCACCCTCTACCAAGGGAATTATGTCACATCAAGCCTTGCTCATCGAAGTGAAAAATTAGAAATAATATTTCCAGAAATTTAAAATTGATTTTTGAATTTATAGAAAAATAGGAATATTCAACATATTCCCGAAACCTTGGTTAAAATTACAAAAAATCAGCAAAACAATCGATGGTCAACAGATTTTGACCATGAGGTGAGTGCTATAGTCCTTGGTGAGGTAGGGACTAAAAAACGTGTATTAACAATCTTAACTATGGAGATTTATCCCAAAATTATGATGAAGATGCTTAATTATAAATATGTTTTGTTACAATACCATGAATCAGTATCATGACTTCTCAATATCACATGCTCAAAAAACCATCACTAACTTTAGATTACACTTGTTCTTATGGCATTTTTTTTAAATTAATTAATTTAATTAAAAGGAAAAAGTGCATAACTACTTTGAAGTTAAATATAAAACTTTGATTCAATTTGTGAACAACTACTAAAAATATTATAGAATATTATGTGGAGGTCAAATCTCTACTGTCCATGTAATAATTATTGCTTACATGGAGAGACGCTCTACAACCCCATATGAAGTGAATGTTGTTATATAACGTTATATTTGAAAATAATAAAATAGTACTTACATTAACAAAATAAAAAATACTTCAATTTCCACCACAATACTACATTATATAGCATTAGAGTATATATATATATATATATATATATATATATATATATATATATATAATATATATATATATATATATATATATATATATATATATATATATATATATAATATATTTTAACATGAGAGAGATGTAAAAATAATATTAATTAATATGGAGTTCACTCATGAGATGTACAAATAATATTATTGATATTATATGATGTGTAATCCATTATATGTACTTAACATGCACTATTTAAAACAAAACTATATTAATAACACAAAAAATAATGTGGTTCAATGTCTATATTAAATAACATAATTTCAGGAAAATTTGCACTCAAAAAGATGTTTTCATCATGAGAGACGAAGTCTCTATTAAATGCTTGGTAAGTAAAAATAAAATTAATAATTAAATTAAAATTATAATAAAAAAATTCCAATTTCAAAATAAACACTATTAACATAAAACATTCAACAAAAATATTATTAAAATGTGAACATCTGTTTTAAATAATATACATAATAGTAAATTTTAAATTTCATTATTTAAATTACATAATTATTATTAAACTATAGATCATCATTTAATTTTATTTAACCAAAAAATAGAATATTGTGATAATTAAAATTCTTCGACTTATCCCCAACACAACTTTTCAATAGTAAAACATTCATATCTCTCTCACAATGTTAGTACAAAGCATATATAACACAAAGCGGATTTATACTCAGAGACTTAGACAACAATAGTAGAGAATAATTCACAGAGACAGAGAAATGGAGAAACAACAAGATTACTCAATCAGAAAAAGCAGAATAAATAATACAATCACTAGAGAACAAAAATCACTTTGCATTACATAACAGGCTTGGGCCTTTGCTTGCTTTCCTTGGCTAGAGAAATTACAAATTTATAGAGGCAGAAGAAGGATCTAGAATCCTATGTGTGATTCAGATGGAGATCTGGAATGATCTAGAAACCACTAGCAGTGTAGGAGGATCTAGAATCATGGAGATCTAGAAAAATCTAATCTAGAAGGATCTAGAATACTGTGTGAATTTGGCTTCACACTTAACATTCTCCCACTTGAAGCCAAATAAGAGTCATCAAGTCACACCGAGTCCTACCATGCCTCTACATAACTCATGTTTATTTCCTGGTAGAATATTAGTGAGCATATCAGCACGGTTCCTATCTGTATAGATCTTTTCCAAGGATAACTGTTCTTCCTCCAACACATGCCGGATCCAATGGCACCTTAAGTCAATGTGCTTGGTTTTTGAATGAAATGCTAGGTTTTTTGCCAAGTGAATGGCACTCTGACTATCACAATATAACACATACTTGTCCTACTTTATTCCTATCTCTCCTAGGAATCGTTGCATCCACAACATCTCTTTACAAGCTTCTGTTGCAGCTATGTACTCAGCTTCTGTTGTAGAGAGGGCTACTATTCTTTGTAGCCTTGAAACCCAAGATACTATTGCACTTGCAAATGTATACAAATAACCTGTAGTGGACTTTTTGGTATCCATATCTCCAGCCATATCTGCATTTGTAAATCCTTCAAGCATAGTCTCATCATGACCAAAACATATACAATAATGACTAGTACCCTTGAGATACCTTAAAATCCATTTTACTGCTTGCCAATGTTGTTTTCCTGGATTGGCAAGGAACCTGCTCACTACTCCCACTGAATATGCAATGTTTGGTCGTGTGCATACCATGGCATACAACAAACTTCCAACTGCTGAAGCATAAGGAATTCTGCTCATCTCTTCTTTCTCTTTGTCATTACTAGAACATAATTCAGTACTCAGCTTGAAGTGGGCTACAAGGGGTGTACCAACTGGCTTGACATCCTTCATATTAAACCTTTCAAGCACCTTCTTGATATATTTTTCTTGTGACAGCCACAACCTTTTGTTTTTCCTGTCACGCATAATTTGCGTGCCCAATATCTACTGTGCTGGTCCCAAATCCTTCATTGCAAATTTTCTACCAAAATCTTTCTTCAACCTATTGATCTTATTCTTATCTTGCCCAAAAATCAACATGTCATCCACATATAACAATAATATGATATACTTTCCTTGATCATACCTCTTGATATAGACACAATGGTCAACTTCCAACCTCTGAAAACCATGTTCCAACATGAATAAATCAAATTTCTTGTACCATTGTCGAGGTGCCTGTTTCAACCCACAAAGACTCTTCTTCAACCTACAAACAAGGCCTTCTTTGCATTTTTCTATGAAGCCTTCTGACTGCTCCATATAAATTTCTTCCTCCAATTCACCATGAAGGAAAGCAGTTTTTACATCTAACTGTTCACATTCTAGGTCTAAAGCAGCAATTAGACCAAGAATAACTCTAATGGATGACATTTTAACAATAGGTGAGAAAATTTCAGTGAATTCAATACCTTCTTTTTGGGAAAAACCTTTCACCACTAGTCTTGCTTTATACCTCTCAGTCTTTTTGTCACCTTCATGCTTAATCCTGTACACCCTTTGTTTTGTAGAGCCTTTCTACCTTTTGGGAGGTTTACCAACTCCCAAGTTTTATTTTCCTGCAAAGAGTTCATTTCTTCTTCCATTGCTTTCTTCCATTCTTTACTGTGCTCGACTTTACAAGCTTCTTGAAAACAATTAGGTTCGCCTTCACCAGTCAACAAAATATAGTTGAAGGAGGATACCTTTGTGAAGGCTTATGAGGGCCTAGAAGATCTACGAACCAACTGTGGTGGTGCATTTTTAGGTTGAATCTCCTGTAAAGGTTCCTGCACGATTCCTTCTTCTTCTTGTTCATTATTTTCCACTTTTTATTCTTCATGCTCCTAAATTTCCTGTTCATTTTCTTGTATTGGTGGTATGTTTTCTTGCTGCTCTTCAAACTTGTCAATAACCTTCTTGATCTCCAACTCACCTACAGTCCTCCTGAACATTTCTGACTCATTAAATATAACATCCATTCTTCTAATAATTTTATGTTTGACTAGATCCCATAGACGATAACCAAGATCTTCATCTGCATATCCCAAAAAAATGCATTTCATAGATTTATCATCTAGCTTAGTTCTATTTTCTTTGGGAATATGTACGAATGCTTCACATCCAAAGGTTTTCAAGTGAGAATAATTCAAATTCTTACCAGTCTAAACTTCTTCAGTGATACTGTAATCCAAGGCTATAGTTGGAGATCTATTTATGAGGTAGCAAGCAGTCCTGACTGCTTCAGCCAAAAAATTCTTCTCCAAACCGGAATTGGACAACATACTTCGCACCTTTTCCATAATGGTGCAATTCATCCTTTCTATGACACCATTTTGTTGAGGAGTACTAGGCACAGTCTTCTCATGCTTTATGCCAAACCTATTACAATATTCCTTAAATGCATTTGAGCAATATTCTCCACCATTATCTGTTCTTAAACACTTCAGCAATTTGTTAGTCTCTCTTTCAACAGTAACATGGAATTTTTGAAATATTCCAAATGCTTCACTTTTATTTTTCATAGGATATGCCCAAACTTTCCTGGATGCATCATTTATAAATGCTACAAAATATGATGCTCCTCCTAATGATTTGATGTTAACAAGCCCAAACACATCCGAGTGTACCAATTCTAACACTTTTTTCTTTCTGTCATGGCACCTCTAAGGAATGAAACCCTTCTTTGTCTACCATATATACAATGCTGACAAAGATCAATATTGTAGGTTTTCAAACCTGGTAATAAAGTTTTACCAACAAGGATTTTTAAGCCCTTGTCACTCATGTGATCCAAATGCTTATGCCACAGATCTGCTGAATTTCCTTCTTTTGTGACAACAACCAAATCTGATTTTCCTATTAGTTTCTTAAATGTGTATAATGTTCCTATCTTGGTCCTTTGGCCATGACCAATGCACCTTTGCTAATTTTCTAGCCTCCTTTTCCAAAGCTTGTGCAATAACCTTCATCATCCAGTCATCCCATAGAGATTAAACTCATGCACATTTTTGGTACATGCCTGACCTGTTTCAACAATATATCTTGTCCATTTTTCATCTTGATCTAGACATCACCCACTCCAACAATACTGCAAAAATCATTATTCCCCAAATGCACTCTACTATAATCACCAAGATTATATGAAACAAAACTATCTTTGCATGGGGTTACATGGTGAGATGCCTCAGAGTCAAGGATCCAATCAAAGCTACTGCTAGATGTATATACACATGCATCCTCTACTAAAATAGTAATCAACACATCACCATATGTGGCTACAACAATAGTCTCACCTTCAATTGTACTGGATTACTTGTGATTTGTAATAGACGGTCTCTAATCCTTTTGTCCTTTCTTCTAGAATTGACATTCTTTCTTCATGTGCCTGGGTTTGCCACAATGAAAGCAGATGATCCTTCATCTCCTTGATTTTGATCGGCATCTTGATCTTGATCGCCCTTGCCGCTCTTGATCCATTCTCTTACCACAGTCAACTAGAGCTAGAGCCTCTCCTCCCTGGTTTTCCGCAATTGACTTGCATCGCAGCTCCTCATTCATTAAACTGCTGCCGACATGATCAAACTTTAGGGTCCCTGTAGTTGCTGAAGTGCTCATAGCTGCAATTAATTTTTCCCAGCTATCTGGCATAGAACACATTAGCAAAATAGCTCTAATTTCATCATCTAAAATGATTTTAACAGAGGCAAGTTGATTAGTAATAATATTAAATGCATTCAAGTGCTCAGCAACTAAAGCACCCTCCTTCATTTTGAGATTATAAAGCTTCTTCATCAAGAATGCTTTGTTTCATGCTGTGTTCTTCTCATATAGATCATGGAGCTTCTTCCATAATCCTTCAGCTGTCTTTTCTCCGGACACTTTGAAATAAACATTTTTTGCTAAATATTGGTGGATTGTTGTAATCGCCTTTCTATTTAGCTTATTCCACTCTTCATTTGTCATCAATGAGGGTTTCTTTGTTGTGCCCTCAATTGGCAAATACTGATCCTTTAAAATCAGTATATCCTCCATTTGTGATTTCCATAGGGAAAAATTAGCCCCGTTCAACTTCTCCATATCTGTAAGTGTTGTCTCCATTTTCAATCAAATTCACGCCCCAAAACAAAAAAAACTCCACTTAAAAATAAAACTTTAATTATTACTCTTTAAAATTTAGTAATAATGACCTTCCTCCTTTTTAAAATACCCTTTTCAAAATTCCTGCTCCTTTTTAAAATATACTTTTCAAAATTCCAACATATAATTATATATGTTTCATAATAAATATAAAAACATATATAATGTTTTAACCTTTTCACATTTAATACATACATATGTTGGTTTGAGAAAAAGAATTTACATATACGTGCAAGCTTGATGTAAAAAAGAACTTACGAACACCACGTTTCAACTCCAATCTCCACGGATCTCCACATTTCAAACTCCAGCAACATGTTTCAACATAGGTCTACGACATTGTTTTTCTTGCAACAATTGTCTTTTACTTCCGGCATTCCTCAGCTATTTCCTGGACATATCCTTCAACAGCTCCAGGGGTAGCAACCAACGTTTTAATGAACACTACCAGAGCAAGGCGATGGCACTAAGCGGCTTGCACAGTGGATATTCGAACTTGGCTCCGATACCAGTTGTTAGACTAGAGCATACATAACACACAATGGATTTATACTCAGAGACTTAGACAAAAATAACAAAGAATAATTCACAGAGACAAACAAATGGAGAAACAACAAGATGACTCAATCAGAAACAACGAAATAGATAAAACAATCATTGGAGAACATAAATCACTTTGCATTACATAACAGGCTTGGGCCTTGGCTTGCTTTCCTTAGCCAAAGAAATTAAAAATTTATAGAGGCAGAAGAAGGATTTAGAATCCTATGTGTGATTCAGATGGAGATCTAGAATGATCTAGAAACCACTGGCGGTGTAGGAGGATCTAAAATCGTGGGGATCTAGAAAAATCTAATCTAGAAGGATCTAGAATACTATGTGAATTTGGCTTCACACTTAACACACAATCCATAACAGCAATGTTTCATCTAGCAATTTATTGGTAGACAAGCCAACTACACACATCAACTTGCCCATGAACCATAGTTACAAAATTAGGCAGTATCGGCATTCTGATACGTAATTATTACTCCTCAAAACTGAGGATGGGAAATAAAAGTGATTTAATACAAATTTTTGCGTCACCCAAATCGTAAAAGAACATTAATAAATTGCTACTTATATTCATCACAATCCATAGAGTCATAGCAGACAACATCGCAACCCAAAATAAGAGTCCTCTATTTAAATTATTTGTAGATTTGGTACAATATGAAATATTAAAGCTAATATTTTAATACTTTGATATATATCATTAATTTTTTTTGAATTGAAAAATATCTAATCAAATTATTTCCATATTGTATTTCGCACTCGGTATGTTAATATATTTTCAAAATGGAATCATACGTAGAGCAAGGGAGCCATTGTTGTAGTGGTAGTCCCTGTCGGGGTTGATAAACTCATGTAATTGCCCATACACACAATTGTATGAAATGAAAGGCAGGTAAACAATATGTAGTTATGTCATTGGAGTGTCATGCAGGGATTGTTGGCACTGCTCCAACTTAGCAGCGACTCCAGTAAAGTTGAGGAATGCACTGCTAACCAGCCGACGCACAATGGGTTCTACATCTGAACAAACAGTATTGTAATAGCCCACTTGAAGGTTGTCACTTACTGTAGCCCCAACTAAAGCACAAAATATTACAGCAAAGAAGGTCACCTTATGGCACAGAGTCTTGAGCCCATGTAAAAGTTTTAATGGATATAGAGGTGTACCTTTGCAAAGGACACTTGGAGTGCATGCAGCGATGTCACATGCAAAGTAGTAATAAATCACCATGTTTTAAGCTGTGGGCCCACAAATCCCACTCCACCCACATAGCTTGATTTCTGATACAGATTTCCATTTCTTTTGGACAAGATTTGTCTCAAGACATCGGAAATGTTTAGAAGGCACCCTCATTACGAAGAAGAAGGCATCGACCATACAATGATACGAGAAGCAAAATAGGTACAACAGAATGACAGATTCAAGGAAGCACTTATGTACTATCCATCTAAATCTAATTATTTACCCTCGACCAAGAGCACAACAGAATACATAAAAGAAATCCACACAATAGGAAAATCAATCATCTCTATGTAGAAATTTATATTAAATCAACGAGCAACTCTTTGATTACCTCATATAAAGGGACTAAGAGAGATTCTGGCCTTAAGGATGGGGTCTCGATCTCAAATATAGGCATCGAAATCCTGCCACCTTCAAAACACGTTTTCTTCCCATGAGGAAAGGCTATAATAAGACAGAAGAAACCATTACATTCGTGATATGCGCAGGCATCACAACCAATATCATCAGCACAACAAGTATTCCAATGGGAGAAGCAACAGTAGCAGAGGAGGAGGAGGTAGCGGTGGCAATATTAAAGGAAGAACAAGCAGCGAAGTCGTGAGGCAAAACAACATCAATAAAGATTCGATACTAAAGTAGTCAGCGATGCGAGAACTCTTATTTGCCCATTCTTCGCCTTTCATGTGTCATCTCGACACTTCCACGAATGAACCATGGTGAACACCATTCATTATGTTCTGCATAAAGTGCATCTGGAGCTCCCAGCCACATTTGGACCTCGCAATCTCAGAAAAGAAAATGATGATGAATTCTGTGTCAATTCATCGCAATATGAATGAATTTACTAAATTTGCCAACCAGGGTTCACAAATTTGTTTCCACGTTATGGTAAGAGGTGCCTTTAGTGTCTTATTGTCATATATAATAAGGTATCACGAGGAAAAATTGTGGCACTACTACATGTAGGGGGGTTTTAAGACAATATTTGAGTCAATTGTCTTAACTTAAGACAAAACTCAAATATTGTCTTAAATATTGTCTCTAAGCGGGTGTCTCAAAATATAATGTCTCAAAAATCTGTCTCTATAAAGACAATATAGAACACATATTATTATTGTCTCTATAAAGACAATTTGATTTGTCTCTCTAGAGACAATTTCATTTGTGTCTCTTTAGAGACAATTACATTTTCGTCCTTTTAGAGACAATTCCATAATTCAAACTATTGTCTCTCTAGAGACAATATAAAAAATTATTTAAAAAAAAATAAATGTCCATAATTCAAACTATTGTCTCTCTAGAGACAATATAAAAAATTATTTAAAAAAAATAAATGTCCATAATTCAAACTATTGTCTCTCTAGAGACAATATAAAAAATTATTTAAAAATAAATAAATAAAATCATTTTGAATGTCTGCTGGCTCGTATCTTTGTCACCTGGAACAGATTCGTAAGATAATAAGTAGGAATCTTCCACACAATAAAGAGTTAACAAAATGTACGTACGCCTCCAGATGCTTAGTATGCACGTTAGTATTAGATAAAGATTCAATTCAGACAGGGTGTTAGTAGCTGAGTTCCAACATATAATTGATCAAGACACAATGTTTTGGTCGTAGCTGATCAACAATGCCTGCCTGTAATTGATGAAGAAATCTAAAATGTCCAAGAGTAGGATTTCTTTAGAAGGGTAAAATCACTAAAAGCATGATGCTTTAAAAATTTTAAGGCTTACTTCAGGTCTACTTCAGAGTAGCATGTATGAAGGGTAAGTGTTTTGTTCCAACATGGATCCTTCCTCAAAGTGCATCGAGTAGTGTAGGTAGCAGCAACAAGCATTGATGGACCGTAGATAGTCCATGCGCTTTATGGACATATCTTGCCATGCCAAGCACTTAATGTCCAAGAGGCTTATAAAGGGATAAGAGGCAAAAAGAGGAAACATACATATTCAACAATAAAATAATAGAACGAACGAGAAGTGAAACACAGCCAAACCACATAGCCTCCAATTCAAATATAAGTAGACAATACCGGCATCCGTTGTATGATTGCAAACAACATAAATGTTTTCATGTCATTGTCAATAAAATTGAATGTAGGCTAAGAGCATCATTCTTTGAATTCCCCAAGACTCTCTCAACCAAATATTTTTGTTGAATTTACAATTTCTTTCATCCAATTTACAATTTATTTCATCCATTAGGACATCAGAACATGCTGGAATAAGAACACAAGACATACTATTCATGTTCTTGAATATAACTTTAACACCATGTATAATCATAATTCCACAAGGCTTGGTAAGCAATAAGAAGCACTATTTCTATACAGTTAAAAAGTGGCCATAAAAAGATTTGACACAAGTTAGCAAGATTGATGGTCCCAATGCACAATTATTTTGCCAAATCAGAAAATACACATATTTGGGGATGCACACTACTGCAAATCTAGAAATATTTACATTAATCTAGGTGA
The DNA here is from genome assembly GCA_031772625.1 of Pinus tabuliformis. Lineage (NCBI taxonomy): Eukaryota > Viridiplantae > Streptophyta > Pinopsida > Pinales > Pinaceae > Pinus > Pinus tabuliformis. The sequence continues at coordinate 1,292,565,949 of CM062818.1, forward strand.
AGAGAGCAATTCTCCTAGTTAAGCAGATAACTAACTCTCGAAATTCTTCTCTGGCATCTCTGTCACTGTCTTTAAAATTTGAGAATTGTCGTCAGTAATACTTCCTTGTGTCCAGCGTTTTAACATCTCCAAGGCTACTTTTGGTTGATCCATTGGGACCATATGACCTGCATCATGAACCTGGTGCAGCAAAATAGAAGATTCTGTTAGGAAGAAATTATCTACTTGTACAATGAAATCAAAGATGATCATCGAGTGCCTTTTACCTTGAGAAAACTGAGTGGTCCATAACTGGTTATTAAACCTGCTTCCTTATCGTCTACAAGGAAGGATTTTGTAGGTGCCTTCTTGAAATTCTCACTTCCAGACCAATCCATGGAATTCACCCATCTTGAATTGCCTGAAAGACACATAATTTGAACAATTAACTTTTCAATTTTGAAGATTAGACTGACAAGCCTGAAAAACACAACTGCAAATAAGTTAATGACAGACTTAACACCTAAATCATAAAGTCATTGTCCAAAACAAAAACAATATGTTATATGTATGCAGTATCATTACCTAACCAATTGCAAATGAGATCATATTCTCCTGCATAAACTAGCAACTTAACACCATCCTCCAAGAGTGTTGGAATGCCAACTTCCATATTCTGCATCTAGTCAGTAAGCATAGCTTCATAAACCAAGGGGCTACAGGAGACAAATTTTCGGCTGCCAACCCCCAGGGCATCCCTTACGGAACCCTGGTTTAAGTAATTCTCCATATTTGAAAAATCATAGCACAGGCCACCATTGCACTCCTTCCGAACATCATAGTACTGCAAAATATAAAACAAAATAATGAAAACTAATATCGTAAGATATATAAAACAATGATGACAAACTACATTTTACGATACAAAATGCCGATAAAATAAACATAATGTCTGGTTGCCCAGTGTTTAGAATTTAAGTCTTACATTGATATTCCCAGCTAATGCCATAATGGAATTGAAAATTGAGGTGCACACCAAGTATGATGCAAAGCATGTGACAGTCCCTTTGGTACCTGGCAAGTTATCACACTGGCTATAATCAGAACCTACATTAAGAACCTTCGATAAAGGATCCATCATAAGATCAGCCGTAACCAGTTACTTAAAACACTTCACAAATGGTAACTAAGGATCATAAAGCAAACAACATTTAGCCATCAAGCTTCTTGCAATTTAAAACATAGTAACAAGATTTCAATATGAACACATACAAATCTAGTTCAGTAAACAAAGCATACATCTCATAAATATGAAAATATGCATTTAGTTCCAAATTTTAATAGGATTTCAGCCCCATGAAAAAATATTCCTTGAAATTTGATGACTAGTTTATATTTATAGGTGTCTATTTCTGAGATTTTTGGGCTGTTTTTTACAGATTAAAGGCCTACAAGCATCAAATACATGAGATATATTATCAAAAATGATAAAAAGTGGACCATACTGCAAAATGTTTGTAAAAACACACAATAAACAAGAATGAACTAACTAGAGGAGGGGAAAGCATCACCTATACACAATATTTTGAGATCCAGATAAGCCTTCACTACTGTTATGGAAAACGCTTGCACAAACAACTTAAGAAATACATTGAATATTTAAAAAACCACATCAACAAACAAGCCTTCCATAGCGGATAAGTGTTCAAAGCCCTTAACACAAATTTTATGGATTGTACTTGCTCATTATGTACTGAAGCAAACACAGTTCAACTAAGAAGAATGCTAGATTTTCCATCTGAATAATAGATAGTACGAATTGTTAGTACAGTAGGGTATTATTAGGAATACAATAAAGAAAAGTAATTTATATCAAGAATGCTAGATTTTATGAGGCATTTTCGAAAGTAGATTTGGTCAATGCCACACTGGCTGCTTTCAACAATATAAAAAGTGGTGTCATTCAAAACTTTACCACTTTGTTGGAATCAGCTGCCTTTAGAAACCTGAGGAGGAATACATATGGCCGAGTGGGAACTATAAGCTTGAAGTTCAGTTGCTTTAATATCGTAGACTCCTGCGAAGAGTTATTATCAATTGATCAGTCAATCTGAATGTTTGGAAACTATGTTGCAATCAATGACAAAGAATTATCAGTTAGAGCTAATTACCATGGCCACTATCTGTTTTGACGTGCATTCATTTGGGAAGATGCGGATGAAGTCATTGACCTGTAGCCAAGTATAAACCAGCTCTTATCAATATTGTGTTACCTATTATAATATAATTTTTGTGTTGATTCCAGCATAAAGCGTAATCTTCTGTAGGAGTAGATATTGCTGGTGTATGTACTTTTATACAACCAACAAAGTTTTCTTTTAATTAGATATAAACACATCCTTTCTTACAGATGTCAACAAGTCATCCTACATGTGGAGGACAGACTTCTTCACATTTGCTAGCTATAAACATTGCAACGATAGTAAGTAATGGCAAATTCTTCCTTGCAATACTCTGAATAGAAAAGTATCTGTCAATGATGTTCACAATGAGATACAATGTCTCTGGCATTAATTTGTAAATTTATAAAAGTCAAAAATGCATGTGAAGAATGTAAATTTGTAAATTTGTCAAAGAAATAATGAAATTACAATTAATTTAAATAAATATAAAAAAAACAAAACACAAACTTTTTTGGGTGCCAACACACTAAGATCCTGATTACTTATTCATAAGATGGATACATTAAAAATTGAGAAGCTAGATGCTTTACAACTTAAAAAAATAATTAAAATCGTACTTCCTGCTTAATAAATCTAAGGTTAAAAAGGATCTGTGTTGAATATCAATCCCAATTATGACTAGTGTTAGCTCTATAGTTTTCATCATTGGTTTCTTTGTTTTTCTCTGTAGTTTTCATCATTCAGGTGAACCCAATGATTTTGTTAGTGTATAGGCTTTAAGCGAAACCATAATTTTCCATATTTGGAAGAACCAATAATTTTATTTAGACCCTAGGGAAGAAACCACCAAAGGCATAGAGATCAGAGATCTGAATCCATCAAATTCATTTCACTAGCTTATATTCATCTTGATTCTTAACCCATAAAAAAATTCTGCAAGATTCATTTTTGTTTGAAGGTGCAAGCACTTCAAATTTGCAACTTGAGGTTTTTCATCATCTTGACACGTGATAGGTTAGACATTGTTAAAATGGATCTATGTTAATTATTATTTTTTTCTTCGAACACAACATTACACATCCCCAAACCACCTGGACTATACAATGTTCTACTCTAGACAATAAAATCAACACTGTTGAAAATATATCCTACTCAGAAGTTAAAGAGAGATGCCTAAATAGTTTGCCAAGATAGCAATTCTGCAATAAAATAAATGTCAAATTACAAATCCATTATTAGTAATTTTTAGAGGTGTAGATAGTCTTCATGTCTAGTCAACAGAGATATGCTAGCCCTATTGCTTACAGCAGGCAGGGGGCTAATGTACAGATATCCTAAGTCTCCCGCTTACAGTAGGCAGGGGACTTACACATACATATGCTAGCCCTCTTCCTTGTTGTAGGGCTTATGTATAATTACTTTTCTAATAAATTCATTTGTTAGTAACATATATGGAATTTTCCAAAACAAAAAGGAAAAGGAAAACACCAGCATACAACGTAACCTTTTTTCCTCAGTAACATACAACAAAACATGTCAGAAGAAACATTGAATAAACTGTTCAATGGAATTTTTCTAAATTCTGTAAAGAACCAAAATTCTGCAAATATTCGAAAATGTTTACAAGTATTTATAGGCACACTCCCATACCTGAAGTTTTTTGGTTTCAGCGCCAGCTTTAGTAGTCTGGAGATTTATCCAAGCTTCAATTCTTGCTTCTTCTCGCTGATATCTGAAATTTACAGACAACCTGAATGCTCAGGCATTTTATTGCAAAATTATATATAAAAAATGCTAGTAATCTCTTAAAAGGCCATTTCATACTATTGTAAGCTAATTTTGATCATGATTTTGTGGCAAAATAAATTGAAATAATTTGAAATTTTTTAAAGCAGATTGTGACTTATGTTAGAGATTTGCATCAAATGAGCTTCTTCTGGACTAACGGAGTTTCTCATCCTAGAACCATTTTACACAGACCGAAACTACAAATCAAGAAAGGTTTAGCTTCAATTATGTATTTTGTGGAAAAATAAATTGAAGTAATTTGAAATTTTTAAGGCAAGATGTGATCTACATTATAGTATGCCAAAACTCAGATTCTTCTGAATCAACTGAGTTTTTTAGAGCCATTTTACAGAGAATGAAATTACAGATCACAAAAGTTCTGGCCGAATAATTTAAGGCAAGGTTATATAAATTTCCTATAATTAGGAGCTACTATAAGGAATCACTGGTTTTCGATGAATATAAGGAGAATCAATAACAAATGGCCCTTATTCTTCTAGTCCATCCAAAAATTTCCCTGATAAAGGTTATGTACTTGAACGCAAACACGATGTTAAATATGTGCATGCTCGGTTTCTATCTCAAGTTTCAACTAACTGTGCATTCTCAAAAGTTTAATCTCCGAAGTGGTATAAAAGCAAGTACTAGTAAACTTTTTGATCAGAGCTATTTGTCTAAAATTCAAATCAGAGATACTTGTCTAAAATTGAAACACAATCTTTGAACTTTGGGTTATGCATCCTCAAAATATATGCTATCCAATTTGAAACGAGGTGACTCGTATTAATGAAGCCTTTTCCATTGTGGTTCAGTTCAATTTTCTATTGCCCTATTCTATCACATTATGGATCTCCACTTGTTAGGCCATGGTCCCATGGTGTGGCTTCCATCTATTGATGCAGTAAACTAGGAAAATTGTTACCCACAACTGCTGAACTACTAGGAAAAATGGTCCTAAACAACAGGGGATGATTGTTTTTAGCAAAAGGTTCCACCCAATCCCGCAACTTCTTTGCTTCTCCTTCAAATAGGGATATGGTACTGTGATTTAGCAGGTTTGCCATATTAATGTGAACGTTTGCAAATAGGGAAGCAGCACTGTGATTCAGTAGGTTTGCATTTAAGAAGGCATCACAAAGACAGCGATCAGAAGCTAGGGAACCCAGAAAACACATGAACACCACCAAATAATTTTAGTACTGAAGTGAGGGAGAGACTATCACATCAATCCAGAGACCTATTGGCAAATCTCTTGGTTGGCGTAGTATTCCATGAACCCCACCCTTGGCAAAGCAGCAGACCATTATCTTATTGCCAATTGGTCTTTGCACGCTATCTATATATTCCTACATCTATCTGAGAAATACCTCACAAGAAATCAGTTTCTTTCTCACTTGCATGAAACGAATAACAGAACGAGAATAACTGGATTAAAACATAGTACGCAGACTCAATATTTAATCCTGGGGATGTTGTTAAGCTTGGGTTACGATTAAGGTGAGATAAGAAACCGGACAACTATAGCAAAATATTGAAGGGTAGATAAATTGGAACTGTATTTGAACGGATGTAAACACATCGAGCCCTGATAACTCCCCATTGTACAAAAACTAACTTTTAATGAAACTATAACAACAGTAGACAGTAAGCATATAAATGAATGACGGAAGCAGATAATTAAGCATATAAACGAATGACAGAAATGAATTAATATCTTCCAGCCAACCCGCAAACCTTGGAACGAAATTATTTACATAACTGTGATAGAGCAGTAACTCAAATACTCCTGGTAGAGGTATTAGATTTGATAGAGAATTAATTCGAATGTAAAACCAATTACTGATAGCTAGCTTTTAGTGGGACTAAAAGCCGCAAATATATGTATATTCATATACAAGTCTGGAAATTCCGACAACAGAGTCATGCAAGTTCTCCAGGCAATTTTCTTTACTGAAACATTAATGAGGGTTGTCAATCGATTATCCAGAGCCATAGGTCAATAGAAGAGACCATGCAAAAAAAAACCTAAATTAAAGAATGACCAGAAACTACATGAAATCTGTAGAAAGCCATAAACATTCACCGTAGCCTGGGGCTATAATTGCCACTAAACACAACCATCACTTTTAGCATCCCATGCAGAGGAATAGAAACAATACTATGATATAATACTTAGAAAAGCCCCGAGGGCTACGAATATCGTGAAAGGAGTAAGTATAAGATGGTGTTTAAACATTATAATTCGATGAGTGATATACACCAAAGCTTTACCCATTCATATTATGGAATAATACAGTGAAATTACAGACAATTCTGAAAAGACGAGAGCATGTCCACACAGGTTAACACTGCTAAACCCCGAATCTTGGGTTAGTTTGGCTCCACCTGGAACCAAAATCCTAGTAACCAGAGAGGCGCAAGACAAGTCTAGTGTGACATCTTGCTGCTATCTGCGACCAGCAGTGGAAAAGAGGGAAGGTTGTGGGTCGTGGGCTGTGTCAAGAGGTATGAGGGAGAGAAACCCCCTCTGTTACCAGACATTACATGAAACCATCAATACCGGCAACTGTTCATGGAGTGATTGGAAAGAGCATAGCTGTAGGGAAGTCGGTAGAGTCAAAACACTAGAAGGAGATGTACTTTTTCCCGGAGCAGGCTCGGAAGGCTAGACAACACCTTTCCATGAAATCGAAACAAACATAGCATATATTAGTCAAAAACACAAAACTCAAAAAAAATTACAGGAGCCAAGAGTGATGAATTCAAACAGAGTAAGGCCGCATAATGTAAACTTACCAGGAAGAAAAACATCTAGACTGTGTATGTGATGCTTCCGAATGGTTGCTCAACGAACTGAAAAACCCAGGATGATCCTGCGGCAGTATAGATTCGGAACGGGTTGGAGTTGGCTCACCAGAGCCTCTGCGGAAACCTTGGGAAGCCGATCTGAGCCTTGTGTCATCGGATAAACCTGTGGTGGAACATCCGGGGCAGCACAACCCTTGGATCACCATCAATCCATCTCAACCATTTAGCAAGGTGGTGCTAAACGACGGCGCGAACTCCAG